>CM057813.1:71940400-72540400 GCA_030067965.1 Latrodectus elegans | reverse complement strand
ACTCATATGAACTGATCTTTAATATATTGTTGATTATTATATTGTCACATAAAAACTGATCTTAATTTTTTCACTACAATGCTTCTAAGTTCAAACTTTTTATATACTTTAATATTTTAAGATAGAAACAAAGTGTCCAATGGAAACAAATTTTAAATTATTTTAACTTGTAATATTTTTCTGGTGCAAAATACAATACAGTTAGCTTATAAATCAACAAAATTGTCTTGTGGAACTCAGTTTATAAAACCCTTTCAATAACATGTATTACTGTAAAACTTTTTGATCACTTACTGTAAAGGAATTTTACCTCTTTTTCCTCTACAATATATATTAACTAGAAATTAACTTCATTTTATATGAGTTAAAAAATTACTCGTAATCAATGACTATTAATTTTGATTCTAATCATTATGCCAATTAAATAGATGGTATGCTATGCAACATAAATGTGTTATGATTGATGTAGGAACATTTAAAACAAAGCTCTTGCTCACTAACTGACTTTACAGCTTTTTCTATCACCCACAAGTAACTATTATACATTTTCCCTTTCTCTTTTATGTAACTATTCTCTAAAATAGAACTTATTACATAAAATAATCTCATTCAGGTTAATATGGTTTAATCTTGGCTGGCAGCTATCTTATTCATAAACTGATAAACTTTAAAAATTTACAACCAAAGAGTTACATCGAAAAGATACATTAAAATTGAATATTTTGTTAAATCCTTTCAAATTATTCAACTTGATGATTGGTTAAATATTATTCAATATTTCACTGCAGTAAATTTTGTCTATTAAACATACTGACAAATGTGTGCCATAGACCAAAGCTAATTGAGCAATAAAGTTTTATTTTATTAAAGAATACATTATTTAGATTTTTTATTACATTATACAAGTAATACATTATCACTGAAATAAATTTAACATTGTGAAAGTTTTTAAAAACTTTCAAAATAGAAAATAAACTGTGTGCGTAATCTATACAAACTTCAGCAATTTTATTTTTCTTCCAAATATTGTTTAGTTTGTAATTAGTTAAAATTGGGGAATTTTTCAAAATAAAAGAAAAACTTATGTGATATGTTAAATTATACATATTATACAATTTCATAAGCATACTAAAACAATATATAGTTTAAAATGTAAAAATATGTAAAAAATAATAAAGATAGATGATGCAAATTAGAGTATAGTTTTAGAATAAGTTTACAATGATAATTAAAAATTACTATAGAAATGAAATATTTGAAGCAATTGAATAAGTCTTAACTAATAAAATATTAAGAAAGATGCAATGGGCATACCGATTAATTAAAGCTAATGCAGAGCTCATTGTGATGCGGGGTCCATCTGGCCCAGATGGCATATATGGTTGAATATCAAAATGACCAATATGTTCATTAATATCTTCTTCTGTAGGTAATTCTCTACTGTGACACATAGTTATAAGTAACTGAAAAAAGCAATAGTGATAAGTATTGTAGTGTTAAATTCTTTTCCCTTCTGCGCAGCCCTGAACTTTACTTTGTTTGCACATGCGCAAGACTAAAAAAAAAAATTTTGTTTTTGTGGAGAGTTTAATTACTACGAATTCGAAATAATACCTCTGTACGTTTCTTTTTTGTAATGGTATAATTCTTTAAAATGTGTAATTTTGTTAATATTAATTATAAATACTTTTATAATTTATTTGAGCCTGTGTTAATTTGAAAATTGACGCTAAACCTTAATTTTGAATTTGAATTAAGATAATTTTACACACTGTTCAGTAAGGAAGATACAATCATAGCTTTGCATAAATTAAAAATTGTATTTTGTGAAAGTAAAGGAATGAAATTGAATGAAAAGTTTAATAATTTCTGTTAACTTTTCATTAGAATTTCAAATTACTGGGACAGTATTCTAATCAATTAATGTACATTTTTCTAGAATCATGAAATTTTTCAGAGAATTAATGTTTTGAGTTAATAATTTATATATTGGAAAATGACTGAAAACATGTTTACTGCTTTAATTAAATACATACAGATAAATATTAGCTTACACAGTGAGCAATCTCTTGCAAACAAAATGGATAAAATATCATTGGCATTATATTAAAACAAGAAAAAACACAGAAGAACAAAAGACAAAGGACTCAGTGAAAAGCAAATGCAATTTCATTATAAGGCTCAAAAATATAATAGTTATTAAAAAAATAAAAAAATTTAAGTCTTTAATACAACATAACAGGTAAAACAGAGAAAACTTTTTTAAAATTAAATAAAGAAGAAATGACATTAACTTTCTAGCAATACTTTTAATAACTGAAAAGGAAACAAATATTTATAAAATAACAGTAGAGTTAGTAAAAAAAGTTATTAATGTTGGTTATTAATCCACTGACAATATGCAAGGCGTAGAGTCACTATGCTTCAAAACTCAACATACCTAGAAAAAAATATTTACTTACCTATCCCCCTTTCAGTATTTTCCAAACAATACCCTGGTGCACTTTGGAACATGCATTATTCTTTCTCCTCACATTCTTTAACTACACTTGAAAAAACTGATTCTTTGATTTCATAAGATATTGTGATGATTTAGTGCTTTGTATGACCAATATTATTAGGACATTTCTTTGAATCAAGTGATGATTCAAAGAAATGAGTTTCATGTTCTAGAATGCTTTCTTTGTTTTGTTTGCTGGTTTATTTTTAAACAATGATGCACAATTGTAAATTAGCAGTTCATGAGATAAAGGTGAATTTTTTTCAGGCATTGTTTAAGACAGGATGTATCTAATGAAGAAATATACACTGGCTGCCATAAGTTATGAAACAACTGGTATTCTACCCCTAATTTGCAAATGAATGAATGCAGAAACACTGAATTTAGAAAATATGTGCACAAAACAGGTATGGATTGTTTGCAACATGGAAGTTAAGCTAAGAAAAATACACAAATGATTTATATTAAATAAAAGCAATTTTGCTGGAAAAGTTCATTCTTCAAAAAAAGTATAGTAGAACTCCATTTATTCAATTTTTTTTTCGAATTTCAAAAAAACAAATTGGACAGAAGAAGAGACAGAAAAGGAGGAAAAAGCTCAAGAAAAGGAAAGATAATGAGATGAGATGATGATGAGAATTACATGTCACTTGAGGTAATTTCTTTTGAAAATTTTTAGATGCTCAGAAGTTAGTGTTGAGAATGAATTATGAGTCAGATATTGGATTTCAAATTTTAAATGATTGATGGTCAATTTATTGAAAGTGTCAAGGAAGAAAATTACTTTAATGTCCAAGTTGTAGCAGACACGGGTCCATCAGCTAGCAAAACAATCGCATCTTAGAAGTGGATGTAGTTTCAGACTAAGTATGATCATATGCAAATTCCCACTGTCAAGCAGATGTGCAATTTGGATGCTCCAAAACGGAGTAAGGCAGTGAAACATCATACTCTGGTCGAAGTGTCCAGCAAGCAATGCATTTTATTTACAGCACTGTACATACATACTGTATTAAAGTATAGTAATTGTAAGTACCTTAACATATAAAAGTGTTGCCTTTTCATTAAATTCTTTACCTTTAAAAAGTTTTTCTCCCATTTTTAACATACAATACTTATTTAAAATGGAAAAATTTTCATGAAGTCTAATTAACTGAATTTTTGATTACACGTATAGGGTCTGGCTGCAACTGATTTGGATAATTGGAATTTTGCTTTATTCAGTTGTATGCGGTAAAATGTTAAAGAAATATAACAAAAAGATATTTGAATAAGGGATATGGACACCCTAGTTTGAATGCATTCGTGGCATGAATTATCCACACAATTAAATTGTTGGTTACTGAAGTGGGAAGCGAAAATCAGATGTGGAATAAAGTTGTCCAACTCTGCTACAGACTTTGGAGGAGTTTAAGCAGTAATCTGTCTACAAAGATAGTCCCCAGATGCTCTATAGGATTAACATTTGGAGATAGAACTAGTCATTCCATTTGCTTTGAATCAAGATCCTCAAGATATTTATCAACAATTACAGATTGATAAGGTTATGCATTATCTCGAACAGAATGAAATTAATACCTATTGCACCAGCATATGGGTCAAGGATGTCATCACAATATGTCTCACTAATAGTCACAGTTTCTCTTTGGAACACATGCAGGACATTGCAATCACCGAGAGAGATCCTTGTTCAAACCATTATTCCACCATTACGGTGTCTTTTCATAATACAGGATTGATGGTATTTGATGTTTTGTTCCCTTCAGATCAGCACACATCCTGAATTACTTTCCAAGTGTGAATCTGGAGAAGTCTATGAAAAGTACAAAAAGTTTCCTGGACCAATTCTGTTTGGTCCAGGAAATTGGTTCCTTATTGGAGACAGGAGAGTTCTTCTCTGTCATCCAATGAGGAATATGAACACAGTTGCATGCCTTGTATACAGACCTACACTGTGAAGATATCTTTCCATCATACTAACTGATATTCTACTTGATGCAACACTTTGGTTTGAAATAAAATGCAGAAGAGAATTTAGTTCTTCTACTTTGGGCCAAAAGAGCTAATCTTCTTCAGGTATTGCAGCTCATGATCAGTATGGAGAATGCCTTCTGGAAACAAAAACTTCAGTTAGATATTGAACCCAGAAATAGTTGACTACACTATAAGACACATTAAGGTGCCAAGGAACATCAACCTGTGATATCCACATTCCCTTCACTCTAACTGCCAGCCACCTTAACAAATACACCAAATAGCTTATCTCTAACAATGTGAAACCTCCACTCATTATTATAAATGAATCTGATAACAAAAGTTACATGCATAATTACAAAAGCCAGATGTTTGCATATCTTTCACTCACTCATATACACCTATTCCTTTCTCTCTCTATATATATATATGTAAAGCATTTTTGCATAAATTTATCCAAGTTCATTTTTATCATTTACTTAAATTTTATTGCTAGTCCCATATTTTTATGATGAACTTCAAGAAAACACATTGTTCCTTAACTTCTGGAGGCCAGTACAATTCTCATGATAGTGAATTTGAGCAAAACAATGGAGAAAACAAAGAACCAGAATTAGGAAAACACTTTTTTAAACAAAAATTAAACAATTTAGAAAGAAAAGCCAAATAAAAAAGTGAAAACACATACTCAAAATGCTATATCTGAAGAATATTATATTTCAATAATTAAGAAAATACTAAAGTTCAATATTTTATTCAATCAAATATTTAGCCTCTAGTCCCAAACATAATTCATGCAAATTCAAAATAAGCTCACAAATGGTTAAAAAGCACCATTAAATACATAAATCAAGTGCAATCACTGTTACCATTAAACTAAAAGAAAATTTAAAATATATTCATGCATATACAAATAAATAGTTTTAACAATTTTTTCTTTACCAGAAATGAAATGAATTACACATAATGCAGCAAAGCTGAAATATAAAGTTATATGATCAACAGTAAAATGTACAAATATTTATAAAAAAATTATAAATAAATTGCTGATATTGATAAATTGCGGTGGAAATTAGAGTTTTTTGACTTTTGTACCAATGCAGCCTGTATAAATCATCAGATACAAATGCACAAAATTTGTAAGCTCATGACGAATCAAACATTGGAATTGGTCGTGAGACTTGAAAAAGGGAACTGTTTGGATAGGGTGTGAAAATTCTTAAATGATTTCAACAAAAATTATTAAAAAACACACCACAGTTGAATGTGCAACTACTGATGAGAAATTAAAGATTAATAATAAATAATAAAATTAAAGATTACTCATAAATTAATTTCACACAGATGATGCCTTTTTCATCAATATATGCAGATAAAATCAGCTATACATGGAATAAAAATATCTGCCTAAGTCAATTCCAAGATTTTTTATAGATTTAACATGGAGATACATGCTGAAATTTCCAATATAAATAGAAAATTTGACACTTGTAATTAAACATTTGTGTACTCTTTAAAATACAAAGACATTTAAACCTGGTTCGATATATTGATATCTGACAATAGATATACAGATATATTGGTACACAAATTGTTATCTAGTGAAAGAATTTATTTAAGAAATCAATTAATGTTAAAACATCGAAGAAAAGCAAAATAGAAATTCCCAACACATTTATAGTAAAATCTTAGGAAATTTCTTCCCCTTTATAAGTATTTCAGAAGAATGACACTGGTATCATATTTTTTGAAGAAATTAAAAACCCTCATCTAATATGCAATGCAACTTCAAGAAAAACCAACAAATGACAGATTACTTTTTTTTTTTATTATTGAAAATTGAATGTTGCTGGAATAATGGCCAGATTTGTTCTTATATCAAATAAGAAACTTCCTAAAAATTATAGAAATATAAGAAAATTCTTTAAAAATTTGGAATTGTCTCACATAGAGCCACATATAAAGACAAATACTATAAAACTATTTCCTAAGGACCTCTTAAAAAATTTTATAAAGCACTTTTTGATAGATCAAAGGAGATACAATGTTCACACCAAAACCAGAAAAGCTGATGTGTTGTGCGCACACACATCCAGGTTCCAGGGATAATAAAACTACAATTCTAGCACAAAATAAGGCAATTTCACTCACAAAAATCATTCTTTATATATTTGGCATAAGTGTATGCCTATTCAGAAATTTTAATACAAGTATGTAATTACCAGTCTTTCATATATGAGTGTATTATCTTTGTAAATTTTAAAAATATTCTCATAAGCACAGAATTAATATTTCATAATTAAATATAAAGAAACATTAATACTGTGCTTAAGTAATATTTAAATTTCATTTTTATGGTTCATTTTTTAATAAAACAGATAGGGATGAACTAACATTAAGCATAACTTCCAATGTAAGTTTCAGGGGCAAACCTTCTGTTGGGCTAAAACATGGGCCACACATTATTTTCAATTTAAATTATGCTATTATAAAAAAGGATAAGTTTCTTTTAATACTCACTGAAGTATTTAGAAATTTTTTAAAATAAAAAATGTACATTTTCATTAATTCTTTTTTAAGCTTTTTCATTTGATAAATATAATTTATCTATAACTAACATATATTAATAAAAATCTCTTACCAAGATCCATACATGCATTACATCAGAAGTTACACACATAAAATAAAAAACAGAAAAAATATAATTATTTGAAAAATACATTTGGCTTCTATATTTTCCAGACATACAAATTCATAAATAACATTCTTATCCTGTTTGCCTGAAAAGTTTTGTCTGGGATTGAATCCAGAACAGCTATTTAGAAAGGAATGGAACATCAGGTGCTGATCTCAGACTAATTTAAAACAGGCTATGTTTCATCTAGTAATTTTAATTAGAGCATTTGTAACTAATTTAAATCAATACTAATACAGATTTTAAATTATTCTGAATTTCCTTATGTAACATATAGTTATTTTCTCCCTTTAAAAACTATTATCTATGTGAAATTGCTGGAAACAGAAAAATTATAAAACTCTTGATATTCCCCCAGAGTTAATAATGGTAGAAATATTGTTAAGGAATATTAATTTTTGTCATTTTTCCATATCATAATATTTCCTTGAAAAGTAAGAACATATATTCCACTTGAAGCTGTAATGATTAATATTGAATAGAACAATATATATTAGTTCAATGTTTTATTTAGTTTTGTTTTTAGTGGGTATAATATTTTATAAAAAATTTGTGAAACATTGACAAATTTTTATATAATGTACAAGTGATGCAAAACAAAATTAGCATTTATGAATTTGAATTGTTGTAAACTCTTATACATGAATAATGAACTACTGGTAACATGAATATTGGTTGCATCAAAGAGTACAACTTAAATAATCTTTTTAGGATTCCTTAATTTATAGCTTCTTGATATAAATGATGGTTTGATATTTTTCAGGAAAATCAATACCTATATAAGAAATTTTTTAAAAGCATAAGGAATACGGAATTATATTCCAAAATCTCATCAATTTTATCTATAAAAAAAAAAAAAAAAAAAAGATAAAAAATATATTTAAGCAAGAATTTAAAACTTAAACTATTATAAAGACCACATACTTTTAATCAACAGATAGGGCTTCAACTGCATTAGTAAAAACAATATATGTGCATATTTATTCATACAAAGTCTGTGATTTATACGTTTTTGTGTATAGGATCTAAAGAAATATCTTTCCCCAAAATATGTCCATATTTAGGAGGCTTGCTTTAATGAATTTATTACATATAGTTATTGATATTTTCAATCTAAAATGGCTATAAAAATAAAAATTTTTTTTTCAAGTTTAATGTAATAAAATAAATTTCATTCAGGAAAAATAGTAAAAGCACAATTTACAAAAATTGTACTTAAAAATGATTTATATTATCTAACCCATCATGTTACTTTGTACAAACTGTAATTAAAATCAAAATATAACATAATGAATATGGATTGTTGGGATTTGGGTGCATGGTTCAAAAAGGATAAGCTGTGCCAAAACTAATTTTTATAGAAAAATATTTTTTTTTAAAAATCCAAGCAACATTAAAAACTTAAAATAAACGTAATAAACTGTGCTTATAAAGTTAAAAATTAAACCTAAAGAATGAAATATAGATATATATATTAAATATATAAACTGAATAAAATATATAAAATCAAATAAATAATATACAAAAAATCAAAATGATATATACTTTAAAGTTCACCATGTTTCACACAAAAAATAAAGTTCCAATAAACATAAAAACGCTAAGAAATACATTTATTTATTTAAAATTATTCTGTGGATTTTAAATGAAACAGAATTAGGCAGAAATTTGTTCACAGTTCATATTTTTAATTATGTATCATATTTTTTATTATTTGTACCATTCAAAGAGATGCACATATTTTTTTTGGGAGGGGGCAAAAATTTTTACATATACAAAAATTCAAATTCATTATTAATATCAAATCAAAAATACTTAAACACAATATGTTACTATTCTAATATTACATTTAAAATATAAGCAATTGTGAAATAATTTATAAATTGAAGCACATTATATTTACCTCTTCAATCAATTTGAAATTGTTAATATCAATTAGGAATTTTTCTTTGTCTGCAGAATCTTCTGCAAGCAAAACATATACAGAATTTTTTGCTCTTGCTCTACCTTTAGACTGAACATAAGATCGAAAATCTAAAGGCAAATCAAAACGTATGACAAGATTACATCTTCGAATATCCATTCCTTCTTCTAATACAGAGGTAGCAATTAAAACATTTGAAATGTGGTCCCGAAATGCCTTGACTTTTTTTCGCTGAAGCTTCTCAGGCATTGCTGTTTCAACAATTCCGATATTACCATGACCCACAATGAAATCTGGTTTAATAAAATTCAGCTCAGGTTTAATTTCTTTTATTTTTGACAGCCAAAGGTAAAGAACATATGCAGTGATTCTCTGTTCAACAAAAATAATGGAACAAATCTGTTTTTCGTTTTTATTGAACTTATTTTTCTCAATGAGTTGACAATACCTTTTAGGATTTTCTTCAAAAGTGACATCGACAATAACTGGAGGTTCAGTGTAATTGAACTTTTCACTGTTTTTGGCAGCAATAAGTAATTCTAATAATCTCTTCAATTTATGAGGTATAAAATCCATGTTTATTTCACTTGAACCTCCATTCAAAGAGATGCACATTTGCTTGAAATAAGACAGGTAATCTAAAATTTCTACAAGGGATTGCCGTAGAATTTCAGTTAATGTACGCCGGAAAAATGTAGTAATTTCTTCAGAAAATTTTTCAGCTGCATGATATGCACACCAAGGTCCAAGAGAGCTCAAAGTTAGACACAAAGAACTCAAATATTTATAGGGTCTATCCAAAATAGTGTCATATTGATAATTACGTCTATTTCCTGCAGATTTTAGTTTGTCTCGTAAGGATTTTGTCTCTTTTATAAGATCACAAGCTGAATGTTCATAGTTTGAATAATATATAATGTATTCATTAGGGTCTGTACCATATTTTCTGATGTCAGCAATATCACTAGCCGTAGTTATAGAACTCATCATTGTGCTTTCTAATTCTTTTAAACGTTTCTCTAACTGGGTCGGTTTACACTTGCCATTTAGAAGAGAAGCACTGAGACCAAATATACGAGGCAAATCTTTTTTATCATGCTCAATAAAACGAGTCAATGCTAACCGATAAGGGTGATCTTTTTGTGCTCTGTGACATTCATCTATAATTAAAAGCTGAATTCTTCTCAAGGAGATAAAAGCATGATCAATAATTATTCTAAAGATTTCTGCCGTCATTACTAGCACTTCATAATTCTTGAATTCTTGAAGCCAATCATCTTCACTCCAGCTATCTATATTCATTTCCCCAAAATATCCATTCACTTTTAAATCAGTATGACATTCAATTGTTTTCTTTTGTTGATATACAAGAGGGACTGAAAATAAAATAAATTTATAGAAAAAAATCTCATCCAACTAAATTTTATAATTATTTAACATCCAAAAATTCAAAACCATGAAATTCATCATTGTTAACTGCTTCTGCCTTGTTGCTTACAAAACTATAAATATTGAGCAATTCTTAGAAAAATTAAAATACCAATTAAGAAAAATATATTGACAAAAATCTTTCAGTACTCCTACCACTTGAATACTACAACAATTGAATAATGTCATCAACTTCAAATTTTAGCATTAAAAAACTGTGTTAATTATAAAAAAAGAAAAATAGAAAGAAATAATAATTATTTTTTAAGTATTTACAGTATTACATTTTAAAAACGTATAACTTAAATGCATTTTATTTGTGATAAAATTATTACAACCGTTGATTATTTAAAGAATTTTAAAGACAAATATAATGATAAAGAACAATGACCATAACAAATGTCACTTACTCATGACAGAAAAAGTCATGAGATATTATATTATTATTAAAATATAAGTTTTCCTTAAGAGAATTTAAATGTTCTGATATAAAAGTCCCAATATTTTTTGATGATGCAGATAGCATTCTGATAAACAGTAATTTTATGAATCACTGATTATGCATGAAAAAATAATAAAGCAGCAACTGTGTCTAAATAATGGCAGAATTTTTCAAAAGATTCATAGTTCAGCATGAAGAAACTCTATAGCATCTTAATATTAAATAAGCAAATTTCAATATTTGGAGGCACTATTACTTGATTACAAGGATTATAATCATATATCAACCAAGAGAAAATTTTTATTATTCCAATTAAAATTATAAAATATGAAAGTAAAAAAAATATGAAATTTAAAAGATTTTAAGTTTTTACATTTCACGTTTTTTTTTTAATTTTTTATTTTATAAGAGAAATTGTATTATTAATGTAATTATGTTTATATTTTGATGCCAAAAAAGCATTGAATCTCTAAATCTTTAATTACACTTAAAAGAAAATTAGAAGACAAAATTTGCTCAAATTGGTTAATTATGCTTAAATGTGGATTAGTTAAAGCATTTATATTTTAATATCCTTTTTAAACATAAATAAACAAATAAAAAAAGCTTCAACCCATATTATTAAATAATTTAAAGTTGGTGACAATTCTTGTTTAAAGAATAAAAAAGTGAAGAAATTATCAATTTTATTGTGAACTAATTCAATTACATAATAATGACCTTTTAAGAATTAATTTCTGTAATTCAAGGGTGAACTTAATCAGATGCATATGGCTATATTTTGAGTTATTTTTAATGTTCTATATTTCTTTTGTATATATGCCTTTTATGATTATTAAAAATGTATGAATAGTGTCAAAAATATTTCAGTCGGCATTTTTTAATAATTTTTATTGAAAGTAACTTTTTAAAGTCTCAAAAAAACATGATTAGAAAATTCTATCAAAAAATAATTGTCTTTTAAGAAAGTTTGTAAAAGTATCTACATTTCAAAGCATTGAATAAATTACAAGTAAGAAAAATCGCTTTATTTAATGAAGACTATTTTGATGGGTAACTATCTGTATTTGTGCCAAGTCTATTTTATAGTAACATTTTCACATTTACATTGCTTCTACTATTAATTTGACTGTAGTCAGGAAATATAGTAAAATAATGTTTGATCATTAATAAATATAAGCTATTTTTGCTCCAAGGAGCTGTTTATTAAGATATGATAAACAGTTTTTGAATTTGATAAAGTATGGGCAATATTATATATTTGAATAAAATTTAGATTTAAGATAGGGTGGTTCCCTAAGAACCATATATTTAAATAAACTTTAAAGTCATGATAGTCAAAAAAGAACAGTTACCATATTTTCCTGTATATAATCCACAGATTATGTGATAAAAAAGTTCTGAATTTCGCTGTGCGTATTATACGCAGCCGCTGATAATCTGATAAAAATATATTTTTTACCAGAAAAGCTTACAATAAACTTATGAAAGAAATGTCGTTTATGTTTCATAAAATAAATAACTATGGCTTGATTGAATTATTTTAGCTATAATCAACATTGTCCAATTATGTTCAAGAACGAATTCATTTGGTTTTGTTTGTCGCTCAATGGTCATTTTATGCACATGAGGGCTAATTAGACCGGGACCTGTAGTTTAAATTGGATTCCAAACCACTACAAACATCCATGCCCTAGGTGGGATTCGAACCCACGAACTGTTGAACTGAAGGCAAAAGCGCTAACCATTCAGCTGCCAGCTCGGCCAAGAACGAATTCAGTTCCTTTGAATGATATTAAAATTCCAATTCATTAGCGTCATTTCGCATTTTATCTTGACTTGAACTTTTTTGCTTTGAAAACATTCAAATTCGTATATCGTCATAGTGAAGTAAAAATTAAGTTACTGAAAACATTTTAAACTAAAAGCTATAAAGAATATAAATGAAAAAAATGTTGAGAAACATGTAAATGTAAGGTGAAAAACAGTATGCGATGTACAAATGAAAAATTGTACTCCATGCTATGTTAGATAATATAATCCATTTCTTTCATTTAACTATATGTCTGTCTTTATTAACTAAGTTATTAAAATCTAAAAATCGATAAGATTTACTAGAATCTTTCCTGATCTTGATCGATGTCATGCTTTCGTCTTGCACCTATCGTTGAGATGGATTCAAACAGATCTTTATCACTATAAATATTTTTTTCTGTAGAATTTATTATGTTTTTCATAATATGTATTTTTTATTTTATTTGGCACCGAATTAGCTACAGAATAAGCTTTCGACTATTCGTTAGAAAAATTGATGCGGATTATGCAATGATTTTTTCCTTTGCTCGAAAAATGGGGCTTGCAGGTAATACACTGCTGCGGATTATATACAGGAAAATACAGTATATTTTTTTAGGATAAATAAATAGCTAAGGATTGAAGAGAATTATTTTTTAGACTGCAGGATGGAATTGCTATATGCAAATGTTGAAGGACAGCTTAAAAATATCTATTATTTCATTGGAGGTTATAATTTTGCTACCTGGATTTGTAGCCTGCCCAATGTTTTCAAAACAACCTTGGAGTCCACATAAGTAAATAACATGATTTGCTTCTTTACCCATACCAAAATTCCTTAAGATCATTAATCAAATCTCTTCTGTATCTATTCATGCTTAAATGGATAGCAGAGGATGAACATTATGCTTATGGTAGAAGAATGTTATTAAGTGACCATTTCACTTTAATAACATCAAACTATGAAACCCAGGCTAATACTGAGTCTTTTAAAGTCGAATTCCTGCTATAAAAGAGCATTTTATGTGCTTGATACACAAAACTTCACGATATTTAAATTTTGAATCAGAATACAATTCAGCACTTGAAGTTTAGTTTGTCTATCACGCAACAGTTATTTTTAGACATAAAGTATAATTAGATTGCAACCAACAGTTTTAAGTAGATTCCAAACCACTACAAATATCCAAGCCAAGAATACCTAAAGAGGAAATAGACAAGAAATGTATGAGTAATAATTATACAGTTGATATTAAATTAGAAAATACTCATAAATTGATTATATTAACAAAATGATTGAAGATATGTCAAACCAAAATAAACCGATGTTTTTTGGTTCAGTTCTGGTTTGAAGCCTTGCTTTTATCTTTTATTTCATTGAATTCAGATAATTCAGAAGAGAGAAAAAAAGTAAGAAATGACTAGTAGCTTTTAAAATGACAAAGAGTAACTGAATATTGGTTGAGGAGAAAAAAATCTTTTGTAA
The DNA here is from genome assembly GCA_030067965.1 of Latrodectus elegans. Classification (NCBI taxonomy): domain Eukaryota; kingdom Metazoa; phylum Arthropoda; class Arachnida; order Araneae; family Theridiidae; genus Latrodectus; species Latrodectus elegans. Next base: position 72,526,157 of record CM057813.1, on the reverse strand, counting down.
AATTCATGGGCAAAAAGTGACAACTTTTTTTAAATTGATTATAAGTAAGTTTCGCAAGTAATAATACTTTGGATGCTCCTCTTCATGAATTATGCAAATTATCACTATTTAGGATAATTAAACCATAAAAATTTCTATTAAAAGAAAGTAAAACTTGATAAACTATCTCATTGAGATAGCCTGCTTTAGATCCATAAGGATCATTTCAATAACGCAAGTGACTTAGTTAATTGGATTTCAAATAATCTTGAGTTTTTTTTAAATTATTTAATATGTCACAACCAATGTGGAAAATTCATAAGCAGAAAATTTGCATATAAACATAAAACTATGTAGATTAATTCTAATAAGAAAATTTCAATTAGATTTTTTTAAAAGAAACAAACCTGTTGGAACGAGGAAAAATATTCTTTTGCCTCCTTCTTCAAAAGGAACACGAACTTTATGTGCATTTTCTCGGATTAACAAAACAGCTATGAAAGTTTTTCCAGTCCCAGTTCCTAAGCAAGCTATTGTATTTTTCTCAACTGCAGTTTTTAATATTTCAATCTGAAATAAATAACTTACAGTGTTAGGATAATATACCTAGTAATCCTATTTTAAAATAAGAGGCAAGAAAGAACTGATAAATATTATATTAGATTTATACTGAATAATAACAATCAGTACAATGATTTGATGAGAAAAATGCCTCTCATGTTGATGCTAAATATAAATTAATAATTTCATCACGTTATTTCTCTTATCAAATAAATTATATGAATCAAACTTAAAAGAAATTAAATGGATGTAAGTTTGTTTGTTTGTCGCTCAACGGTAATTTTTTGCACATGAGGGCTAATTAGACCGGGACCCACAGCTTAAAAAGGATTCCGAACCACTACAAACATCCACACACAAGGTTGGATTCGAACCCACGAAATGTTGAACCGAAGGCAAGAGTGCTAACCATTCGGCTAAATGAAAAGTCATTTATTAAATGGATGAGTGTAGTGATATTTTTTATTTCTTAAGGAATAATTTTTATAAGGACATACACATTTATATTTTACAAAATATTTTATTATTTATATTAAAATATAACAGCAAACATATTTTAGGATACTTTTAAATAATATAAAATGCACATAGATATATTGATAAATACCATTTACTGGAAGTATAATATATAGACAGCAAAGTTTTTCAAGCAATATGAGTTTCTCTTAATGTTGATTTTATGCAACTTTTATGAAAATTTAAAAGTAAATTTTTAAGTATTTTATATAAAATAATATATTAAATCAATATATTACAATAAAGGGGAACTATATAAATTTTATAAGTAAAAATTTTGGTAAATATTTTTAGAACTCCTAAAAATATCATTAGAATCATAATAAAAAATTAAGTTACTTTTCTCTAAAAACAATCTGGAAATTAAAAACAAATTTATGCTTAAAACTTGATTTAAATCTGCTTAAATTGTCTACTAGAAGAAATTTTAAAAACCAAACAACAAAATGGTAATTAAAGTTCATTTTAAAATGATTGTTTTATGTAAAAGAAGAAACAAACCAAAGAATATATATTTTTATGATAAGAGATTACTTATTATTAAAAATCCGCTTTCAGTATGTTCGTTATAAAGCATGAACTTTTTATATTTTTTTGTGAATAAAGGAAGTCACATTTAAAATTTAAAACTGGTACAATTCATCTATAGAGAATTTACATTTTAGTTTCATAAGTGAAAAATGTTATGATTCAAACACAAATAACTTTCATCATATTTTGTATGATTCAATATAATGAAAAAAGTTGTTGTAGTAGTAAAGTTTGTTGAGTAATTTGCATTTCATTGGAAACAAAAATATTGTCTAATTGATTTTAATATTTTGATTATTTTTTTTAACTATATCAATAGTATAAAATTTATATGAAGAAACAAATCAATGATTCTTATAAAATATTTTACACCAATGTATGGCTTATCGATTTGACAAAGTGTCAAAAAACACTTTATCACTTGCAAAAAAGAGCATTTTTGGTAACAGGATAAGGAAATTTTTTGCTTTGGACTAATGAACAGTTTTTTAAACTATGACTGAATATGATCATTCAAAATCTAAAGAAAAATATATAATTTCCAAAATTGTTAACTTTTTCAAATACATAGGAAAAAAGGCACAATTCTATGTTAAATAAGCATTTTTTCTCTACATAACTGAATTAGCTGTAAAACAGCTGTCGGGAAACTTTGTTTGAAAAACAGAATTTATGCTGAGACACAAAAAATGTAGTAAAATTCACTGTTTAGAAATGAATGAATCTAAAGTTTCTAAATCAAAATAAACTTGAAAATATTTTTCAGTGAAAAATTATTAAATGAAGATCAAAAATTAAGTACACTTAAAAAATCAATTAAAATAAAAAGGAAGTCTATTTAGAATTAAAAATGACTTTCTAAACTATAATTAGAAAAACATAAATATAGCAGTAACAATGAAAACATCACTCAAAGGGAGAAAAAAGCACTAACCTGATACTCTCGAGCAGTAAATGATACTTTTTCTTCTTTGTCACGATTTTTAGTGCATAGCCTTTTATTTTGTTGATCGGAATCCTTATTAGTGGCCATGCTATGGAATAAAATAACAAAAGTAGAATTCTTGTTATAAAGCAAATTATTTCAACCAATATTTAACTTCCCATTCTATAACTATAAAACCTCTTCATTATATAAATTATTTTTAAACCTTTATTTGCTAAAATCACACCACATATTTAAATAACATATTTTTTGACATACATTACATACTTTTAAGATTTTAAAAATTTTGATTTTGTTAAAATCTTTTGACATTCATTTTAGAATAGATAAGTTCTGTTTAAAATTTGAGGATAATTTTACAACTGGAATACTTAAATAATCTAGTTGAGTACTGCAGGATTTCCCAACTTTTATGGCAACTTGTAAATAACTAATACCTTGCTCAGGAATATTGGACAATACTGCACATCTGGCTTCAGGGTATGATAAGTTTTGCTTTGTTTTCAAGTTTTAACTACTTTAACGGATATTTACGTTGACATAACTGGGATACAAAGGATGTTCCTCATTGTAATTGATATACTTTTTTTTTAATAGACATGTACTACTGTCATGTTTAACTGAAGCACATTGAATGCAAGTCAAAGCTTCCCAACAAGTAGTTTTACATATCCAAAACATTGACATTTAAAGCAAAATAAACAATAAAGAATTAAAAATCAGACACAGAAATTTAAAGAACCAGTGCCAATAAATTAAAATAATGTATGTGCCACCAATGTGAGTAAGAGGTGTTTACTTTTTATAACTGAGCCATCTTTCCAGATAGTAATATATTGTACACTTACTTTCTAATCAGCAAAATTTCTTTTTAAATCATTGTCACATAACACTTTCAATTTCTTATATTGTTAGCTTTCATTTTAGTTTGAATGCAAATGATCTGTTATCTGATGGAATTTTTTTTATTCTGAATTCTTGGTTCTAGAAATTCTTGGGCAACGAGAAATTTCTATGAGCAGTTTTGTTTGAACATACAGCAGTCTAGTATTGGATACAATATAATGATGTTAGAATTTTGCTTGTCCAGGTTCTTTTTTGAAAACCAATTTTAGTGATGTTTTCACCTCAATAATTTCTCTTATTTTTATTCCTTTTACAGAGATTTCTCAGCCATTTCCCTCTGAGGTATGTGTACAATGAAATTTGAATGCTGATGTAAATGTATACTCACTATAAAATTGCAAAATTATGTACACTAGAAATGTTCCTACAAAAAGCTAAACTAAAAAAATGAAGTTTCTTCCACAATATTCATTGAGTATGAGTGAGTATACATATTTTTTCTTTCACTGGATTTGATGAAACCAGAGCAATTTATTGTTATTGAATATGCCAATGATAACTTCCCCTTTTTTCTAGAAAACATTTTTCTTAAGTTAAATGTTACTTGTTAAGCAAAAGAATATTTTTTGAGTTAAACCCTTTAGGATTTCATTTTTTATTTCATTCTCATCTATATTTTGTATTCCTAAAAATGTTATACTTCAACATGAGGACAGAGTTAGGTTTGGCGACATTTTTTTCTTTTAAAGTGTAGTGATCACTTGCTCACGTCCTTAATTAGTAACAGAAATGGCATTTCCCCTTCTCAGACCATCTGGAAAGGGGTGAATAAATTCCTAAGCTTCAAGGTATGGATGCACAATTTGGACAGGAAATGCATGCAGACCCTCCTTTTCTTCAGGGGAAGCAGGCCTGCGGGACCATGTTATATACCAGTTGAGAGAGGAGTAAGAATGACCCCAGCCATTTGGTATGCGACTGTTTGGTGATGTAGTAGAATGTAATAAATGTTTCAGTGAATTGAAGTCTTGATTTTGTTCTTCGCATCAAACACTATCACTATATCTCAAAAAAAGTAAAGTAGAATTTTTTTAGTTCCTCCACATAACAATCCTAAACAAATCATTAGTAATTACTCTTAGTATAAAATTTAACCTACTATGGGCAAACTCTATTACACATCACTATTATGTAGACATTTCAGCTTTAGTATGATTTCAATTTATTTAGCTGATACTTCATTAAACAGATCATCAGATATTATCTTGCAAACATTTTTCACATTCCTAACAATACCAATAACTTAATAACCAAGCATGGAAAAACATCATAAAAATAGCCCTCTATTCTTATAATAACCAAATATTACTGATCACATCTCATTTGTTATTTCATAGGATTCCGTTTGTAAGTTTGGTTTATTCCTCTACAGTCATTTTTCACAAGCAAGAGCTAATTAGACTGTGTTCTTTTATAAGGAGAAAATAATCAGAAGTACATTCCAGAGAAATTTATTTCTGGATCCCAACCATTCCACTTATTACAGAGCCTTACAAGTGGATACAAGATAACTGCATCAGTTTTGGTCAGGCCCTATACACTTTCGATACATCTTTGAAGTAGTCTTTGTCCTTAACCAGTCACCTAGCAGATGAATGCTCGCTTGATACATGTAAGACTGATTGATGCAATAAAGACAACACATCTCCTATTTACCTGAAGCAGAGGCCATATAACATGTAAGTCAGGCCAGTCCAACCCCCATAGGCTATATGGGATTTCATTGAAACTGTATATTTTAAGACATTTGGATTAAAGACAATAAAATTGAAAAATTGTGTTATGAACCAGCCCAACTCTTTAAGGTGAATTTTCACCCCCCTCCCCCCATTATTTGACTTCCAAGAAATAAGAAAATAAACATTTGCCATCAAGCAAAAAAAAAAAAAAAAAAAAAAAGGTTGAACAATGTAATTCCTTTTTTGAATTTGAAATCTCGAATATAAATCAATTTTTATGCAGACATTTTGTAATACAAATATAAAATATGAAACTGTTACAGAGATAATTTTTATACTTTGTAATATCTGATGGTAGCACAAATTCACTGTAGATAAGAACCTTGAAGGAGATATTCTTCTGCAAACAAATGCAATCTGGTCAACTTTTAATTTTGTTGTGATTGATACCCAGGTAAAAAATAAAATCACTTTTTTAATCATATCAATAACTCGTTTATTTATTTCTATTAAATATTTATTTGTCCTAGCTGAAAGAAAAACTGAAAATAGACAATTTCAGAACAAATTTTTACTTTTATAATCATGTAAAAGTTAATGCTGTATGCTTAATTTATCATCATTTAATTTAAATTTAAAATCATACAACCTAAAAATTTGACATCTCTACAACACATATTTTATAAGCAAACTTCCAATCAAATGGTATTTTTAATCTTAACTTTTGAGTATCTCATATTATTGCTAAAAATATGAAGCCTTTTTCAAACACTACCAATATCAAAGACTGGCTAATTGCTGCAGCAGAAGAAATCTGTCCAGAAAAACTGAATCTCTTTACTCAAATTAGATTTTCACATCAAACTATAGGAATAAGAATAGAATATATTTCAAGTGAAGTGTAGTTCATGAATTGCTAAATACAATTATAACAAGATTAATTTATTTTCTACTGACTTTGGATGAAACATCAGATATAAACTATACTGATCAACTTGTTATTTTTATATGAAGCATTAAGAGTCAAATGAATATCAGTGAAGAATGACCACTGGAAAAAACATTAAGGATGTTGTCATAAACTGAACACAAAGTTGTTAGACAGATTTGAAAAATCTTGCGGCAGATGGACCCCAATCAGCAGTCGGAAAAAATGTAAGTACTGTTACATTAATTTTAGATGACATAAAAGCTTTCGGAAACAATTCGAATGATTTCGAAATTTTTAATTTATCATTGTTTTCTACACCTGTATCTGTAGCACAAAGGTTAAATCTGTGCACAAAGGTTAAATATGTGATGAAGCTGATGACAAGGTAATTCTAATTCAATTATAAACAGCCCATTAAAGCACCATCAATTTTAAGAATATCTTAGCAAACTTTTAATCAAAACATGGCAATTCCATTTATAACACCAAAATTCGGAGGTTTAGTCACTTAAACTGCTAATTGCAATCATTAAAATTAAGGAAAGAAATTGAAACCTTCATGGACAATAATGGTCATAATATAAGTAAATTTTAGGATAATTAATGGTTTCTAGATTCATTTTTCTAACAGATATAACAATAAAACTGAATGAACTAAACTAGAAGTTATAAGGTAAAAATAAGCTGATCACCAGTAATATAAAAGCTTCAGCTTGATGAAAATCAATTGAGATCAAACAATTTGGTTAATTTCCCATTGTTAAATGACTATAAAGGTGAACATAAAAACTTTTTCAAATATTCTATGAAAATCGGAAAACTACTTGAAGAATTCAACAAATGTTTTAAAATAAGTAAATAGTAATTATACTTTACTCATTTAAGACAAGAATAACAACAGTATACATATTTACTTAAATGTGTCAGTGCTAATTAATAAGATTAATTACAAATCCTTATACGGTAAACATTAATCAATATTGCTTTCTAAGAGTGACAAAGAGTCTTGTGTTGGTGGCAGAGGAGAGGCTCTCACTTTACTAGTAGAAGCTTTAGGCTCACTCAGAAAAGTTCTTCTGATGGAGGCCCTGACAGTAGAGCCAGTGGCTTTATCTTGGAGAGAAACATGGTGACGGGTAGTTGCCTTTGTTTTTTTCTTTTCATTCAAAATTCCTCTGTAGAAAAACATAACCCTGCCAACGCGACTGGTGAACTCAACAACTTGAACCATATTGTCACTGATGTCTTGTGAAAATTATGTCATCGCTCTTGCCAAGTTGAACAATTGTTGCAAATTCTCCAAGGTAAGGTCACATTTGCAGTTTCTTCTTAGTCTTCCTCTTCATTTTATTTCCTCCTTTGCAGACTTTGTGATCTCAAGGAGGTCTTCATCAGTCAGTGGGACTATGTAGCAATAGATAAGGGTGCTTATGTGCTCTTTTGTCATGTTGACAAATCTTCCACTCCTAATGAGTGAGCCAGTCTCACTATACTTTCACTAGTCAATGTTGCATCTGAAACCAATCACCCATCTTTATGAGAACCCCGACTATATACTCTGGAGTCAACTCCTCTTTCTATTTGGCATGCAGATATCCATCTTTCTTGCACATAAACATGAAATAACACACCTTTCCGCAATGTAACAGCAGACATGGCTATAGTCTTCATTTTTATTTTTTGGTGAATATTTTGGAAAAACCTGTGAATTACTGAAGCCACAAAACATGAAGCGCGAAGTGGTGAGAGAACACTAATATTTTTGATGTAGTAATAAATTTTTTGCTTAAGTAAAACTGAAAAGATATTTTAAAAATCAAGAAACTCTTTTTCTACATTTAAAATCCTTATACAATTCTAATTTTATAAGGATTTTAAAAAGTTTTCAAAATATAAATTGCTCTTATTTATAAAATGGTGATTCTACTTAAAGGATAGATATGATTATAATATTTTGAACTTTTGATCTTTATTGCGTAAATTTTATATTTAAATGAGAATATAAAATAATAATAGTGTATCAGTTATAGTTTTCATGAATATTAAGTTAAAAACTAAGCCTTAATTTCAATTAAAAAAGTTTTATACAGTAATATTTCCAACAAAATTAAACTTAAAAATTAAAAAAAAAAAAAAAAAAAACTTAAGGAAAATGCCAGGTTTTTCTTCCATCTTCTTTCATGATTAATTGCATGTGTGAAAATTAAACACTTAACAGACAAGAACTTTTGTTTTCATTAAGTGCAGATGTAAGAGACACAGAAGGCATAGGGGGAGTGTGTCGGAACGAGAGGAACGGTATGGGTGTGTGTAAAGACGAGTGGTAACGGAGGTACCACTTCCAGGCAATAGAAAATACATGTGTTTTGAATAATGTAAAATGAATCATCTAAATTTATGTTTGTGTCTATAATTAATGTTTTGTTTGTTAATGTAAAATAAATCTGTCGTAAAGAAAAGAGATGTTGATATTACTGAACGATCCTGGAAACGACAGGTTCAGGAAACAATCACATTGGCGCAGTCGACAGGATGTGTTCCGGATTAATACAAAATAATAGGACGCTAATGATGGAAAAGTGTCTAATTGATAGTGAGTCTGTATATTTTGATTGCTTTTCATTCCATTAAGAGCCAATATTTGTTTTAGAATTTTCTTAAATTTCTTGGTAGGGTTTTGTTTAAGAAGGAAATGTAATAAATTAATAAAAATTGTTTAAATATTGAAGTATCAAAATAAAAAATAAATATGTATAATTTTCAATAATTATAAATATGTTAATTGAGAAATATGTAAAAATATGTTAGTTGAGAAAATATTTGAGTTTCGATACTGGTTTCGAAATATTGGTTATTGATATTTGTTCATTAATATTCAGAAAAGTTTTTTTCTCTAACTGGTGATATTATTAAAAATATATATAGTTTTGATTTATTAAGGGAAAAATATTTTTAAAATAATCTGTTTATTAAAACAAATTTATGTCGAATAATAATGTTGTGGCAAATTATAAATTTTTTGAGTTATGTTCATCAATTAAAAAGCTTCTGTATTATTGAACAGTAAATTGTTGAAACATACTTTTAGTTTAATGTGATATAATATGATTTAAATGTTTTGCTTCAAATTTCCGTGATCATTCTGTTGTTTATTATGTAAATGATATAAGTTTATGGAATAAGAAATTATTTCAAGAAAGTTTAAATGCTTTTTAATTGTTTATTGTTTTGCACTATTAAATTACGTGTTCAGAATTATTCAAAGTTATAAGGTATATTAATTATTTACTATGATTGTATTTAATATTTATGTAAAGTAACTAAGTTTAGATTTTAAATTTTGATTCCAAACTGAGAGTGTGAAACATTTATGAGGGGAAATTTTAAATTATTTTATATTTCGAAAGTAATTATGTTGCAATGGTGAATAATAGTTTTTGGTTGTCTCGGTAACTCTAATTCATATTATTTTAAGGTAAAATTGTATATATATATATATATATATATATATATATATATATATATATATATATATATATATATATATATATATATATTAAAATTACATCTTCATGTTGGCTCTTTCGAGCAACATCATATACTATAAAAGCATCAGCAACTATTTGCGGGACAATGTCCCGCAATGGAAATTGGAGGGAAGGTGTGAAAATCAAACACTTAACAGACGAGAACTTTCGATTTCATTAAGTGCAGATGTAAGAGACACAAGAGGCATAGAGGGAGTGTGTCAGTGCGAGAGGAACAGTATGGATGTGTGTAAAGATGAGTGATAGCGGAAGTACCGCTTCTAGGCAATGGAAAATACATGTTTCGAATAATGTAAAATGAACCATCTAAATTTATGTTTGTATCTATAATTAAGGATATGTTTGTTAATGTAAAATAAATCTGTCGTAAAAAAGAGAAAGTATGTTGGTATCATCAGAGAAAGTATGTTACTGATCGATCCTGGAAACGACAGGTTTGTGAAACAATCGCAGCATGTTTAAAAGGAAGGCATTTACTTTAAAAACAAACTTTAATAATTTGCATTAACTTAAATTGATTATTCAAAAATTTAGCAAGAATCAATTCTCAAATGAAAAGTGGTTAGACATGATTTCTAAAATAAAAAAGGGCTGCATTTAGATTGATATCATTAGTTGTTCTCGTGTCCCTGGATAGCTAGATCTTTCCGAAAGTTTCGATAATTGCTTCTGCAAGAAGTGATGCGTCGGGGCTGTAGAGAATTTTCTGCAGGCAGTTTCTAATTGGGGTAAATCCAATTTTGATTATGTTGTCGTGGCTACCGGACATTCGTACATATGGTATCTGGGGCAGTAATTGCACGTGGCATATATTCATGAGTTGTCAGGATGGATCTTCATATCACTAAAATGAAGATCCACAAAAATCGATATCATTTGAAAATATAATAGAAATGTAATTCTGCTAGTTAAAATTCTACACATATATAGGTGCATATACATACAGCAAATATGTGAGTCTTGAGATTATAAAGGGATTGTTTAGCAAAGGCTCATATATGAGTGTTACGATTGCTAAACAATCACTTTTAAGAAACTGTATTTATTTATAATATTATCAAACTTGACAAATTTGATAATATTATAAATATAAGCTTATAATATTATAAATATAATTGACCAAGAAATAATATTAGGCAATTATGCATCTTTTTTTCCTCAATGAAATTATTGCTTATGTCTAATGAGGACATAAAATGCCACAGAATTATTCATAGGGAATATATATAAACCTATTATATTCCCTATGAATTATTTTTTTCCTTTTATAAGAAAGTGCAATAAAAAAAATGAAAAACTTAAAAAATTTATATCTCATGACTAAAAAATTTATGCATATATAGCCATATATTTGAGAATTCAAATATATCAATACAGAGTAGCCAAATTCATCATAGGTGCAGTTTCCTCAACTAATAAACTGCGTGCTAAGACTGAATGCAGTCTCACAACATTGTAAAACAGACACAAATTGGTCACCATTAAATTCCCCAACAGAAGCGGGAGCAACAACCAGGAACACATTTCAAATGTCACTTTTCATGCCTGGACCAACATAAAGAGGTTAAAAAGATCCTCCATGCTTCGATGCGACAAAGACACCAGAAACAGAATCAGTTTAGCCACACATGCCTTGACATTATTGAAGAAACACCTTTTGATGTCAAACCACCACCTACCTTTAAGATCAATTTAGACCTGCTGGAATTGTGTTCAAAAAGTGAACCAGAAGAAACCATTTAGAAAAAAGGTATGTGACTATTACCAAGCTTTCTAAACCAGACTTTTTCACCACTTACACAGACAGTTCTTCAACCTTAGAATACGACAGGGGAGGTTCTGGCATTTTTCCTTATCCTTCCAGACCAATCATCCCTAAAACATCAGGTTGCAGCTGGAAAAATTGCAAACTTCAACAGTGAACAGATTGTTATAAAGGCAGCTCTTATCTTTAGCTCACACAGTCAGTCCCCTCGAATGGCATCAACATATTCTCTGATTGTAAATCTGCTCCGAAGGCCATTAAAGGAGGTAAAACGAGACTTGACCAAGACATCAACACACTTTTGTCCACTATAGTTGAACGGAAGAAAACCTACACCATCCAATGGGTCTCTACACACGTTAACATTGAGGGAAATGAACAGGCAGACTCCCTCGCAAAGGAGGCAATAAATATCAATCCCCCTCCAACAACTACCACTTGCTTGCAATGCCATTGCAAGGCAAGGCATCAGCTCTGCGGGGAACATTCTACAGAAAAAATGGTGCCTACTGGAGCTTAATCTTGACCCTGGTATCCCTCTACCATCAACAGAATGTGGACTGGACAAACAAGGGATATAAAAATCATGTCAGACAGATCTAGAACATACGCAGAATGCAGGCTCTGTACAGGAGTTCCACTTGATCTGATGCATCTCTTCAACTGCATCTATGTTGCCTCGACCCCAACTGCTGCCATGACACCTTCTGTACCAAAAAAGTTGAAGATTTGGCCAGGGCAATGCTCCATGCCATTGGTCCTATGTGACTTGTCTTTTTTTATTATTATATACCTTTTCTCTATTTTTTTTCACTTTGCACTTGTCACACGTCAACATTTGAATATTTAAATTGTACAAAAAATATAATAAAGAATTCAATATAACAAATACTTAAGAAGTAAAAAATAAATTAGATTAAATATCACTTTGTGGTTTATTAAAATATCATAAAAAATAAATTATTTATACAAATTTGCACTCATCAAAGTATAGGAAATTTACTGGCTAGTGTCACCTATGAAAACAGATTTCTAAAAAAGGTAAACTCAATGACAATTATTTACATACAAAACACTTTATCTTATATTATTCTGGTTTGCTTGACAAATCAATAAATTTTGTAACTTAGTGGCAAATTTTGGATGCTATAATTTAGTGATATGGCAAATTTAAATTTAAAATTATATATTAAACTAAAACCATTTTATTTACGAAATAAATGTACTTTATAAATACATTAAATACAAGATTTTTTTTAAATATATATTCTAATTGTTTCTATTTTTTGCAAATACGTTTCATTTGTAAAAAACTACATACTTCTAGTAAAAATAAAATTTTATGAGAAATTTAAGCTCATTCAATAGTGATTTTGAAATAAATTTAAAAATAAAAAGGTGGTAAATTAAATGTAACTAATTTGTTATAACATTTAAAAACTAATTAAAAAATAAAATATCTGCTAAAAAATTACTCCCCAACAAAAGCAATCATAATGTCACAAAAGTAAACTTTAAAATAAAAATTAAATTCCAGTACAATCCTTTCACGGATTTAAAATTGTAAGAAATAAAACATTTAACAAGATTTTAAGCTTATGTATCTCATTCCAAACATAAAAAAAAGAGGTAAAACAACTAATTTGGTTTAAAATCGATAAATATTTTATATTTAATATGCAATCTATAAAGATATTAAGAAGGATTTTAGTGTTATGAAAATTATTAATATTAATAAAATTTATGTAATTTTATAGACTTAGTAAATCCATAAAATTATTAAAAGATTCTACAAAATTGTGATGAAATTAAAACTAAAAAATATAACAAGTATTTATTTAATTTCTTCATTATCTTATTGCTAATGTTGATTTGCTTTCATTTTTCATCTAATAAATTTCCATTTAGATATTTATATCTCAAAAGCATTATAAAATGAATTATTAGTAACACTTATCTTCAGTAATATTGAGATCAATTAGCATATCAAACAATATCAAAAAGCTCTTTAACCAATTAAACACCAAAAGTTTTAAGAAATTGAAAAAATTTCTTCAAACTCAATTGGTAACTTGGGGTTTGGTTTATTATTCATTTTTCTCAAAGTGGACACAAAAATCTTCAGATATTTCACTTTCTTAATATGAAAATTTCCTAGCATGAAGAGTGTCTTTCTTATGTGGTGATTATGTCTTTAGAATCGCCAGGATAAACTTTACAACCAAGTAAAAATTTGAAAATGTAAACATACACCTCACCAATTTTTAAAAAGTTTTAAAAGTAAAAAATAACTTAGTTTTTAATTATTTTAAAATTAGCAAAGAAATTTGGCAATCCTTTTTTTTTGTCGAAATTAATTTTATGTACAATCATTTTTTTAGAATATTATCACAAGATAAAAATGTTTTAAATATACGTAGAAATTCTGTCGTAATTTTATCTCAGATACAATCTTCATGATCATTTTGTCAACATATATTTTTACAGAGAAATACATTCAATTAATTTTTTGACATTTGGTTATAACATTTGAATATTTTAAAATATTATTTTAATAACTATGCAATTTTTTAAAAAGTTTAATATATCTCAATTCAATTTTTTAAATTAAATCAATTTTAACAGCATATTAGAAAACTTAGTTAAATGTCTTCCCACATCTCAATTTTCAGGAATCTTTATAATGGTGCCTATTTTTAAAGTTCTGAAAATTGATTAGCATTTAATTCGAAAAAAATACATGAAATATTGCAAAAAACAAATACAGTGTTAGACAATTTGCAGCCCAATAGTATTACATATGCATAGAAAAGGTTTTTTAGTCAATATTTTACTATAATTTTTAGTAAAAAATGTAATTCTGTAATTATGAAATATTCTTATATAAACTGGTGTATCTACACAATTACTATACATGTTAAATAGACAAATTTTGGACATATTTGACGAATGAAATTAATATAGTTTAAATACTAATAATTATACACATTTTGCCTAATTAACATTGGTTGTACAGTACTGACAGTATTATAAAACTGTTTGTTACTCTTTGATATTTTTAAAATCTGAAATGGAATTTAGATATTCCAAAAATATTTTTGTTAAATGAAAAAAAAATTAGTTTGTCACAAAGCAACATTTTTTTTAAATATTTAATTTAATTTCATTAATTGAAAATAATGTAGATATTAAATGAAATGAGAGATTAATTAAATGAAAATAATATACGATAAAATCTTGAACAGTTGCTTGTTTGAAATGTACTTAAAAATTTGAAATAAGTAAGAGACTTATTTACAAATAATAATTTTAAAGAAAGGAAATTTTTCCAGAGATTAAGAAATATATAGTTGTAGCAAAAAAAGCATTTATAAAGATCCAGAATTTTATCTATAAAGACAAAGCTGTCACTCTATAAAACTATTAATCAACACGAGTGACTTATGCTTCAGAAACACAGATCATAATTAAGAGAGGAAATTTGCTAGGCACATTTGAACACAAGATCCTGAGGTGTATTTTTGGTGGAATTCAAGAAAATGGTATCTGGCACAGAAGAAACAATGTCAAACTACATCCAATGTCCAAAGAGTTCGCTATACTAAAATAAGAATATTCTATTGTTCAATATACTAAAATAAGAAAGCTCAAATAGGTTAGACATGTCATCTATTTCAGCAACAATATGTTAAAGAAAATCTTTTCATCTAGAGTAAATAACACAAGAAAAAAGAAAAGAAAAACCTAGATTTCAATGGGCAGATGTAGTAAAAGGACACAGTTTAGTCTTCAGAAAAAAGAATTGGAGGAATTAGTTGCTAGGAGAACAAGTTGGGTCATTTTTTTTTAGCTAAATTCATCATTAATTAAGCAATCTTGCTTAATTAATGATGAATTTAACTAAAAAAAATTTTAATTCACTGTTAAAAAATAATTACTTGTACATTTTCTGATAAATAAATATTACATGTTTTTCTTTAAATATTATTTTTCAAATAAATTTTAAAAATTGCTAACACTTAATAAGAGAAGCTTAACACTTTTAGTTAAAATATTATCTTACAATTTTTTATGAAAAAGTATAAAAAAGCAAATAACAATATATTAAAAAACAATGTTTCTTTCATAAAAATAAGCATTTTTACAATATATATATATATACATATACAGTCTTAGCTAAAATTGTACAGCAGTTGGAAATGTCTGTTGGCAGTGCTCATTTCATTGTTTACCAACTGGATTATTGCAAATAGTGTTCTAGATGGATTCCTTATTCTTTGAGTTTTGAACAAAGAAGGCAAGTTTGCAGTTTCCCTGAAATTCCTTTAACATTATTCTACAGAAGGCAACTATTTCACAAAGTGAATCATTATGGGTGATGAGACATAGGTGTTTCACTTCACACAAGAAATGAAGCAAACGTCAATGGAGTAGAGATAAACATTATCAATTGTGAGAACAAAATCTAAAGATCTCCCATCAGCAGATAAAGTCATGCTTACAGTTTTTTCTAATTGAGGAGGAGTTGTCAACATCAGGCTTACGTGAAAGGACACAACCTTTAATGCTGAGTCCTGCTGCAAAACACTAAGAGGTTTGGGCAAAGCTGTGAAAAATAAACGACATGAAACGTTAAATGAAGATATTGTCCTCTTGTATGAAAATATAAGAACTCACTAGGCATGCATAGTATAGGATATGCTTTGCAGTTTTGGATTGGAAGTATGGAAGTATCCACGTCTACAATCCCGATCTGGGTCCTTGAAACTTTCATGTATGTGGCAAACTGAAAGAAAATTTAGGTGGAAGATAATTTCCAAATGATGACCTGTTCAGAGAGCTATTCTAAGCTTACTCAAAGACCAAAGAGTGGTTTTCTATCGTCAGGGCATGAAGCAAATAAGTGCTGCATAGCAACAAATGTCTGCCATGACTGGGAGATTATGTAGAGAAATAGTCTGTTATATTGTATGCAATCGCACTTCACAGTAAAGTGTTATTTACTTACATTGTTTGAGTGTAATTAATTTTTACAAAATACTAGGACTGTTCAGATAGTATGAACAAATGTATTTATATTTTAAAATTCTAGGTCAAATACAAGAAAGAAAATTAGACTACAACATTTAGTTAATCATTTAAGATATTTTAAGTTTTTTAAACAGTCAATAGGTGTTCAGAAAATAAAAAATTCTTGCTAAACTATTTTAATTTTTAAAAAATATAAATAAATTAAATCCTTATTCTCTTTGTCAGTACTATTCTATTACAACCCCAAAATTGATCATAGAAATGATTACTAAGCAGTTTTCATCAAAAGTAAATTTTGATGTTTAAATAAGTTTTGTTAATAAATGATGATTTAGTTTAAGAAATGTAAATAAAATGCTTGTACTATTGTTTAGTTGTTTCTAAAAATTTAAAACCTTTTGCATATAATGAGAGTATATAATTGCTACTTATACTTAAATAACTTTCTAACCCATTATAAAGATTATTGTACTGAGGCATAATGGCATTGTACCCTTTTGTCTACTGCATATCTCATGAAAAACTAAGAACAATTTCCGAAAAATGAAGTAAAAAAATTTCAAAAATCTGATCACAGTATTTGTTGTTGGCTTATCCTCTTTACAGATCTGATATTTGTCAAATCAACTCCAATGAATTATCAACAATAATCGTCACCCAAGACAAGAAAGCTGTTCCATTGAGCTCAGCTAAGATCTGCAGGCAATGAAGCATAGACAGACTTCTACCTTTGAATTTATCCATAGGTACTTCAGACCTTGGTTTAACAGAAGCTGCACACTTCCTCATCCATGACTTGTGGACAGTATTTGTAATTACTTTAAACCATAATTAATGTTGATTTAAATTTTTTGTAAAGTTATTTATGTCAAGACGATTCACTAAATTGCAAGCCTCAGATTGCTCTAAAAACAAGAGATATAGATTTCTTCCTCCACTTTAAAATCTGTTGCTTACATGTAACTGCTGACTGTGGAGAAAAAATGCAGATCTTTCTTTTAATATTCACTGCATGGTTTTAAAATGTGGAGCACTTATTTCAATAGTCCCACCAAGTAACTTTTTAAAAAAAAGTTTATATCTGACAACTCTTTCGAGGCTACTAAAGGATTCTATTCTTGTTTTTATACTTTTTCATCTTTTTATTGAGCTGTGCATCGATTAATGGCACAGATGCCAAGGACAAGCATAGGATTAAAAACTGAAAAAAGCCTTTTGAAAAATAACATTTTTGCAAATTGATACAAATGAATTTGTATCTTTCCCACCAATTCAAAAGGCATTGGAATAGATATAGAAAATTCTTGATTTCAATATTTAATAATTCTAATGAAAGAGAATTTTAAAGTACTGAACAAAACATTCAATTGAACTTTAACTGTTCCATTCATGAGCTTACTTTATAATACAAATGAACAATTAAAGGAAAGCAAGTAAATGGTATATATATAAATATTATTTTTTCAAATAGCAGTTATTCTCAGAATATCAAGTATATTTTCCACTGGACAACACAAACAAATATTTTTGGACTTGGCCTGTTAAGATAAAAATGAAATTCAAGTTTTGATATAAACAAGCTTTAGAAAAGCTTGTTTAGTCATTTCATAGTATACTTGTGGCAAATATAGAATAAATCTGAATATTTTTGGAGCAAGTGTTTAAAAAATCAATAAGAATAGTTCTGCCTAAGAGTAGAGAACTGTACATAGGGTAAACTAGGAAAAGGGTGCAATAAAGTACACCAAACTGGCATAACAATTCAGAATGTGTTTGAATGACGAGATTTTCGTTTCATGACGTAAGTTTTTATTGTATAACAAGTGTGAAATTCCTTTTGCGTGCAATCCTTTTTTTTAATGAGTAATTTTATTTATTTACAATTGAAAAATTTGTTAAGTTAATATTCCTGTTATTGGACTTCAAATTTTTAAAAAGTTATACTATCTCAAATTTTTGAAAGATATATTGCTTATAATTTTTAAAATATTATTTTGAATTTTTTACAGTTATATTATATCGAATTTTTATTTGGCTGGCCAATAAATTTTTAGAAATAGGGTGGATATGGGGTGCTAATCATGTGCCTGGTCAGTTTGATTCATACATCACAGAGTTTGTATGGTGAAGAAACCATATCGAAACCTTAAAGAGAATACAGTAGAATATTTCTTCGAAGATCTTAAAATCATTCTTTCTCAGCCAGGTGAGTTATTCCATTTTTCAATAAAATTTCATTCAGAGGGACTATTAAAAACTCTAGTTTTTGCCAAAATGTATGTTTATTAAAGTAAATACATCTTTAAGTAAGCTGTATTGTATGTTTCACATTAGTATTAAACTGTACAGAAATGATATTTTTTTAAGGTAAGCACCACACCCCCGGTTACTTAAAATTCAAGTTTACATAAAGAATACAATTTGTTAATATTAGAAGTTAAGCTTTATTGCCCGGTTGTCAGTCCCTGTAATAAGTAACACTACACTGATTTTATCAATAATTTTATGTTTTTCATTTGTCTTAATTATTGATCAAGTTCAAATCAAGAAATAGCAGAAGTTAATTTGAAGAATATATATTTTTAATTTAATAAAATCTTTAATAATAAATGAATTTTAATATGCAATTTAAATAAAACTGTTCAATGATTTTAAAGGCAGTTCCAAGCACATACATATATATTTGTAATACCAACAAATTGAATAATTCTTATAAATTAAAACTAAATTTTGTAAAATCCTATTTTAGTCCACTGTAAGGAAGACTGGAAAAGAGGTGGTAAACATTTTCTTGCAAATTGAAATCAGATGATTTCCTAATATTTTGATACTTTCTTTTATTAACACATTATACTTATTCTTTCAGACAAATTGCTAGAATTTCAATTTTACATAATTTATTTGAATATATATTATAATACATAAAAAAAAAAATAACACATGAAAAAAACAATACTGCTTACATATGTATGACCAATTTTTATTGTATTTTACTTCAATAAATTGAACAATATAGTTAAAACAATAACATGAATAAAGTCATTTTTAATTCAATTAAAATTTTTTTTTATAGAACTTACTTGCACCACACTAATAAAAACAAATCTTTATTTTCCAACTTAATTTCAAATTCAAAATTGATAATTTGAACAGCAAAAGTACTTACTAATTCCATTTAAGTTCATTCTAGGAATCCTTTCATTCAATGAAACTCATACTTTTAAAAAGAACTTAACTGTTCTCATATTCTTTTAAAAGACAAACATAATGAAATGTTTAAACATATATTAATTTTTTTCAAAGCAACTGTTGAAAATGAAAATCATTTGATTGTTATAATATATTTAAAAAGAAATTATCACTTATACATCATTATCTTAATTATTTTTAAAATATTTGGCCAATAAGAATAAAACATTTTTATTGAAATTTTCAAAAAGTTATTTAATTTTCAATTGAATTTTTTTCCCAAAAATGAAATTTTATTTTAACAAAATATTTTTGACAGCATATCCATCCATGCTTCGTGATATTGATTGTCATAGGATTGGAAGTATGCAGTTCAAAATTAATTGCGTTAAAATATCCAATTTGGTGTTATAATCTGTTGATTTGGCTCTGGTGATAGGGTGGATTCAAATATGAATCAATCCTAAACCTTGCTATTAAATACATTTTACTAATTTCCTCACTTCTATAGACACAATTTTATAAGAAGCTATTTTTACCTGAGTTGTTGTAAATTTAATATTTTTATAATAACTAATTTCATTGGGAATTTTACAAAATTTATGGACACAAATGCGAATTTGAAAAAGAATATTTCTGATCGTTGAATGACAATTTATAAAATAGTGGCATTTAATTTTGAACAAGTTATTTCTTATCTTTATTCCTAGTCATTCTATCTTAAATTTAATTATTAATTTTTTAAAATTAGTTTCAATATCTCATAAAAGTTTTGAAATTATTTGATATAACATTCAATATTAAACTGAATTATTTTAATAAAATACATATTTATCTTACATAAATTTAAGGTTAAATATATCTATTGACGGAAATATTATGATCACATGCAAATTGAAACATCTAAATTAAGATTAAATCATACATATTTTTCAAAATTCAGTTAATAAATTTGTACGAAATGTTCCAATAACAAACAATAAGGTTTTTTAAGAAAAATAAACTAGGGTACAAGAAAAAAATTAGTATGAATTATGATACATTGAGACTTTATAGTTCGTTCTAGATCAAATTCATAATGACTGACAGCATAATAATATGGAAAGATTTACCTAGATCTTTGTGTGCAAACAATATAATAAATACTTCAATAAATAATTAATTCAATTAAAAAAAATTAAAACTCCCTTCATTAAGAAGAATTCTTGATTGACAAAATCTGGAAGGGGAATTCCCCTTTATATCTCACATATAAAGGAGAATTCCCTTTCCAGATTTCATCAAAATAAGAATTAATATTCATCAATAGGCTTTTTAATAACTAGCAAAAACTTACGAATAAAAGCTTTAATAAAATATAACAATAAAATTTAAATAATATTAAATAAAAAAAAAGGATAATTAAAGATACTAACTATAAAGATTAATTTGCAGTCAGTAAAATCGCCCAAAATATCTCTTCAGAGAAGCACTGTTTCGCAATCGTGCAACGATTTGTAAGTTATAACACCTTTAAAAAAATAATACCAATTGCTCATCAAGTTAATATGAAATAAGGCCCAAGCAATACAGAACAGTTTTTAATTAAGATGTGATTTGAATAGTAGAGAATCTAAATTTAAACTCAACAGATACTATGTACACTGCCATGTTAACTACTATAATATAATGTTTGAAAATATAAAGACATACAGATTCAGAAATGGAGTGGTTATGCAAAGAACTAAAAGTTGCAAATTTTTAGAAATATGTTTTTATGTGATTTACTTTTAATACCTGAATTACTTCTGAAAATAAATAGAAAATTTCACATATCTTTTACGTTGATGAATATATGTCAAGAGTACTGTTGCTTTTTAATTATCTTTAGTCTGATCCATTAAGACAATTTATAATAGTCAATCATACAAAATTCGAAGCATTATTTTATAAATACAACATTTTTAAAGGAAATTTTTAAATTCGTTTTAATTTAATAAAATCATAATTAATTAAATTGCAAAAAATAAGTAAACAAAACTCTCTTTATTAAAAATAACTCGACGCAGTAGAAAAAGGGGAATTCCCCTTCAAGATTTCATCAAAATACGAATTAACATTTATTTACAAACAACATCAACAAACTTTTTAATAACTACCAAAAGTTTACAAATGAAAGCTTTGATAAAATATAACATAATGTTTAAGTAATATTTCATAAAAGTAATAATTAAAGATTCTAACCTTAATGTGATTTGTAGTAAATAAAATCGTTCAAAATATCTCCTCAGAGATGGGATGTCTTCACATTCATGAAATGATTTTTAAGTTATATTACATTTATCAAGATAAATGATTATCAATTGTTCACCAAGTTAAAAAAAATATGTGAAATAAGATTCAAACAGTACAGAATAGTTTCATATACTACTTTGCGATTTAAAAAGCGGAGAACCGAAACTTCAATTTAACTGATACTTATGCGCATTGCCATGTTTAGGTACTAAAATATTAAACACACATACAAATTCAAAAGTCGGAATATGACGTAACCAACTAAAGGTTATTAATTTTAGAAATATATTTTCATGTGAATTTTATTAATGATTTACTTTTGATATCTGAATTACTTTTGCAAATATAAAGAACATTTCACATATCTTTCATATTGATATGGCTAAAGTATTTATGCTTTTTAAAGATCTTAAAACCAACTAAGAAAATTTGTATAAACGACAATATATAATATAAATAGAATTCATTTTAAAGAAAACTTTTAAATTCATCGTATAAATGCTGAAGGAAAAAGAATATGAGAACGAATTTTACTTGATTTTTTATCTATACATATTTTTAGGGAACAGTCTTATTTGTTGCGTTTGCAATTTTATTAATAAGATTTTTATTTAGAACATTTATAGTTTTAAAGAAAGTATTTAATTTATTTCTTGCTGAATTTATAAGAATAAAAGAAAAAATATTACTATTTAAATAAAGCTTTGATGAATGAGTTCCATAATACATTCGAGTATTATAAATTCGGTGTGGTGGAGGCATCTTTTTCGCTAATGCAAATGGAAAAATCTCATTTCCAAAAAATAGTAACTGTTGGTAAAATTTGTCTAAATCACACCTGTGAGCTAATGGACATAAAAAAGACTATCCCTAATGGCCCTCCCTGCTCTAAACTGTAACTGTGCTATCTCCACGATCCTATCCAGATTGAGGACTAAACACATCAATGGAATAAAGGAATGTAATATGAGAGAGTGGAAACATAAGAGTGGAAATATGAACGACATTACGAGAGCGGAAAAATGAACGGCTTTAGAAGAGCGGAAGAATGAACGGCTTTAGAAGAGCGGAAGAATGAACGGCTTTAGAAGAGCGGAAGAATGAACGGCTTTAGAAGAAAAAATTTCAAGAAGTTCAATCACGACCGTTTCATTAATGCATCCAGAATTTATCAAATTTACCCAGAAGTTGGTAAGTTTAATTTTTCTTATATTTGTAATAACAAATTTTGGTTACGATGAAAATTTTTAATCTATTTGAACCCGAAATTATAATCGAAATCAGAATATTTCATACTTTTATGTTTAGATATATTGTGTTTAACATTTACTTGCAATTGCTTTGTATATTATTAACCATGGAACTATTCCAAAGTCCGAAATCCGATGTTACTGTTAACTAGTTGAATAACACTTAGCTTTACAAGTATTTATCTACTTTTATTTACTCACATATAAATTTCACAGAGATAAATGTATTTACAGAATATATAATTAGAAAAGAAATATTGTTTCGATTAATTTGGCTTCATATATTTTCTGATATTGATATATATATATATATATATTAAAAACAACTTTATATATATATATATATATATATATATATATATATATTAAAAACAACTTTAAATTCTCAACTTGTTTCTTTATTCAGGGAAATTAAATTAATTTATTTAAACCAAATGTATGCATCGAAGAATGGATTTAATAATTAACTTACTATATTTTATTTATATAATGTAATGAAAGCCTCATTTTATAAACAAAATTTTAAGCAATTTTTTAACTCATTTTTGTTGTCAGTAAGATTAAGATCATTGTTGCCTTTTATATTGTAGACAAATTTTTTGCAATTTTTATATTTTATCTATTAAGAATTATGTGTTGTAGATTATGCAACATGTTAACATTAACTATGAAATTGTTCTTAATTTTATTACAATACATTCAGTAACTTATTTGCCTATTAATTTCTTGATGATGTTTTTTACGGTAGATTTATTTGTCTATAACATAACAAGTTTCGCTGCACTTTAGAATGGATGAAATGTAAAACGCTTTAAACAAATGTATTCAAAGTATGTCTTGCCGTTACATAGAATTTTATCTTGAAGAATACATGTGAAGAAAATCTAAAGATTATGGCTTCTGATGCCAAATTAAAAGCAAGTACAAATTTATAGAGGGGAAAAAAAACATATGAAAGTAATTATATTTTGATTACAATTATGGCTTCATTTTTATTGCAAGAGCTTATGAATGTAATAGCTTTTTCTCTTTATAATGGTCCTTTAGGCTTGATAAATTCTTAATTCATTATTTACTGATGAGCTTATTCCCTGACAATTTTTATTGTTTTAAAAATCAATAGTAATTGAAATAAGTATATTGCTTGAATAACATAATGCTAATTTTTAACTGAATAGCAAATGAATTTTTTTTTACTTATACCTAAATGAGATTAAAAAACATTTCGTTAAACAAAACTAAATATGTATGTATGTATATGTATATATATCTAAGTTGTTATGAAAAAAAGGTATAAAAATCAATTGAGTTTGCAGTTGATCTTTGCATTTTTCATCTTAATATTCATATTGTGATTGCGTTTTCTAAGTAAATGAATTTATTCACTACATAATACTGAGTTGCTCAAAAAATGTCATTCATTCTTCAAGACTTGAATATTTTAATTTTTTAAAATATTGCCCTAAATTATCACTCATAATTATAAATAAATAAAATGAAATTCTATTTTGTTTTTTTGTAATTTTCATTATTAATTTTATCAATAAGTTGTGCAAAACTTACGTCTTGATTCTTCTATCTAAATTACTTAGATGGAAATGAGCATTCATGTGTTCAATCAAAAATAGAATGTTTTTAAAATGATCAGGCTTGAAAAAGGGTCACAGTTTTGAATAAGCTCATTAGCAAATACTGATTATTATATTTAAAATTAAATATGATTGTATGTAAAATATTTATTTAATTTATCATAGCTAAATTTACTCTTTAAAATGATATTTTCCTGGAATCATATTTTACATTTTCTAAATAAATAAAATAAGTTACATTTGGTAAAAAAGTGTTTGCACTTTTATCACACACAAAGCAGAAACAATATTTTCGATTACAGTTTATTAATTATTGATTTTCTTGTATATTTTAGGTATTTCTGCGGTAAGAGGAATTTTAAAAAGTTGTTTTAAGTGCTAATGACCAGATGACTCTTCAGACTCCAGCCTTGACCGGGGTGGTGGAGGCGTCTTTTTCGCTAATGAAAATGGAAAAATCTCATTCTCAAAAAATAACTGTTGGTAAAATTGTCTAAATCACACCTGTGAGCTAATGGACATCAAAGTGTAGACTATCCCTAATGGTCCTCCCTGCTCTAAACTGTAACTGTGCTATCTCTACGATCCTATCTAGATTGAGGACTAAACACATCCATGGAATGAAAGGAATGGAATATGAGAGAGTGGAAACATAAGAATATTAATATGATCGACGATACGAGAGTGGAAGAATGAACGGCTTTAGAAGAGCGGAAGAATGAACAGGTATAGAAGAGCGGAAGAATAAACTGCTTTAGAAGAGCGGAAGAATAAACTGCTTTAGAAGAGCGGAAGAATAAACTGCTTTAGAAGAGCGGAAGAATAAACTGCTTTAGAAGAGCGGAAGAATAAACTGCTTTAGAAGAGCGGAAGAATAAACTGCTTTAGAAGAGCGGAAGAATAAACTGCTTTAGAAGAGCGGAAGAATAAACTGCTTTAGAAGAGCGGAAGAATAAACTGCTTTAGAAGAGCGGAAGAATGAACGACTTCGAGAGTAGAGGAGATCCAGAGAATTTCGCATTTTTCCCCGAGTCTTCATTTACCCCCTCTTTAGAAGAATCCAATTTTAAGAACTGGTTCGTGAAGGGATTACCAATCTCTAATTTTAGCGCTGTGTTGGTACTTGCTTATTATCAGTTCAGGAAAGAAGCCTCATATGGTGAGTATAATAATGTTGTAAAACCATTATGGTGAAGAAAACATAAAAGTTCAAGAGTAGGATGGAGATAAAGAGTTTGTAAGTTTCTTTTAAATAATTTATTGAAAAATTTTACAAATTTGAAGTAACGTTATAATAATTAGTAAATGGTTTCAAGTTGCAAAAATGCAATCGTTCACATATGATAGAATTAGATGACGCTTAGGAAATAATTAAGGAAGTGTTTGTGACCAAGTAATAAAAAAGAATGGTCTCTAGTGTATGATTACCTCTATCGCGTCATGAGAGAAGCGCACTTTCCTGATGCAATGTTTTTATCACAAATTTCTGTTGGAAAAGTATGATTGTTTAAATTATTGTTCCTGATTCTTTAATCCCTATAAATTCAGGAGTTTCAAATGGCAGAGTAACACTCTTCGGGAGAATAATAGATTGTAAGAATTTACTTTCAGGAATGGCGAGTTTCACACGATCTGTGGAAAAGTTTATTTCTGGCCATGAAAATCATATTGAAAGTATTTTTTATTTACTGAATCGAAAGAAGCATCATAATAAGAATGTAAGAATTTCCTCACTATATCATTTCTGGTAAAAACGTGGATTCAGTCATTTCAAAAGGAATGGACAAACATAAACTTTAATGAATGGTTTAAAGCTTGTGTTTGTCTCAATGAAGCGAAATGAGTTTAGAGGTCTTCGATGAGCTATATCACTAACGTTTTCATTGAAGGACTGTTATGTAAACTGAAAACGATATTATAATTGCTGATGATATATTCCTTTTAATTTGTATGAGTGACAGCGGAAAATGATTGTTATGAAAGAGATTTAAAAATTTGGGATGAAAATATACGAAATTATTTTAAATTACAGAATTTTATTTGTAATATTAAAAATAAGTTTGAAGCTAGATAAATCGGAAGGCCACTGAAAAATTGACTAAGTAGAAGGAGGATAGCCCGATGAACGATCTCAGTCAAGATGATTGGAGATTTTCTTTATACACAATTTGAAAGCTTAAAATAATTAATAAAAAAGCATATAAACTACTTTCCGTGTTATTAGCCTTGAGGACGTCCTAAATGGGTTATTCAACACCTCTATCATTCCACTATTTTGAGTGTGGAACAGAAGGACTGGATTTTTTGGATACTCAAGCAGCAATTGTGCTATGGCTTTGAAGAATTGGTTCTCAATTTGGCACCCTTGGCTTGTAGTTATTTTAGAAGTGGATCTAAAATGGACAATTCCATCGTTGAAGAATACTCTTGCCTCTATCTTAGCTTCAATATCTGCAGTCAATTGATCTGGAAAATTTGTAAATCATTGTTATACTGAAAGACAATTGTCTTGAAAGTGTCATTGGGTTGAGATCAAGGTGAATATAGTCGAATCGTTTGGTTTGGATTTGAAAAGAAGAAAGGAGGAATTTGTTACAACTAATAATTTTTGTTTTTGTCATGGTATATATTACCCAGTCTAAATTGAGCTATCTTTATTTAAATTAGAATATTAAAATCTAGAAAGCAGGAATTTACTAATTACTTTAATACTGCGGTGAAATAAATTGTGAGAAGTTTCAAATATTTGTTTCAGAAGTTATTTTGAAATAAATGGCCTAATAATTATGATTGGCAAGTCACAATATAAAAGAATGTTTGAATCGGGCAAATTAATCTCTTTTAATTTGAAACTTAGCATTATATTAAAAAATTATTTGTTTCAATGTTATTTTATTGAGCTTTTACGATTTCCTGAAATAAATCCAATACTAGAAGTATAATGCAATACATAAAACTGAGTAAAGACAAATCTTGGAAGCTATTTTTCTGTTTTCATAGAAAAATCATAAAAAATTTTTCTTGGACAATATTCAAAATTTTATAGACATAGAGACTGATGATGTTTCCAGGATACTAAAGCTTCAACGACAAGGAATCTGTTGAAAAAGGTTTGAGTTGTTTGTAAATTCTTTTTTGATTGAGAAATAGCAATATTAATAACGATAGTGATTATACTTTTTACATGCTATTTATCATATAAAGAATTTGTAAAGTACACAATTATTCATTGAGCTGAACGTATCGCATACACAACACTAAAAAACTCGTGAAATTTACATCATGACAATACTTTGCAAATGATTACTATTTTAGCATAGCTGAGACTACAGAACTTCTTTTATATAGCTGCTTAAGAAGCGAGTAAAAATTGTTGATTTTAAAAATAATTCGTTCTTTCATTAGATTTTTCCTGTGTACAGTTTCAGTACATCTCACAAAATAAAACAGTGTCATCCGTATATGTTTCTGAGTTCAGCCAAAAATTATTGTTACCTGAAGAGACTATTTCATACCTTCAACTCCACTTTTCAGAGGTTGTATGTATCCCAAATAATAAAGTCTGTTGTACAGCAATCGATAACAATATTAATAATTCAATTTCGATGAATGCGAATCATCAGCCATATTACACGTAAATAGTCTTTAGCAAATCAGTCATTGTTCATAGGAATAAATCAAAGCGAAAAGTGTGCAAGGTATTCATCACTTCGATTATATCTTTAGCTCTTTGTTCATTATTTCTAATGGTGCAATGAATAGGGAAGAGGGATATCCGAGAGGAACATCACTGTGGAATATCCCATTACATTATAATATTATTATCAGCAACCACTCCGGTGGTAATTCGAATTGAAAAATTGAGATTGTTGTTGGTAAACTTGAATTAGGTATAAGGACCTAGAGATTAAAATTTAGTGTCATCGTAAAAAGAGGCTGTTAAAATATTACTTAGTCCTGTATATCCTCATTTAACCGTGAAAACAGCATAACGATTTGGTATGGTCAAAGATGCCTCTTTTATTCACCCAAGTACTATTTATAAGCGCATTGGTCAATTAAAGAAATATCTCTGTGGTTTTTCAGTCTATTCTCATTCATTACTTTCATGCCATTTTTTATTTATGAAATGTGTTCTTGCAAACACTTTCAGTAGGACAAAGCATTTTCATAAGCTGCATGTCAGGGTGTTTCTTGTTATCTCATAAACTCACATTACTTGAATGACATATCAACTCTACAAAATATTATGGACAATAATTGGTTAAAAATCACTCTGGAATATAGCATTTACTAATATTGGTGCATCAGAACGATATTGAATATGTGTGAAGACAACATAGCCTGCTATCTTCTAACTACACAGTCAAAACGTTTTCAATGCAATATCGTGCTTAGAAAAAAGGCTATAGTATATCTCACTAGTTTATTAATTTTATCCTGTCATTATTTTCTCTCCACAGAAGTTTGTATTTTCACTCAATAAGCATTTATATTATGTATTCTATACAAAATAAACTTGGATTCACATATATTTTGTTTCAGCGGTAATATTTTTGATGGATATATGGAGAAACTGTTTAATATATGTTAGAAATTATAAGTATACAGTAGACAAATATTAAATAATAATTTTTTTATATTTCTGATTTATAAGACTCTTATTATAATACTCATTTCAAAATGGTGATATGTACGCTTTGAAACTTCGTAAAACTGGAAAATGAAATCAAAATGCTTATGAACAATTTAAAGCTTCCTTAAATTATTTTCTTATGAGAATATATAGTTTTTATCGTTATTAATAATTTCATTAAAAGTAATTAACGTTATTAGCTCAATAATATTAATATAAAGAATAAAGATGAAAATAAAACATCACAATCAGAAAAATTTCACAAACTATTAAAAATTATGAGAAAATGTACAGCTTATCATGTTGTATTTTTTTAATTTTTATCACAAAGTTTTAAATTATAAATTTTTATTATTATGTATTAATTGAAAATATTAATAATCCATATTAAACTTTAAAAGTATATTTACTTGTGATATAATTTTAAGATTACTTGGGATAAGAGTTTCAGCTAAATCACGAGGTTAAAGCATTAATGGTCTAAATTATTTTTGTAAGTTCTGGAAATTGTACGCCGGAGTGTGCCAATGAACCTTACACCCGAACAACAAACTGAGAACCAATGAGAGCAGCATTGACTTTTCTGTAACGATGCCATGATTTCATCAAGTTTGTTTAAGTCGTACTCACGAGTACCTTACAGGATTGTTAAAGGCGATGATATGTGAGTTGCTCACTTCACTCCAGAAATCAAGCAACTGTTGATGCATTGGTGTCACAGTGGATCTTCAGTCCGGGTAAAGATCAAGCAGACTGCATCCACAAAGAAACTGATATCCATGGCCTTCTGGGATAGAAATACATTTTACTCATTGACTTTTGCGAAGGGGAGCCACAGTAAAAGCAGAATTTTAATGCAGAACTATAAAGAGCTTGTGAAAAGCGATTCAGAACAAGAGGCATAGGATGCTACTAGTGCTGTACAACTCCACGACAGTATCGCCTGCGTACTGTAAATTCCACAAAAAAAAAAAAAAAAAAAAAAAAAAAATGCTTGGAGAAATTTAGCAAAGAAGTATCTATTTTGTAATCCTGACTTTTATCCCAGCAGCTTCTATCTGTTCTTGAACCTGAAATAATTCATGCCCGGGCATCATTCTCGACACACGAAGATATGCAGACATCTATGATATATTGGATCCATTTCCAGGTGGCAAACGTCTATGACATTGGAACACAGAAATTTTCCCCAAGATATGACAAGTGCTACCATTCCGATTGCTTTTATGTTGAGAAGTAACTAAAATATTGTTGTATATTTTTCAATTAATTTTTCTACGTAATTATGTTTTGTTTCTTTTTTATGAGCCACGAGAAATTTATTTTATGGATGACCCTTGAATATATACATACATTACAATGGAATCAATATATTTACTATAATTTGTTCAAACAGAATTAATAATTTTATATAAATGAAAAAATAACATATGTAAAGAAAGCTTTTTTTTGCTAATTTATCGTATAATTAAGTATATAAGTATACATGTTTTTATATTGTTTTATCGTGTAATTTATTATCAACAAGTTAAAATTTGTTGAAGATAGAAATCTTATAAAGATTTACAAAAATATTTACGTGATCAGTAGAATTTTTAAAATTAATATACCTGCATGCTAATTACCCTATTCTTTTCTGAAATTATTTATCATGAAACTTCTAATTCTGAAAATTCTAAAACGTTTTTAAGATTAAAAAATTTATTTTAAAATCTATCAGAGTACTCAAATTTATTATTTACGAATATAGAGTTTTGCCATTTGTGCTATAAATACCTTTCTAGGGATCCATTAAAATTAATTATAGTATGAAATAAAATAATGAAATTAATAAATGAGAACCAAAACCAAGAGAATTATTTTACAAATATGGTTTAATAGTTCTTAAGACATTGATAAGAGTAACTTTGTGTGAATTTTTTTTTCTTTTATACCTGACAATTTTTTTTTAAAATAAATGTAAAAATTATATCTACTTTACTGAATTGTTTTGATTTTAGTTAAAGTTAACATACTAATGTCATTAAAATATTACTATCATGATTTTCAATTTTTTTGTGTTTCTTAGAGATGTTGCATTGAACTAAATTTTAATATGTTTTATT
This sequence comes from Latrodectus elegans, assembly GCA_030067965.1. Classification (NCBI taxonomy): domain Eukaryota; kingdom Metazoa; phylum Arthropoda; class Arachnida; order Araneae; family Theridiidae; genus Latrodectus; species Latrodectus elegans. Next base: position 72,494,721 of record CM057813.1, on the reverse strand, counting down.
TCATATATTAATAAAATTCTTTTATTTTTGGTAGGTTTAAAATTCAAAATTTTTAAGAATAAATTCTCCGTTTTCTCTGATGGTAAATCGTAAATCATTTTTTATTCAAAAATAACGTGACATAAAGTGAAATCTTTTCTATATATAGTAATTTAAATAGTTTATAAGGAAGCTATTATTTAATATAATTATAAATAGATAATTTTTTTAAAATTCAACTATTATAATTTTTAATTGAATTGCCTCCCTAAAATTGTAAATATGAATTCTCTTTGATGTTTAAACACACCTTATTCTTAATAAAACGTCATGAATTCATAAAATTTTTAAATTTTTCTTTTTATCAATTAGAAGAGTTAACTGTATTAATAAAAGCATACACCCTTTACTACAGGAGGTAGCAGAGATGAAGAAAAAAGAGTATTCGAGATTTATACAAAATGTGAAGCATATTTTATCCATTATATCTTGAATAGATAAGTATAAAAATAGTTAAAAGTGAAATAAAGAAAAGTTCGTTATTTGTTCTAGTACTTTCGTAAGAAATTCGGCACATATTTTCATTTTATGAATAGTTAACTAAAGAGAATTTACTAATTGTTCAAAAGAGAGTGAAAAGGAGGGTATAGTATTTTACATGACTCAAAAGATACCAATAAATATTTCGTACACCCTTTAAAGGTAAGGGTGAAGAAAAATCGCTTGGTAAAAATTCAAAAGGGGTTAATTTCAGCTTCAAATTCGTAAAGTGCAAGATGTTTAGGATTATTTGGGACAGTCTCGAGGATATTCATAACCAATATATTTATAATGATCATGATATGTGTAGTGTATTTATAGTCATCGAATTAACAAATACACTATATGTTTTGCTAGGAAGCTGTATTAAAGCAACAGTTTAATTGCACTAAAGGCAATAGTCAATATAAATTTGAATACAATGATTCATTTCAACACATTTGATGTTAATTTCTAAGTTATTTCAATATTTTGGCTTCATAACGATTTTTTAACGCTGGATTCACCTATATATTTATTTTTAAAGCTAGACATGCGTTTAAATATAATATATTTTTGTGTAATTTGATTTAATAGAAGTTTAACTTAGTTAGAATTTAATTTCATAAAGATTTAATAACATAAACATATGAAGCCCGATGGCATTATGGTAGCCCTTCTCGCTTCCAAGGCACAGGTTCGGTCTTCGAGCTGGGTGAGGTCGGCTCAGGCTTTCATCCTTTTAGTGGGCGATGAAATTGAGTGCCAAACATATTTGGGAACTAAGCAATGGGGGCTTCGCTTTAGGCTGACTACCTAGCCTGTACATAGGCTTCACAACACAGGGGTTCAGTAAAAGAACCTGATATAAGTAATGCAGTTCTTGCCCCCAGTCGTACAGCTGAACTTAGTTATTATGAATAATATTAGAAACCTGAAATAAAATTACTAGATTTTTTGTTATAGTTTGAATCGAGTTACCTTTTTTGACTGAAACAATGATTGATGTAAGAAATATTTTTCTAATGCTAGGTAAAATATTTATTTTTATCGATTATATATGAGAAGCTAGATTTACGCATAAAAAGAATTCCCGAAGGGAAATATTAAGAAGAATCTAACTTAACATCAATTATATCTATGCAACTATTTGCAATAATATATTGCACTAATTTGTTTTTCCTTTATTATTGTTTAAAAATATTAGTTTCATGTTAAAAAAATCAAATTTTTCTTTTGAATAAAAGATAATTTATATTTTGATTCACTTGTTAAAATAATCCTAACATTTTATACGAATCCTTTGAATAAGTTTTTTTTATTAGTCTACAATAAACCTATATGCTGTTTCTTCAACTTTCTTACCCCATCCGGAATAAATTATTAAATTAATATTTATTTATTTTGGCTTTCAAAAATTTTATTAAAATTGAATTTTTTAAACATTAAAAATGAGATTTAGCTTAACTAAAGGATCTATGTAAAAATAATATTCTGAAATTAATTTTTAATAGGACAGATAGCACAATATAAAGCAATTCATAATTTACAACATTAAAAACATTCCTCCTTATGATTATTAAATTAAATTAAAATGCTTTTTATTTGCATAAAGTTCTAAAATAATTTTATTTCTTTCGAAATATTTGTAGATATTCCACCGAAGCTTGCTATATTAGGGTTGATACATTTTATTTTAGCATTATTATACATTTAAAAATAGTTTCTGTCTACAACGAATAATTTTATGATATTAAGTAAATTTGTTTATTTCAAGGTGTGACATGGAAAAGATTATTTATAAAGCAAAATTTATTAAACAGTTATTGTTAAATACCCGCCAGGAAAAAAGCGCATATTACTGTAGAAGAGTTTTTGCAATTATGAATGAAAATTTATGCATGTGATTTATACTAGCATTTTCTATTAATTATGTAAATCTATATAACTTTCTATAGTTAACTTTTTTTTAAAATTCGTATTATTCTTTTCTAGAAAATCCTTACTTTTGTCCAAAAATTAAAAATACATTTTCTAGTTCTTGGTATGAGGTAAATAATTGGTAATGTTTTAAAAGAAAATATATTAACTCATAAACTTCAAAATTTTTCTACTCTGTTTCTTTGCCACATGAATTTAAGAATACTTTTGCTGTCTTAAATGATTATTCAAATGTGATGATTCAGTGAAAAGCACTGACGAAAAGGGGGCACTATATGATTTAGAGGTAAGAATACATTTCTTAACTAAAAGCATCTGCTGATTGATCCCAGCCACTGTTGAGCAATGAGAGACTTAGCAGTTTAGGCTGTTTGGTTGCCTCCTAAGTACTGCCATAATACTAATAAGATAATGGTAGAAAATAAAAAGAATATAAATTCATTACCTGTGGGGATAAAGTTTCAAAGAAGTTATTTCCTGGAACTTCTTTCGACATATATGCATGCATATGCTGTTAAACTCTTCAAAAATTAGGGAAGTTGGGAAATGTATGAAGAAAACCATGGTGAGATAGTCATTGCATACCCATATGTACTATATGAATTATAAGCACATTACCTGTTATACTATCTTTGGCGCATATACACTCGCTGCTTTATGCTCCTAAGTGGGTATATATTGGTGAGTACGTATTTAACAAAGTGTGACTGAGGAAGAAGGTGCAAAAGTTCAATTTTTTGGAATGTGAGATAGAACTTAAAAAATGCTTTTGGATAACAACTTTCTTACATATAAAGGAAGTGAGTTATGTTATTGGTAAAATAACAGGAGTTTAATATAGCATAGGCTTTCTCCGATCAAAACCAAGACTGCTTCATATGTATTTGCTATGTAGATGCGTTGAGGTTATGGATGAGATTTTGGAAAATAAAGTTCATTTCTGTATTGAAAGAAAATCTTTAATTCTCTGATAATTAAAAGTTATTGTTTAGCTGGAGTGTATTTACGAAACGTATTTCTCTAATCCAATAATTTAGCTTGAATTCAGAAAGAAATGTTGGTTACTCTGAATTATTTCAGTTTTAAGAATACGAGAAGAGCTGCATAAAACTTCGTATTATCAGGGTTTAAAAGACATTTTTTTTTTACAGATAGTTGTTTAATAAATGTGATGTGAAGTTTTAGATGTCATTTGCATATTTTTGGGCCGCCAAGATGATTTACCAAATGATATGGTGATTTCGTATGATATGATTAGCCTAATTTCCACTATCCAGTTAAAAACAATCAGAGACTTTCTCATACCAAAATCTAGTTTATAATACTTGACATTATAACAATCAATTTGTTTAAAATGAGATTGTAAGCGAATGTCAGCAAAACAAATTTTGTTTTCAGTATGTAAGAATTAAATCAGCTTGCTGTGGCTTCAAAATATCGTTTGAAAGAATCTGTGAAATTATGACTCGTACACCTCTTTAGAAGGAGGACAGCCAACCAGTTAAGCAATCAGACGTTGAAAATTCAAATCAATCTGTACTTAATGGAAACATTTTCAATACAATTCCAGTATGACGGAATTTTCATAAAAAAATCTGTTAAAAGTCACCAACGAATGACAACTACTTCTGAAGATCAATATTTGATAATAACTGCTGATCTAATAGGCAATTTGTTGTCTGACAGTTAATTTCAGATCCCGCAGCTATCGTTAGAACTGCTATATCATGACAAAAAATGTATAGTTTTTATATAGGACATAGTTATGTGTTTCACTTTCTACAAATTTAAATTTGTCACTAAGACCTTTAGAAATGAAGATAATACTATGATTTTATGCAGTCTTTACTGAAGAGTAGAGATTAAGTTTTACTAAATGTGTTTATGTATTTAAAGGAAATGAAGAACACGATATTGTCCTCTGAATATTATGGAACGTGCTCATATTTATGCAGTATGGAGAAATAATGATCAATGAACACAAACTCCAACACATTTTCTATAGCTGATCAGCCAAAGATATTGGAATGAGATCTTAGAGCCTTATGTAATTTTTTAAGAAGTGCAAATGGATCTGATATTTTATTTATGAACGATAATTCCCTTCCACACATCACTCGAACCTCGTAGTCAAGTTTTTTAAAAATAAAGATTTTGAACAAATACCATACTGGCGAAGTCTGCTGATCTTAAATTATTAAAGAGAAGGCCTATTGGATTATCTTTGTGAAGATCTGATGAATGCAGACACTGTGTTCCTAGAAATGTAAATGCTTTGAAGATGGTATTGCTGAAAGAGTGGAGTTTAATTCAACTATCGTTAACAACCTTGTTGTCAGCATGAAAATAACGTTCCGATATGTGTGTACATGGCAGAAGAGATAAAATTGCAGAGTAAATTCGTAAGGATTCATTTTTAAGTTATTCCTTTCTTTGTCTTTTTATTGCATTTTCATGCTACAATTACGTATCGTATACATGGCTCTTAATTTCTTTCCTTTATATCTATATACCGAGATGTTATATATCACTTGCGAAGAATTCATAGAACTATTTCTGAACAGTTTCTGAAACATTCTTAAGTTTATGCATGTAAATACTAATTTTGGACGTGAGTATATACATATATATATTTATGATTGTTACGAAGAATTAATTTAATTATTTCGCTTAACTCTTTGATTAATATACGATGATATTAGATTAATGGCTTATAACTTTCTGTAAATATTTTTCAAAGTACATGCATACGTACATACACATTTATGTATATGTATGTAAACAAAATATTTTTATATTAGTGAAATAATACGAATTTTCAATTTTGTATTCTTTGAGTGATACTGGTTTCAGAATTAAAGTTATAGATAATTATTCTTACACTCACTATTACTTTTTCTTCTAAACTCATGAAAACATATCTTTGTTTTAATTTTACGATCAGTAACAATAACTGAAATAATATGTATATAATTCATATAAAAATTGTATGCTTGAAGAAATTACATTGCAAATATTTTTGTTTGTTTATTTATTCACGTGTATATAATTGGAAGAAAAAATTATCACCAGTGTATTTGCACGAGTCTTCCATAGCGGTCAATTGTTAGACGAATACACACTTTCTTTTAAATTTTTGTTTGTCAATTTTTAAAATAAATTACTGCTTGTACATACATATAAAAACCAAATACATAAAGAATTGTAACAAACACGTTCAGTACACGTACAATAAACTGTATTGATTGGAATTTATCATAGTAAAAAAAGCAATTCTACAAATATTTTCATTTTGCAAGGATTGCAACCCATTTGTTGTCATGCAGCAACTAAATACACAGCGAATTCTATATAGCAGATCTGGTGAAAAGAAATCAATATATTTTTAAGAAAAAAAAAAGGCAACTATTTTGACTGCGTATTTTTTATATTTGAGAAACAGTTTAATATGCGTATACTTTAATCTCAGTTTTAGGAATTCAAATTTTTGTGAAATTTTACGTTAAACACCAACAAAAGTTCTTTCATTTAATGAAATTTTTGTGTTTTTTTTAAAGCAATGTTATCTAAACTTAAAGGATTTAATTTTCAAAATCAACAGTTGCAGTGAAGGAAAAAGTTTATGAAAAAGATAATTGAGATAATGAATGATGACAGTTTTGCAAATGATGAGTATGTTTCTGTCTAATGTATAGAAAAAAATAGCATGTTTTTTTTATACTTAAACTTCTTTAAATATTTGTAGTGAAGGCTTAAGAAGATAAAGTAAGTTTTTAAACTGAAGAATTCATGTAAGAAGATTGATCTGAAATTATATTTTTAATTGTTTGATAATTGCATTTTAAACCATTTGACTAAAAATACTGTGCAACTATTCTCATTGTAAGAAAAATTTCTTATGATATAAGAAACTTATCCGATAATGGATAAATCTGAAAGGGAAAAATCCCGAGAGTGGTTAAATGCTTATTTTACATAGGTTATTAACTTGCAAAGACTTTTGACCTAGGTGAGGGAAGCATGCTGGTGCAATAGCAACTTACAAAGACAGTTTTTTCTTAAAAGAAAATCGGAGGATGAACTAAAATTTAATATTTGTATTTATAATGGATTTATAGATTTAAAAGATTGGTATCTTAAACTACAAAGTTACTCTTATATAAAATCGCCATGTTAATTATTTAAGAGCTGAATTCACAATAAATGGGTTGCAATATAAAGATACATAATGACTACACACATCTTACACATAGACCTTTCAATACAAATCTCGCATGCAATATGTTTACCTCATAAATGGAACAATGGCATACAAAAAAAAAAATGTTGAAAAATTCATTCTTTTTCAATAAATAAATTTTTTAGCAATTATTGGTTTATACAATAGCACATGATTGTTGTTACATAATATACATATATTTTTCATAATGTATAATTTAACAAGCATTTAACTAATAATTGTTATAACAGCATTCTTGACACTCTTTATTTACATTTTAATACATTTTATACGAAAAATTCCTACTTTTCTTAAAAGAATTTTGAAATTTCCAATATTTATTTTGAAAACTTAATATATTAACAGAAAATCAAACAAAAGAAATTGTATTACATAATTTATAAATAGTACGAAAAAAGTTAAACTTATGAGACATACAATACAGATAAGAATATTTTTGATTGGTTTATATAAACATGAAAGTATGTAAAATTAATAATTTAACAAAATGCAACTAAATATAATTGCTCAAATTAAAAAGAAAAATAATATATTTCTCAAACAGTATTAGCATAAGGAGAATATATATAATCACTGAAATGAATTTCATTTTAGAAACCATGAATCATTATCCATGGAGAGTTGAAGCACACAATAAATACTTTAGAGCGCTGATTATTATAACAAAATACATACAAAGCTTGGGTATTTCATTTAAATATGTTTGACACAGCAATATATAAATCTCAGTACATATATACAAAAACCAGATGGAATCATGTATAAATATGAGTTTAAGATATAGTATACTCAAGGAGAAAGTAATAAGTGATTTATTATGAGCATGTGTTCAATAGTCAATATTCATTTTGTTTTTCCTTGTAAATATTATACGCCACTACGCCATTTTTATTTAATGAATTGCTTTATTATAGCAATCAACTTTATCTACACGAGAAAAACATAATTTATTTTTGTCTTTGATACTGATAATAGATTTTTACTCAGAAAACATACACTTTTACCTAAATTTTTATGTAAAATATTACACAGAGAAAATTTTGGAAATTTCCCATTTGTAGATTTTTAAAATACTGCTTAATGCCAAAATGAATTTTAGAATAGTTATTTTTTTTTGAATGGTTACATCATTCGTTAGAAATTTTCAGGTAACCCCTAAAATATTGATAAAAAACTGTGAAGTACTTTAATTGTACCATCAATATAATCAGCGCTCATATGTATTTCGCATTATTATAATAATTTTGCGTAACGATTTTTATTTACCAAAATTTTTAAAATTAAATATCGATTTATTTAATATTTCAGACATTATATTCAAAAGTTTTTTTTATCTTATGTCAAATACTTTAAGGTTTTAGAATGTAAGCGATAAAAATCATAATAAATGCAAGTTAAAAAACTGAAGTTTTTCCTAATTAATCTCAAGTTGTGTTTTGAAGTCAATATCCATTTACGAGGTGCTTGCTTGTTCCATTTTTTATCTCACTAAACATTTCTGAGAATAATCGAGCAACTTTTTATTTTTCCCGCATATATATATTTTAATAGACAAAAATTCTTACATTTTATAAATGATTTCCTTTTAGATTGCTATTCAATTTTGTAACTAAGCAGAATGTGAATTTATATTGGAAATATAATGATTAGATATTCTGTTTATGTTATGTGTATAAAAACTTCTGTGGAGGACAAGTAAAATAATACTTCATAATTGATCTTTTAGAAAATATTCTTTCTCTGTATTTTTATAGTTGTTTATTATATCCTTATGTTTCCGTGTTTTAGCAAATAAGGAATTAATTACAGTTAAATAATATATGTATGAAAAATCAGGAAATGATTTCTACATATAATGGCATAGACACTAATAGTGGTAAGTTGTCACCAACAGTCAATATAGGGTTATTCCAAGAGTTAAAATTAAGCAATATTTCTTGAAAAATTCTGCTATCAGGTTTGGTAGATATTAACAAATAATCCTTTCATGGTTTCGGAAATTAAGGCTAAAAATTGATACAAATGCAAGCAAATAAAAATGTAAATAAAATCAAATGCATTTTTTTTATTATAATTGTACGATGTTAACAAGAACATATATTATACCGTTCGATATATTTTCATTAGTTTTTTTGAATATATTTAAAACAAAATTCTAAGTGAAGGCATTCAAATTTTATCAATATTATTATGAAATAATCGATATTATTATACAAGTTAAATTTAAAAATTAAAATAATTTTATTACGTTCAAAAATTGATTTAATGTTAATAAAAAAAATTTATAAGTGTAAGCTTGTGGAAATGCACATTATATTAATTACCATTGGAGTAGACTCTTTTACAATAATATTTATAATTAATAATACAAAAATTCTTAATTTAATAATAAATTTAATAAATCAAAACTATACACTAATGAATTTAATTTAGGTTGAATTGTCTTACATTTTAACGTTGAACTAGAATATAGAATATATATATATATATAAAAACCTCTGTTTATCGTTGAATTGAGGGCTGAAAAATTTTGTACCAAAGAAAAGTTGCTCGATTTTTGATTATCTCAATTCATTCAATCCATAAATTAAACAATGAATCAAAATGAAAAATTTCAACTCACTAATGCACAATTGTCTACTATGCCTACTTGTGCACCGTTCATTAGAATTGTATGATACTTTTTTTTTTGTGAACACAGAAAGGCCTCTGGTTTTACACGTGGAGACATCAAGGTATTGCTTTTTGGCTTCCAGCTTCTTCGAACTGTAGCCTAAAAAGAAACAGAAGGCGTTTCTTCATACCAAAGCATGCGAATCAAAGGGTACGCTGGGTATATACGTGGCGATACACTGCACATTCTAAATACAAGCCCTGCTTAATTAATAAATCAAGTAATAACAACACATCGTAGCTCTTGAGAAATAATTGAGCATAAGTCATTTGATTTGAATTCATTTATTGCTCTATTTACTTCCTCTTCCTAATAACACATGTTCAAATACACAGCAGACGGTGGAATAATCGAGGTAGAATTTTGGTGATCAGGAACATAGGCTTGAGAAATGTTTTCTATCAGTGTTTGTGAATTTTTGCAATTAAATATGAATATTTCTTAAAAAATTTTCTTTCTACTAAATTGAGGGAGTGCTCAATCCTGCGACTTATACTAAAAATGTTCCTTCATCATTTAGTAAAATAAAAGCTGCAAAAAAATTTCTCAATTTAAATAATTATAGTTTAATTTTGAGGTGATTAATGATTTTATTGAAGAACACGATTTAAAGAAGAATGTATTTATCAAATGTAATGTGTAAGATATTGTTTTCTTAGGATCGTAATTAAAAATTGAATAATATGATATCTTGTAGTATTCAAGTTTTAAATATAAGAAAAAAATTAAGATTGTCTCGATAAGACTGGAGAGAACAATAGAATACAAAATAATAATAGTCACATTGAGAAAAATGAATGATTCGTTAATATATTGGTAACAATTTCATTCACATGTTTTCCTTACCAATAAGTGATGAAGAAAATATTAATTCCGGCTATTAAATGCAATTTGAAACAATTCAATATTTTTACTGCTTTTCCATAACCAAATTAAAAATTATTATATGAAATTTGTATTTAGTTTATAAACTTTAAATGGTTCAATTAAAAAAGTTTAAATTGACAATGTTAAAGTTAATACCCCATTCAGTACATGAAAAACCATTTTCGTAAAATAAGAAAAATGTTTTTGATGGTTTTGTAAAATTTCAACCAAAATGCTATCATAACTTAATAATGTGCGATGTTTAAATACATTGTTTTGCTGATTATATATAAATTTATCTCCATCAAATGATTGAAAGATGGCTTTTAATATAAAAACTTCATGAAGGAAGACATTTGCTCTAAGGTTTCTAAGTTACTTTGTACACCTTTCAAAAAAGGTAATTTTTTTCAAGGAAAGAGGTCGATACTCATTTGCACAAAAATAATTTAACTATTCAGTTTCAAATTTATGGTTATCTAGTAAGTAAGCAGCGTTATCTTGTCTCTAACTCTTCCTCTAAAGCGACAGGCTTCACTAAAATTGACAAATCTACTGATTGTCCCTCAGACATCTAAACTCTACACTGCCTCTACTATTCTCGAGAAGAAATGTGGTAAAAATATATATTTATACAATAATCCAAAGGCAGTTTCTCGTTAAACCATTTTTATTGCTTATCGATAATACGTGAAAGATACGGTACGCATGATTAGATTTGATAACTTGGTCGTTTTTTGAGAACTATCCAGGAAAACAAAGACTAATCAGTTTTAATTTCAAATATGAAATGAAGCAAATTTTCTAATGAAAGAAAACTATTTAATCAAAAAGATTTAGAAATTATGGCTAGTTATTAAGTTGGGAATAATAATTTTGACAAATATTGCTTAATTTTTTATCACTGTATATGTTCCAAGAAATTTTTATAGAAATGCTATAATTATTCAGGGTTTCTAATCTGAGACTAAGTTTATTAGTGTCAGGGAGAGAGTTGCTTCGATTTGCAGACAGTTAAAATATATATATATATATATATATATATATATATATATATAATGTTGGAAAGTTTCAATCCCACGTTAACTATAACACATCATTTGATATCATTATTATGATGTGAAAATATAAATGAAATTAAAAACCTTTGCATTAAAATAAAAAATCAAATTGATCTTGTGGAATTTCATTTTCCAAATATGCTTAAAATAGCTACAAAGAAATATTTTTTTAATTAGACTAGAAATTAAAAAGTAGAAATAGTTCAATTAGTCGAACTGAATTCCTGTAATTGAAACAACCACATTAATTTTAAAGGCACATTTTTGAGTAGATTATGATACATCAGATAAAAAAATAAATATTCACTCAAAAACACTAGATTAATTTGAAATATTTAGTCACTTTTTCTCAAAACAATGTTAATATTGATGTTAGATGCATTAAAAATATAAAGATTATCAATATGCAAATAAATTCCCAATATTGAAATATAAAGTTTACATTATTTTTTATAATTCATCTTAAAAAAATACATTATTCGAAAATTTAATATTAAATTTATTAAAATCTAATTAATTTTTTTATTTATTTAAGATCAAATACATTGGAAATAAAAATTATTTTTAATTATATATTAAATATTTTTATAAGTTAGAATCTGATTCAAACTCTCACTCTTCAAATAATGATTTTTATATGCATTTAGATATTATATACATAAATATATAAATATTGAATATATAACAAACTAAATTTAGAAGGTGCAGTGCCTCAAAATTTCCTTTTGATTTATCTTAAAATGCAATGAAAAGTTTCAGATAATTTTATTTCAGTTAGGTATTGATGAACTTGACTTAAAATGGAAAAAAATGTTTAAAAGATTATGTTAGAAAAACATTTGCTAGCAAATAAATTTAAAAGCTAATTTTCCCTAGTGTACTAGCACAAATTGACTTTATAATTTAATTTTGTTGATCAGATTACGTGATTATATATATATATATATATATATATATATATATATATATATATATATATATATATATATATATATATATATATAACTTTGAAAAGCTCATTTAAATATTTTTACTTTGCAGTAAATAAATTTACTCTTCTCATTCATTCTAGGATTATAGCATTATTAGACAAGAATAATTAAATTTTTATAAATGCATCTTATTAATATAATTTACACTAATAAATATTTTGAATTATTTCTGATTATGTTTTAATCTTAAATTCAAGATAATGGCTTTCTTTTTCAAGAAGGATACTTAATAATCAGTAAAAACCAATAACCATTCTTAAAATTTGTGAGTTACAGGATTGAAATTAAATTATTATACTTTGCCAATTACAGGAAAATATTGTGCAGTAAATAACAGGAAGATTTCATCTGCGAAATACGGTTTGAAAAATATAACTGACTAGTCTGATAGCAACGTAAAGGGACAGTTTTCAGGCAACGACGGCACAGAAGTCTTGCCTCTTACTACCCTTTGAGTCACAGCTTTGGTTTGAAGCGTGTAAAAAAAACGCCAATCTTGTCCTTTCAGGTACTTCTCGATTTTTCGTGGAGTAGTTTTTGTTATCTTTCTGAGGCACACTAGGAAGCAAGAAATATATGTATCACGCACGCAAAAAATATGCGTACGCACTCCAAGCGTGATACAGCACACTCGAAAATAGTACACGTTAATTATAAATGAACACTGTCGATGGACAAGTGTCGCTATTGCTCTTGCGGAAAAAACATTCATTTTGTTGCAATTGATATTCTACGACTACTGAGAAAAAGTAAGTGCATCAGGTGCGCTCTTATATTTCGATCCTGTTGTACAGACAAAGGGTGGATGTGTTTGATTTATCTGATGCATGATCCTCAATTGAATTTTTTCCCCGCCCACTATAAGGCTATACAAGTACCAGTCAAAAAATAAAGTTGCAATTTAAAAAAGAAATATTATGCATAAAATAATTGGCAGACAATGCTGTAATGAATGCAATATTAGTAAATGATGAATGAAGCTTAGTTAAAGTAAGGTTAACCGAAATACGTTCTTTTTCATAATTAAAATATATTACTATAAATGGTAAATTTTACGCAATCAGTGAAAATTATTTTCGATTTCGATAGTGAAAGAAGATGATAATTTTAATCAAAGTAGGAAAATTCATGATTTTCAAATAAAATTCAAGGCAATATTAACAAATCAAATCAAACCATTATATACTCATATTAGAAGTTATTTAGTTACAAATATTAAAAATAAATATATTTTAACAAGCTGATTTTCTCTTTAGCAACTAAACGTTTTTCAAAAGACTTTTTGTTCATCAATAAAATTTATTTATATATTAATTTTTTACTTACTGATTAAGTTTATATGCAATCAAAACTAATTGTTCTTAATAATTAACAATTGTTCTTAATAATTAACTTTTTCTAAAAATTTATCCTTTAAGAATATAAACAGAGAATATAAGGAATAACGGTTTTTATTTTTCATAGGAATTATTTATCAGCATCGTTCTTAAATTACAATGAATAATTGAAAAATATACAATGAATAATTTTAAAATGTTTAAGGTCTGATTTAGTTTTGTTAATTTTATTTTCAAATATGCAACTGAAATGATGAATAAATTTATTTTCATAAAGACAAATTTGATGTAAATTTTTTCTCATTGATAAATACTGTAACTTCAGAAAAAGAACGATTTTCGGTTACATTACTACTAATAAAAAATTAATTTAAAATAAAAAATGCACACAAATAAAAATATATTATCAAATTTAGTTTAAAAGAAAACTCTTTTCTTTGAGCTTGCTGTGATTTTTTTTTTTTTAAATTGAAACGAGTAACTTTTTTTTATTGAAAAAGTGACATAATTCTATAAGAAATATTAGAAAATTTCGCTTGATTTTGTTTGATAAGATGGCATTAAGTGATGAGATCACATTTTTATAAATTCATTTAAGTTCATTAACACAAACATTTTATAAAATAAATTCATTAGCACAAAAATTTGACAGTTTTAGTAGTAGATGACGCTTAATAAAATACAAATTCAAAAAAATAATGCAAAAACAACTAAAATCCTTACCAAAATATACTACAGCAGATCATTTGACTATGAATTATTTAATGAACAGATAATAGAGCTACATATTCGTTTTCTCCGGTTGCAAAAATAATCATCAATTATATCGTTAATTTAAAGTAAAGCAAAAAGTTTTCGGTTCCGCATAATAATTAACACAATCAATATTAATGCAATCTCAACAGCAATAAAAGAAATTCTACTTCTAAAATTTCTGAGATTTAAATTTAATAATGTGGATATTTTGTCTTCTATTGTATAAATATAAATGACTAAATTTTTGAATAAATTTATTAAAACAGGAATAGCTAAGAAAATTTATGGAATATACTTAACGTTCTAACAAGCTTACATTATTAGTAATTGCATGATGTTTTTAATGTGTACATTAAAAACATTATGCAATTACTAACCAGAAATTGCAATCAGCTAGAAATTAAAAAAATATTATTATTAAAATTAGATTCAAAATCAAATATAATTTATATATATATGTATGAGAATAATCCGTTTATATCTATACTTTTAAATTAATATTTGTATTTATTTTCCATTTTAGTTTTTATTTAATTTAATATGCAGATATTAGAGTAAATGATAATAATATACAAATTAATTTTAAATGTTCTTCAATTAAGTTGGAATTTACTGAAATTCATGAATGATTAATTAATTATTTTTAATCCAACAACAAGTTCAAAGAGTTTAAAATATGAAAGTCTCAAAACTGATTTTTATGGGAACTTTCTGAATAATATTTGATAACTTATTTTATTTCTTTTTGCCCAAGAAGCATTGCAGGTGAAGTACTCTGGATTTTGGAAAGGAAAAGTTCAGAGAAAATAAGGATATATATCATTTTGCAAAATAAATAATGTGCTTAGAATTATACTCACTTAATAAAAATTTATAATGTCGTTTTGCAGTCATGATTAAGTTTAGAGACTTATTAAACACATTTGCTTCGACAAATATTTATTTTAGTTGAAGATATAAAGACTAGAAATATTGATTAATTTGAGATGTGAATTTTGGAGTAACTGAATTTCCAAAGTACTTCGATTCATATCGAGTGTAACCTAATTTGTGAAAAATTCAGAATCATTTTTTTTTTGTTTGCGAGCAGTCAAATAATGGAAGTGCTCTATCATTAGGAACTAGGGAAGTCAATTCCCCCAAGTAGACGATAGACTGCTCGTGTGAAATAGTCTTGTTACCGATGACTGTGTGTTTATCATATAGTGAACAGCATCACACGTACATGGTGTTAAAATTAGGGATACTTAAAATTGAAAATACACTCAGTATTTAACAAAAATGAGTTGTTTATCCGTAGAAGGTGAAAGGGTAAAAGCAAGGATGTACATTGAGATGCTTTCAAGCAATCTTCTTGAATACACAGTGCAAGATTTAACAAGAACGAACGTACGTGACAATTACACAAGCAATTTATAAAATACCGATGTATATTCGAAAATATAATTAAAATATAGCAAAATTAAAGCACTAGGGTCTCATTGCGTATAGCGTTTTACAATAAGCTATCATTGCAAAACCTTTGCCACTTTTAACAGTGCGAGGAAAAAAAAAACATCGCCCATTTCGACAACAACTGGAGAATCAAAATTCCCGAAATATGACGTGTTCTTCACTCGCATTGTGAAAAGCGAAATGAGAATTTACAGCAAGCATGAAGCTTTTTGTTTCAGTATTGCTTTAAGTTATACATAAAGAGTTATTTATCACCACTCGATTCACATTGCACAAATATTCAAAAAAAGTTATCTTATGGAGTGATTATATAAGGATACATTATACACAACCAACACTTTTTTTAACGTAAACATATTATAGTATCACGATTCAACACTTTTATTAATAATATTATTATAAGTATTATTATTCATTTCACGGGGTTTCCCAAGTGTTATGACGGTGGGAGACCTGCTGTTTAAACTTGATGACAGTATCCATCGAAACATTATCTTTAGTCTCACCCATTAAAGTTTAACAGTCTCCACATAAAAGTGTTCTTCTCTTCCGCAGATTTTCGATATCTCTGTTAGATACAGAGGAAATGTCTCGATGTCGCTATGTAGAGATCAAGAGACTGTCTCTCGTATCACTTCTGGATATCGAAACTGCTATCTTCTTCTGAGGTATGACATCCTTGTTGGAGTCTATGCTGTAAATGAGATAGAGAAAAGAGAAAGAAGAGTTGGAGAAAAGGGGTTGTGAGAGAGGAGTTTATTACATGCATGAAACGAGTTCCACCTTGGCACGAAAGTTTGGTAAACCTAATCTCTGTAATATTTATTGCTTGAAATCCGAACCAGGTGAACTCGAGGGTAAATCAGAAAGCACACACGTCTTAAATAAATGGCTTCTTTTTACGTCACTGCCCCTTTTTTGTAGCAGTCGTTTTATGAAGACTAACTTGGAATAAAGTACTGGGTGAGAGACAAAAAAAGAATCCGTTTCGAGTATCACGCAGCAGTTTAATAGTTTGTTCCATTTTTTCTGTTTTACATTTCTAGCAGATCAGGCATATTTAGAACTACAATCAATTTGAACTTGTATTTGCTGCGGCTTTATCGCAGCAGGCGAGGGATACACAAAGGAAGGGTAGATAACATCAATGGAGAAGATAACTTATAAGACAACGGTGATAGGTGGATGTTTATTTTTACTTGTTTTCGAGTGCCCGACATAAAAAAGGGTATTCCATTAACAGGTGGTTGCAGAAAGGCTCACAATAAATCCACAGATTAATTTCAACGTCTAAGGCGCTGAAAAGAAAAAGAAAGTCGTATAATGCAGATGAGGAAATGACATTTATTATAGTGTATTTTATAAAATAAAATGTTATATTTTTCTATTTAATTTTATAAAAGAAATTATGCTTTATGACAAAACTTGAATTTAAAGCCCCAAAAATTATTATTTTATACATATTTTTTTGAATAATAAATGTATTTTAATAAAAAGATGCAGGTTTGCTTTTGTAATCTTTATTTAAAGAAAACAACAAAATTTTGTATTAAGTATTTGTAAAACCTTTATTTAAAATAATTACTTTTCTTTGATTATGAATCTTACAGACATATAATAGAATAGTCAGAAGATTAAATAATAAAACCTAGTAATGATAGAAATAAACTGCAAACTGATAATTTTTACGATACATTGTTAACATCGCTAAACATTTAATTAAAATTCAGTTTATTACCTCTCACTTCTAAAATTATTATAGGTCTTTTTTTAAAGTTAAGATGATTTATTTTCTTTAAGCGAATTTTCAAGAACTTAAATTAAATAATAATTATTTAAAAGAGATAAGTTTTTGTGAAAATAAATCTGCTGATATAGATGCAGTTGCTTTTGAACAGTTTTTTTCTTTTATAAAAAAAATGCTTAATTGTTGGTGAAATCGTTTCTGAATTTCATTAATATTAAAAAAATATTTTGCTTGTGATTCCGGCTATCTTAACAAAATTAAATTTTGGGTTATCAGTTTTAAGAGTGAATGAAATTCTAAATCTTGAATGAAATAATTGTCTAGTTTTCATTTCAAATAGCTTGGACTAGAAAGGAGCTGTTGTAATCATGATAGATCGAAATAATGTCTATAAAAAGCAAATCAATACCTTTCAAATTACAGTCTCTATCTTTGTTACTTTTAGATTTTACTACATTCAGTAAAAAAGCCAAGAACTTTAATAGGATTGTTATAATCAATCTTCGTGCAATAATTCAGTAAAAAGCCAAGAACTTCAATAGGATTGTTATAATCAATCTTCGTGCAATAATTTTAATAGGATTGTTATAACTTTAATAGGATTGTTATAATCAATCTTCGTGCAATAATTTTAATAGGATTGTTATAACTTTAATAGGATTGTTATAATCAATCTTCGTGCAATAATTCAGTAAAAAGCCAAGAACTTTAATAGGATTGTTATAATCAATCTTCGTGCAATAATTTTTTTCGCATTATGTTGATTATAGCAATATGTGTGTGTATGTGTGTTAGTGTGAGTGTGTGAATATTAGTTTTATAGAACATTATATCATTTCACATTATTTTATATAAACGAAATATTTCTTTGCAAGGCATGTTTTCAAATTCTTTTTCGTTGATGTTTGTTTGAATTCCGTTTGGATACTCTCCCCCTAATGATATATATATAATATCATTAGGGGAAGAGGATCCAAAAGGTATCTTATATATTGATTCATCAAAAATATTTATCATAAAAGAGATGAAAATGTGCAAATATGTTGTCAAAAATATGATATCTTTAAAAAATAATCAATTGAGATATATGTATATTATGTTTATAAAATTTCTGTAGATTTTCATTATTTACTTTGATATTAAACTATATGTCATTAGATCTCATAATAATGAATAATTTAAATCTCTCAATGAATGATATTTCAAACAAGAAACCAAAATTATATGATATTTGTTGAATAAATCAATTCTATAAGAGCTAAATCAAGTATCAAAAACATAGCTTTCGTAGTTCAACTTAGCATAGCTAAAAACAGCATTTGTGCAATTTTACTTTTGCAATTCAACTTAGAATATATTTGTATTACTGAGAACATTTTATGAAGATATTTGCTTTTATAGTTCAACATAACTTATAAAAACAGCATTTGTACAATTTTATTTTTTAAAAATTGTAAATAACCATCATGAAAAATTCAAGCTAGTTTTAAAATAAGTCTTTTGTGAAAAGTCCTCTTATTTTAAGTTTAGAAATTTAGGATTTAGTAAGAAATTACTATATTAAGCAGATTATGCATACCATATGAGCATTTAGTTGGATATTTTTTTAAATTAAATAAATAATTAGTTCAGTTCATTTTATATTTAACATTTACTTTCAATTTTTGTTCACAAAGGATCTAAAATGAGATCGCACAACTAAAAATATCCACAATCAAAGGGAGTGACATTAAGAATCATATGAGTAAGTTGTAGAACGTCAAGTCAGAACACTAATCATTCAATTTTTAGCACAAACATCAAGTAAAAAATATTGGGATTTAACGAAATTAGTTTCAGGTCATTTCAAATGAACAAATTTGTTTTTTAAGATCTATGTTTTTGTTTTTTAAGATTTTAACTTTTCTCTACTATTCTTAAACTCAATAAAATAATAAAGACCTGAAATATTGTCGACATAAAGATTATTTATCATAAAACTGCTAACATTAAAATAATTTTTTGTCAGTTCACATAAAAGTTTAGCTACCTTATATTTTATTGATAGAGCACCAGAGAATGAATGAAATTGAATCGACGTTCAATTTGTCTTCAGAATTCACATAGTTCAATTTGTCTTTTGCGACTACATGTTTTTTTTTTCTATGAGAAATATCATAGCTGTTATGCATGTAATATATTAAATGGTTCAAATAAGAATTATTTAATTAATAAAATAAAAAATTAACTTTTGTAATTGATATTAATTTATCTAAGATGTCACAATCTTTCGATTAAAATACAGTTTGCTTTAAAGGAAAACATGTTACAAAGACAATGTTTGACTAGACCTGAGAGTAAGAATTTTTAAGTTAGTTTGAATAATAGGCTGTAAATTTTACGTAGATAGACTACTTTTAGAAATAATTTCTTATGGAAAATAATAGTGAAGGTCAAATATTATTAATCATATTTTTCATTATCACTAAGCATTTTTTTAGTACCAATACAATGTGAGATTTTTACATGGATAACGCAATAAATTTGTAGTCCTTGTTTAATGCGTAATACGTAAGGATAACTATTTCTACTTAAGAAAAATTGTTTTAATGATTAATTAATTTTAAAAGTTTACTTTATTTATTTTGATGTCAACTAGGTACTTTTAGAGTTTTTAAAAATACTATTTTTTCTATTCTTACACTATTTTCATTCTTAAAATATCTTCTATAAAATTTTATAAAAGAATTACAATTTTTTTCTATTTATTTGTATGAAAACTAATATGGCTTGATAATATTTTTCTACGATAATTATAAAGCTTATTATATGTAAGAAATCTAAATTTTTTTTTTTTTAACTCAGAGAACAATTAAACCCAAAGTAAAAAATAAAATACGTATTTCGACACATACATGATTTTTTGAATTCTTAAAAAACAAAATATATAAAGATGAACCTAATGGTTTTAATTTGTTCAAATAAATTACACGAAATGAATCAATAAAAAATAAATGCAAGTAAATTTCATTTTAAAGAGAAATAAAAGCATACAAAAATCAAATTATATAAAACTAATTTTGTATTGATATTTGATTAGCTAAGTAATAGAAGTTTCAATATACAAATACCTGCATAAAATGTCTTAAAATATTATAAAGAATCAATAATTAAAAGCGCAAAATAAATAAAAATTTACAAATTTCATTTTATTATAAATTATGCTACCTGAAATCTTGAAAACTATTTTATATTATTCAATGGTAGCCGTTAGTAAATGCTGCAGCAATCAGTGGGCCCTAAAATTGAAACATACATTACATTGTATAATAAAATCAGTCTCAATTACCTAATTTATTTTTAATAGTAATAAAAAAATTTAAAATATTTTTATCTATCATAATATATTTAGAACAATATTTTTGGTATTAGTTTTTCTTTTCTCAAAAATGAAAAATTCATTCAATCTCTGTGAAAGTTAGACACGAAAATGTTACACAAATATTTTACTCCAATAAATTTGTTTCTTAAAAAAAGTCATTTTAGATAGCTTAATATTATTTATTGACATATCATTGAAGGAAATTTGGAAATTTTTATCTCATCAAAACATTTATATGTTTTAAACCGTTTGAATATTTAATGAGAATTTATGATTCTCTCAAAGATTTATAAAATTAAATTATGAGCTATGTAATAAAAATGAAATGAGTTAGTGTTTTATAAAAATAGAATGAAATCTACAATTGAAAATAATGATGAATGACAAAACAGTTGATGATAATCATATTTTCTCTATAAAAAGAATAGAAGCAAAAGGGAAATCAACTCTAGCACACTTATGTACAAAACTTAAGCAACAGATAGTTTTTCGCTATACTTTTCACACGATTTAGAAATGGTAATTTAGAAATGGCGGACACTATTTTGTACTTAAACGATGATGAAAGTACAGTTGGACGAAAACGAATACAACGTATCAAATAGTATAGAATCAAACAAAAGGGTTATATTGAGCTCATAATATCCTTACATATAATTGTCCAAGAAGATTGTACAACAAGAAAATATTACTTTTTATTGATAAGGTTACCCCTATTATAATGGTTGCTTTGTACTCTTTGCCTGTACTCAGCATCAGATTGTCCAACAGTTCTTGAGGTAAGAATGCCATATTTCTCATGCAGCATTTGTTTAAGTGTTTTAGTGTTCCCCAGAGGATGCAATTAGGCCACAAGGTGTCTTCCCAAAGCATTCCGCAAATGTTCTATAGTTTTTATATCAGGGCAGCACCCTGGCCAATCCCTTCGAGTTAAATCTTCCTTACTAATTGTTGCTGAATAGTCCGGTGTGGCATTGTATTGTCATCGATAAAAACTAAATCTGCTCTAAATACACTTCGGGACATCTACAGATGGGGAAGAATCTCCTCCTAACAATAGCAATTTCTGGTTTCAGAACTTGACTATCGAAAAGGTGGAACTCAATACGTAGTTTCAACGTAATACTTTTCAGACAACAAGTTCAGAACCACCATAACAGCCACTTTCTATGATGTTACTGGGATTAAATCAACTCTCCAAATCAACGGACATTGAGAATCATTTGTGGAACTAAAACGACTCTTATCTGTAAAAACGACACGACTAAAATGATGAGCTGTTTAGTGCTTGAGATCCTTGTAGAACTCTAAAAGGGTAAACTTAAGGTCATCTTTCAAAGCAATTTAGTTTTTCGAACAGTGGGCGAATGAGCCACCTTTGTAAATGCGTCTGGGCACAGTACATCGTGACACATATTTGTGAATATTAACAGTTGCTGAGCAATGGCGCTTGCTGAGGTTTCGAATCTTTTCGTCTGCTGGGTTATATATCAGTCATCCATTGAAGTTATTTCCAACTCTTTCAATAGTTATACTTACGGTTCGAAAGGTTTTTCCAGGGTATGAGACGAATTTATTTTTTGATTCCATATACTTCAGCTAAACTGGTCACACTACGAACTTCCTCAAACTTTCCAATCACACTTTTACTTTTGAAGTCATCTAAGTGATTTTTTCCAGCCATATTTTTGAAAGTTCTCACTTGAGAGAGAATATCTTTATTCTCTTTTCGTTTATTTTATAGTTGTTTTGACTGAGTGAGAGCCAACCATTCATGTTTTCCGTATTCTTACGTCATTCATGACGTTTAGTTTTTGACACTTGTTAAATACTCAATTAAGCATTCATTATATTGATTACAAGAATTCTTTTTTCTGCAACTTCATTGTTGCCTAGTTAAAATCTATGTTGCTTAAGTTTCAAACAACAATTTAAGTGGTTCTATTCATTATTAAATTTGAATAAAAATAGATAATATTTATCAAAAATTCAAATGATTTAAAAGCTAAATTTTTTAAGGAAATATTTCATAAGTTTCAATGTAGAAAAATAGCAACAATTCGATCTTCAATAATTGCATCAATATTATTAGATATTTTAGAAAACCCGTCATCAGCTTAGAGATAAACTTTATTAAGCATAATTGTATGCAAATATACATAAAATTTAGGTCAAAATAGATGTGGAAATAAAATAGATCCTCTGCTTTTACTTTAAAATAATTTCTGTCTGAAACTCGTTGCAATAAATGCTTTCGATATATTTTGTTTATTATGACCATATTAGTTATTAAATGAACAGGAGTTAATGACACAAACTAAAGTTATATCAAATATGTTATTTATTTTTATGAAAGCTACATTGATAAAAAAACAAACTAATAAGTCTTTTTTCATTAAAAATCGATAACTTATAGACATTTAAATACATAGATACTGTAAATAACATATTTAGAATACATTATATATTCAGAGATAAAATGATGTTTACTATATATTCAAAGAATATTGATTTAGTTTCAAAAAAAGAAATCGAAAAATTTGAAACAAATGAATTCGTTCAATTTTTATTTTTAAAAAATAAATTTTTTCTGGAATACAAATATTTTATATTAGGTACCACTCCTATTTTTAGTAAATTAATGCACTGTAATGGATAATATAAATTAAAGGAAGATGCAAACTAATAGAAAAATTTATATTTAATTGTTATTTCGCTTAGACAGAAAAATGAGCGCGTATAAAGTGGATAAAATGAAAACAGATGAGATAATGTAAAATAATTTTAATCATATGCTAAAAAATTCAAACCTATTTATTATTAAACTTAAGAATTATGAAGTTGTTGAAAACAATAATGTCATCTTTATCATGTGCAAATAATTTATTTTGAAAAACATATTGTATGACATTTATTAAACATTGGGAAAAGGAAATCTGGATAACTTTGAGAAATCAGCAAGTTTCGATTAAAAATTAACGGAAATGCAAGGTATTTTAGGATTTTATGGAGAAAGGGCTTTTTCATTGATTTTTTTGGTGAAAATATTGAAATAGTACTTTAAGGGTATATGGATTGTTAATCCTACTATTTGGACAGTAACAACCTAATTGGGAATAAAAGGAAATTTATGACCGAGTACAAACTAAATGTAACTACTGAAAGTCCTATGACTTTTAAAAATTAGAACCAGTAGTGTATTTGCGATGATAGTATTGGCAGTGTGTTAATCGTGTAGTGTTTAAATGATTGAAAATATCAATAGATAAGAATTGTGTTTCAGAATAGCAATAGAAAATCAATCAGACTTGAACTATACAATAACTCGAAATACTTGCAATAAATAGAATTACTTCATTTAGGGGATTAAAAATCCCTTTTTAACTATCGAAAAGTTTCTTTTATAACTCAAAATTGCAAAATTTTGATAAGATGTTGTTCATGAAGCAAAAAACATGTCTCCATGGTAAAGATAGATTATTTAAAGCCCTGGACGAGTTTGATAGCATGCACTTTGGATAAAGATTATCCACATGTTACTGGAATGGAATCACTTGGTCATCTTATTCCCTTTATCACAGACACAACCATTATGATTAATTTTCAGAGCAGTATTAAAGAAAATAATAAATAACCCAAAAACATCTCTGAACTAAAATCTGCCATTTAGAACTCTATCAAAATATTATTATTTCGACACTTTAATCAATTTTGCAAAATTTAGCTATTTGTCTGGGTCAAGTTATAGCCATTGATAGTAAGCATTTCGAATTTATTTCAGACTAACTACAAATATTTGTAAATCATTTTTAAAATTTAGAAAATAAATTTGAAATTAGTAATTTCCAAAAATTTGATACATATTTCATGTATCTTAATAGTTATCTTTTATATAACTGTGAATATTCTAATTTTTGCACTGTGTGTGAATCCCCTTTTTTGTGTTATTAAAAATCATTAATTCAATAAATTAGGACCAACTAGTGCTTTAAGAAAGCAATAGTGGTTCCAAAAAAGATGAAAGTTAATTTTTTATATTTTAAATTTTAGTCAAACAGTGGGTTATTTAAAAAAAATCCAAATTTTTAATGAGTCAAAATAGAAAAAAAATCCTATAAAAGTTTATTCTTTCTGTAGGATTTTTCTTGGTCAAGGAATAAGGGTTTTGACAACAGAAATATTTTGCATTATTTACGTTTATACTTGATTTTGTTCTTTTCTGTTTTGATTTTGTTTCGAAAGTACTAAATGTCTATATTCAAAGCGATGATAGCTAAAGAAATATCTAGATGTGATAAATTTTAATTTCTTTTAAAATATTGGAAATCAAATACCAATAATAAATTATTGTTTAAATTACTTTAGGATAAATTTAAACTACTTGATACAGAGTTTAATTTCTAATCTCAATCATATATGAAGTTAATATAGTAGGTAATTTGGAAACTAAAATATATGCTTGTCTTGTGATTAAATAAATATTCTCAGATGCAGCATTTTATGGGATAGATTAAGTGCTGTTTATCACATGTGACCCAATTTTGTTATTGATTTTGATAATTGATTTAATAATAAATAACTAATAATTATGAATATAATAATGTTATGTTTATTATGTACAACAAATATAATAATATATTTATATACATAGTAATAAAAATAATAAATAATTAAAAATATAGCTAATTAAAAATATTATTACAATTAAAACAGGAAAAAACAAAAAATTATTTTATTGGGTTTTGTTTGCATTATAGATTAATAGCCAAATATTATTTGAGTTCTTTTTAAACACTACATGCACAAGTATGTTTATTTGTTTAAGAGTTTTTTATTAAATAAAAATTATTAAACCATTCAGATTTGAAAAAATATGAAACTCATTTTTCCATTGTTATTTAATTTTCAAAGATCAATTGTAGTTGACTTAAATTGATATAGTTGACTTAAATTGTTAACTGCCATTTATAACTATTATAACTATTATTTTAACTTAACTTATTATAGTTGACTTAAATTGATATTTTTGTTTCATAAGAGAGACTGATATGCATTCGGAGATTAAGAATTATTGCAGCTGTACTAAAATGAAGAAGTTACTCCAAATGATTTATAATAAAGAGTTATAAGTGCTTAGACGCACCGGTATTCATTAGTGAATTACGAAATTAGACAGGCATTACACACCCTAAGCTAATTATGGATTGTGTGACTGGTTTCAAGTTTAGAAATTTTCAAACAAAGAATTATAATGAGATTACTGAATTTATATAATTTTAACATATAATCAGGAAAGTTTGATGCCTTAAATTAGTTTGACGATTTAAATCTGGACAAAAGTATTAATGTATTTTTTTAGTGTGGCAAAGAGGATCATTTATTGGTTGTGGTATCAATTTCAATAAACAATATAACAAAAGATTATTTCCTTTCAATAGAGGCTAGTATAAGATTTCATACAATTCGTTTCGGTTAAAAGTTGAGACTAAATCAGTGTTTAAAGCAACAATCATACTCTCTTGAACTAAACATATTCGAACATGTTTTATTCACATTCTTAGGACGCATTCATAAGAGAATCAAGCATTCATCATCTGTCAAAAGGCCTCTGAAACTGGACTTCTTTAGTAGTGAAATAGTACTATCTATAAATTTTATCTAAACCACATTCAAAAACAGGAGTTGGTACTCAGCTTTCGTAGGTCTAAGTGCTACTTTAAATATTTTTTATAATTTTCAAAAAAATATTTTTATCATGTAGATGTAACAAATTTTTGGCCTAGAAATTTATTTTCTAATTTTATCGTCTCTTACAATGAAATTAGCTTATAAATACAAACTTACAATAAAATCTGTTTTGTGTTATTTCTTATTGCAGTTTATTTATTACTGCATATGTTTACAAGTTTGCATTTTTTTTTTGAATATGTAATCTGCAACATTTTACATTGATACATGACTGCAGTAAATGTTTATTGTTTGCTTCTCTAATTCTTTGAGTTGTGGAAGTAAGGAACATATTCTTATTACTTATTACTATTTTATAAAAAATGTTGGGAAAAGAAATAATAATTTTCTTTTAATTATAAGCTTCTTAAACAGTTAATCAAAATAATGCTTAATGATACTTTAAGGGAAATTTTCAATCGTTTTTATCTAATGAAGAAATTTAGCTTCTTTTCAGAAGTGATAATCAAGTTAGACATTTTAGTACTGAACATATCATTTGATTTCCTGAAGAGTAAAAACGAACTTTAAACTGAGATCATTGCTAATATTGATAATTTTAGTTAAAACTATTAATTTAATTTAGAAAATTTGTGTTATTTTATTTAAGGAAACTTCTTTTTAACAAAAATATATTTATAGTATAAGCGAAAATGTCACTCAACCATGAAAGCTAATGAGGAAGTGGTACCTAACATGTTTAGCTATAAATACACAAAGCTAAAATTTTTTTTCAAATGAGTAACTACTCTAAGTTTCTGCTAGAATCTCACTCTATTAACAGCTATGGGAGGAAATCCTGTGGATTGGGGGCTTGGATCCTGGACATAGCTGACACCATCTTGATTGGAAGTGTAGATGTCGATGGGGCCAGGGCTGTTGGTAGCCGGGAAGACTCTGTTGTTGGCTGGGGAAGGGGAAGCTGCAAATCCTTGAGGTCCATAATTATTGATCACTGAAACACAAGGCATACCTACAAATTAAGTCCTTTCTGTTTCAATATGTAGAGACATAGATATGTGCATGAGTAATCGGAATTTGAATTCTATATTTAAGCCAAATATTTACACCAGTGCACACCATATCAAATTTCAAAATGCTGCTCTTCTTTATAAGTATTTTAATTAAGCATTAAAAAATTAGGTTATTAAGTATTTTTAAGAAATTATTTTATTTTACCGAATACAATTCTGCATAAAATTTGTTACGAAATATTTATCTCTTTTGAAACACTCAAATGATGTTTATATAAAGCTTATTATATAATATGTATCTAAAGGACTTTAAATAAATGAAGGAACTTTAGTATTACGTGGCATGAGAAGTTGTATCTTTGGTGAAATTAAAAAAGGGTAGTTATGTAGTCAAATTTTTTATGTATAATTTTGCATTGCGTTAACTATACATGAAATAATAATTATTGCAACAGACTGAATGGTTATTTAAAAAATTTGTTTTATTCACATACTTTTGTTCTAATTACAAGTTGTAAATTAATAAAATTTAAAAGTAGCATCATCTTTAAGAAAATCTCGTGGAATATTTATTAAATCCAGATAAAAAAAGTCTTAAGATAACAATAAATACTTAACAATTATGTTTTATCAGTATTTTTTTATGCTAATTATAAAATAAAAAGCTATAGATTAATAAAGTCTCTAAAGCAGTTGTTTTCTTTAAAAAACCTTGTGGTATACTCTTAATTGAATAAATAAGCTATAGATTAATAAAGCCTCTAAAGCATTTATTTTCTTTAAAAAACCTTGTGGTATACTCTTAATTGAATAAAAAAGTGCTTATAGTATTAAATGCTTATTATTACTAATAAATATTAAAAGGGATAATAATGTATGTAACCATTTTTTGCAGTTTTTTTTAACATTTTACTTGAAACAAGTAATGTGTTAAAAAAAAACTGCAACTTAAATATAATATGATCTATACAATCACTTTTACCATCTGAAAAGAATAGTGATTGGAATTTATTTATTTTTTTTTAATGTTGCTTGAAAGAACATTAATTTGAATAAACAAACTGGTAAAAAAGACATTTAAAAAATTCTAGCAGAGAGAAAAATTTTACCAGTGGGGATTTGCGGGGCAAAGGGATGTCCCCTTTTGATTGGGGAGCTTCCCATGGGAGCCAGACCTGCAGGTGGTTCTGTCTGGCCCACATTGCTCATATGACTTGCAAGTGCTGCCGCAGTGGATACGGCTGTAGCTGAGAAAGCATCGACGAAAAAAGCGGTAGCCTGGTGATCGGTAGCTGCTGGCGATGGTATATAGCTGAATCCATGGAAGCCTGCAATATTTCAAAAATGAAAAAAAAAATAAAATTAACTTGTTCGTTGGAGATGAGTGAATAAATTGGCAAAAATATTAATTGGGTATTGAAAAGAGAGAGAAAAAAATAGTGAATATAGAAAACTTGGGCATTTTATGTGAATTTAAGCTAGGCTGTAAAATATAATTTGAAATTATATTATTTTAAGCAAAGATTTGCATTAATGATAGATTAGATAATATTACTTTAACTAAATAATGAAGAAAAGAGTTATTTGTGTAGAATACAATTTGAAGATTTGTTGCGAAAATTATTTAAGTGTTTGGGAGTTTCAGTTATTTAATGTGTGCAAATGCTACTCCATAATAAGGATAAGAAGAGAAATTTATCATTCAATCAATAACAAAAATTAAAAGAACTAAGAAATTATGTTTCAAAATTAATAATTCTACCTAATAATAGTATGCAAATAAATTAACGAAAAATGAATCTGATAAAAAGACCTTTGATTTGAGATAGCTGGATTGGTAAAAAAAGATGTTTGGAATACAATGCAGTTTGAAACTTATTACAAAAAAGTTAACATTAAGAATTTTCTATTTTTCTTTATACACAATACTATTAGGAAAAATATTTTGTGACAAATAGTTTACAGATAGCACATCTCTTTTCATATTTAAAACAGCTTTATACTTTTTGTTATTTTCTTAAAAAGTTAAAATACACGAAATTATAAATTGTTAGTAAGAAAAATGTAAACTAATTGATACACCATCAGTTGTGATATTTTAGTCTGATGAATATATATATATTCATCAGTTGTAATATACATATATATTATCATATCATACACATAATACAAATGTATTAATATTTCATATATGATAGCAAGAAAGAATATTTAATTTGATGTTGTTACTTTATATTTCCAGAAAAATAGTCTTAGGTATACTGAATAATTATATTTTTAGCACACATTAGGCAAATTGCTAAAAATATAGTTATGTTTTCAGCAATTTTGAATAATTGTACTTTTAACGGAAATATTTATATAACCTAGTATTGTCCATCATTTTACTATTCACTAAATCGAATTAAACAGTAACTTATATTTTTAGTCAAAACTTAAATGAGAGATAAGAAATATGCATTATCTAAACACATTTTAACACCTTACCACATATAAGGCATAACAGTAGTTAATAAAAATGTTTTAATCTATAAAAATACTTGAAATAAAGGAAAATCGTAAAATTATTCTGAGTTTCTTCATTCATAAAGCAAAAAATGTCTTTTATGACATCATGAATTCATTCATATTATTCGTATTTAAAAAAATGTTTTTACTTCAAATTAATTTAAATTTAGGTCAATCAGATCATTATATCCATATGAAGTAACGCAAATCAAGAAAATTAATCTCACTATTCAATATCTGGACTTAAGAGTCAGAATTCTGTTGGCTCAAACTATATTATATTGTGTAGTAATTTGAAAATCCTTAATACCTGAATGCTTCATGGGATATTATTATACATCCATGCATGTACGCATATATTTAATCTTAAACTAGATATCTAAAATCTCATAAAAATTAAATTTAATTTCTTAATTGTCCTTCACAGGCGCAAATGTAAATAAACGGATGAACTTTGTCTTAGATGAAATAATAACTTCACGCTAGAAAAACTGTGCATTGCAAATGAGATTTGCCATCAATAAAATAACTGCAAATAAGGATTTAAATTGAAGGGAAAGTTGCAAATGAACTACAGCGACACATCAGCAAATTATATTTCAAAAAATAATGAACTGAAAATAAGAAATGACACTTTTAAAATCACAAAAATCCTCAATTATATAAAATCTTCTCTTTTGATAAATTAGTTTTTTTATATTTCAGGTGAGGCCAAAAAATGAAAAATAAGTGGGGAAAGCAATCAAAAGACAATAAATGAGTGAGCAGTGCAAATTGCTTTTGGAACAATGTTTCGAAGCAAAAAGCTAAAAAAAAATGTAGATCGAAATAAAATAGTCTTTCGAATCAGGCATGCAGGAAATAAAAAAATGAAGCAAGTGAAATAAAGAAATTAAAAATGCAAACAGAAAGCTTTTGACTTTCTGTAGGTTTTATGATTTTACTCACGTTTGGTTCTTGGATATCTTCTTATTCTTCACTTTCTCCTTCATAGATGTTTTGCCCAACTATAATTTTGGCACCATCGTATAAGCAAACTTGAAACTGCTGTTGTGACGTCATGTTAATGCTCAAAGGCTTAAACAATACTTTTCAGTTAAGGATATATACGTTATATCATAATTCTATTAAAATGTATATATTTTGTCCAACGAACAAATGAATTAATAACTAATGAATATTTTACTTTATCAAAAATTTTTTAATGTGATTGACATCGTTAAAAAGTTAAGTCGCCCTTTGGCAATTTATTCGTGTAATAACATTGTTTTTCTATATTTTACAGCATTTGCAAAAATTTATTCATGTTCAACTTCAGGTTTTATTAAAATTAAATAAATTTTGAGTAAATATCAATGGGTTAAATTATTGCTATTAATCTCCATACAAATATTTCCTCAGGAGGTTTTAAGCCTTGTTGTGCTTTTTAGAAAAACTTTTATTTTAGTATTAAGTGATATCTCTCTTATTAAAATATTATTACATTTTTCTTTTCTTAACTTGTGTCCAATTTTGATTCTCTAAATATTTTCTTATAACTTCTTTTATTTAAATATCAGTGTATTAAAATACTTTATTATGCATAGAAAAAAATGAAAATAAATCTAGATTTATTACGTGTATAAATTTAAAATTATATTTATAAATAAATTTGTATATTAATAAATAATTAAATCATTCATTATTTTGCTACGAGAATTCGTCTCAAAATAAGAACTTTTATTTTAAATTGTACAATATTACATGTTTTTTACGTTATATTTTCCTTTATGCGTTGAAAAACACATATTTCCTTAATGATATATTATTTAATGCATTGCTAACATAGGTTTCAATGTTTTAAATTACAGTTAGAGATAGAGGAAAATGCTTATAAATTGTTCATTCTCATTTTTATTTAAATACTTCTGATATTATAATATTTGTATTGCAATGATTAAATCTTTCATCTTTAATTTTATGAAATAAATATTTGAATTGTTTAATTTGTTTTTGCTGAAAATAAAAAACGCACATAAAATATTCAAATACAATCAACAAGCAACAAAAGGTTACTATATCATGCATACATGCAGTAGCTAGGGGAAAATATAGCCATGCTAGCAAACCTCTAAAACCAGTACCAAAACTAAGATGCGTCAGAGTTCATCTATCGGTCAGCTATACTTCATTCTACCTACATCTATTTAACTAGTACAGTGTCCAGTCCCGCCTATAAAGTGCCTGCTACAGTATTATCATAAGACTATTTTACTAGAGGGTTTGAAAATAATATGTGGTCATTAAACTAGTTTATATTGTACACTATTCCTGTACCTTGTACAGTTATGAGTCATTTAAATAATAAAACAAAACATAGTCAAACCTCACACTGGTAATATAGTCTTAACCTAAGTTTTTAAATGTAATTTGTGTAATATACAGACTGGACAATGTAATTACAGAATCTATGACATCGAAATTACGTTAGGTTAAAGCATATGTTAGTAACTATCTACTAAAAGCCTACAAGAGAAAAAAGGTTTAAGTTTTAATTCTACATTAGATATTAATTGACAAGAGAAAATAACATTTGTGAGATCAGGCATTTGATACAAAATACTTTCAATGACATATTCTGAACAAGCAGTTATTTTATGAAAAACATTTCATTATATAATAAACTAATACATTCCCTAATGTTAACAACAAGAGATAAATGACAACTTTGCTGTCTGTAGATCATGGAATTAGTTTAATTAAATAAAATACATTATTTTCGTGTAATAAATATCATTCTAAGCTAAAGGAAAGAATAAATCTAATTCCTCTTAAAATTAATTATAACTGATCAATTATAATATAACTGAAAATATTTTTGCTTCAGATTTAGCTAAAAAATCAGCTTTATTATTCTTGAAAATAAATTGGACATAAAATTTCTCTTATTAAATTTTATTATTAATATTTGATAATATGTTAAGAAGTAAATTTAACGTGTAATAACTAAAGATTAATTAAAGAAATAAAAGTCAGGAATATGGAAATAACCAAATTTGAAAGAAGTTAGTTTTATTGTTAAACGACATTAATATGAAATCATGATTTATATTATTAAAAATAATAAAAAGGATAATCAACAATAATAATGTTAAAAGCATTTTCCAGAAAATTTATAAATGGGGAAAACAACTAGCAATATTTTTATAAATGTATCGTGGAAATTTTAATGTACTGCGAGCAATTGCAGACATTCTAAAAAAAAACTATATAGTAATTCATAACGTATTATACATTATATGTTACACAAAGTTTCTTAAAAAAATAATCATATTTTTTATTTAACAGTATATGCTTACCAACTTAAAAAGTTATGAATTTTATTTATTTATAAAGTTACTATGGTTTCAGGAAATATCAAATTATTTAATCTATACTTCCTAGGAATTTTTTAAAAATTGAATTAACTTAGACATTTGAATCACTTGCTACAGAAAACAAAGTTTTATTTACAATGGATAAGTTATAAAATAGAATCATTCAAAAAGTCTAAATGGAATAGGATAATTAAACTAATTATACTGTACAATAACATGAGAGCAAACATAAAAATTATTACTGTGCTTATATTTACTTTATGAATGCAATTAATGTTATATATATATATGATGAATTCTTTTGTGTTATTCAACCAAGACCATACACTTATAAGAATATATAATGCATTTAAATGGATAAAACTGTTGGGTAAAGGATTACAGATTAATTGAAGAAGTGACTTAAGCTGAAATTTTTTCTTTATATTAGCATAAATTTTAACAATAAGAAAAATTACAAGCAATCCCATTATTTCATTATATATTTGTAAAGATATGATATATTTGTATAATGATATGATAAAGTTTTATTAATAATTTGGAAACTGAAATAAATTTGAATATTTGTTATATAAAAGCTTTTAATCAATTAAATTGTAATATACGTCAAAATAACTCTGCTAAACATATTTCTTTCATATTAAAATTATAATAAAAATGAACAGTATGATCAACAATTCTATAAAGTATACAATATTTTGCCTGCAAGTTCAGCTCATGCCATTTGAGTTCAAAATACTTAAGAACTTTATGCTGATGGATTTTATAACTTCTAAAAATTTGGTGAATTTATTCATGAAAATATTAAATTAGAGTAATTTTAAGTATTAAATGTATATCGTGTTAAAACTGTTCACCAGTATTTTATGTAAATAATAAATTTTACTTAATCAAATAAATATTTTTACTTATTTTGTTTCTCTTCATGAAAGAGATTATTTTAGTTTCCTCCTTACTTTTATTTTTCATTATTACGAATAAGTTTAAGCATTCAAAATTCTTGAATAATTCACATATAATTTAAAGACTCATTTTGTTTTTGAAATAATATTTTAGTAGTGTAAAATGTTTTTATATCATTTTAGAAAGAGAAATTTTTATGTTTCAGATAGTTATGATTTGATTTAATGTTTTAAAAATATAAATTTACGAATATGAAATTCAATTTTACTGTATCATATATAAACTAATGTACACAAGGTTTGAAAAAACTTATAAAAAACTATCAGAAACATATAAAAGGATTTAATTTTACAAAAACTATGAATTGATTTATAGACACACATAATTTCTGAAACTTACGAAAAACACTGTTTTAAATATGTACAAGAAGATTTTTATTTCTTTATATTCAACAAAAATACAAAGTTCATTCACACGTATATTGAAATATGACAATGGCACATGTTATTGCAAAATGACATTTAAATATGGATCTCTAGAGAGACTAAAATATTTGTACAAGTGTTTCCAATAGTCATCAGTAAGCAATTAAGAGATAATTGCATTAGATCTGATTTCTTGTTTTACATCGCATTTTTAAGGTTTCTAAGATAGAAGTACAGTCACAAGAAATATTTGGAGAAGAATACAAGTGCAGAGTAGAGTTCACCACTAT
Organism: Latrodectus elegans; assembly: GCA_030067965.1. Classification (NCBI taxonomy): domain Eukaryota; kingdom Metazoa; phylum Arthropoda; class Arachnida; order Araneae; family Theridiidae; genus Latrodectus; species Latrodectus elegans. The sequence continues at coordinate 72,459,609 of CM057813.1, read as the reverse complement.
TTCTCTTTCTCTAATTCTTTCCAAAAGAACATTATTATAACAACATTTAAGCCACCACAGAACGGCCGTATTTAAAAATCTTTATTTAAATTTGGCAATTTCTTACTGGTGTACTATACTGTGCACTGTATACACGAAACAACATTTGCTAAAAAGAATAAATTACCTGCTTTGTTCAAATTTTGCACTTAAATGGCACTTATAACTTTAGTATCTATAGATTTCATTTGCCCAGATACGCGTCTATATCAGGTAATGAAGAGATACTTTATGACAGAATACTTTTATATCTTTTAGGATATCATAGGCATTCAGTGATTCAAAAATTATATCAAAAAATTATATTCAAAAATTAAAAATAAATTTATTTTCAAAAATTAAAAATAAAACTATTTTTAAAAATTAAATAATTAAAATCAATCTTAACAGAATTAGTGAAATCTTTTAAAAATTAAAATTGGATATGAAAATTGAAATTGAATTAAGTTATGGAAAAAAAGAATTAAAGTATAATGTTTAGTTTAATAAATAGAAAAATCACTTAAAATTTACGGAAAATATAAGTTATAAAATGCAATATTATCAAGCATTTTCAATTAGAAATAATGTTTTATATATTTCAAAAACTTTGTAAATTTTGATAATTTTTAAAATTTTAATTTCATGTATATCAGAGTAAAAATAATCCCTTAATTTTATTTTTAAATTTTAAAAGTTTATTAACTGGGTTTATGTCTGCGACTTAATTAATGTAATACTTCATCTGTTTCTGTTTGATGTTGTCTCTAGATCTTTAATTTCTTTTTGTTATTTATTTTGTTATTTCTCATGTATTTTGTTTCTTATTTGGTGAGGACATTTTTTTAAGTAAATAGAAATTGCTTTAGTGGAATTATGATAGTCGAACGGACACAAGAATCTAAGCAATTAATTGCAAAAAGAGACAAGTTTAATGGAACGTTTGACAAAATATTTAAAGTTTATTGGTCTCAAATAAAATAATAACTAACCCAATTGTTTTTCTCTTGAAGTGAATGGAAGTATCTTTACGTAAAAGCAACTTATTAAATATACTTCATTTATCTCTGATGTAGTTTTGAAATTTTAGACTTCAAAAAATATCATGCAACTTCTATTTTGCTTCTGCCATTCAATACACTAATAACTTTCGTAGGAAAAGTTAATATCTATAAAATATTTTCTGTGTAACTTCTGATCAAATCAATTAATTAATAAAACTATCTTTAATTCAGCTTAGAGCTGATATGGGTTCAGTGATAAAAAATAATATACTTCATATAATTACTTTGTGAGAGCAAGACTAAAACAGATCCATTTGAAGAAACTGAAGAATGCAACTTTCATAAACAAGCTAACAACCACAAAGACTCATGTTAAAGACTGAACTAAAAGCAGCTAGTTTATTCTTTTACAATATTACATATTATGGAAAATATAAAGTTCTGTTGAAAGTTTTATATAGTAAATTTTACATCAAATTCTATATAAGAGTAATATGTTACATGAGATCTAAATATTTTAGTACATCACAAAACAAAGGATTAAATAAATTTTTGGAAATGTATTTAAAATATTGCTAAGTATTATATTAACTAAGAATAATATTTAATATGAATGAAACATTAATTAGAAGAAATAATTAATTTTGGAAAGAATGCTTAACGAATTTTATAAAATATGAATCTATAGAGTACGAATTATTTGCTTTACTAGTATGTTTGAGAGATTCCTCTATTTCTCTCTCTCAGTATTAAATAACATAAATAATTTATAAAATTGCTTATATATATTGTTTATCATTCTACTGGTAATAATATAAAGTTAAATATAAATATATTTCCTGAAATGTTTTCACATTTTTTTAGCCTTAATAATTAGTAATATTAACAAGAAATTCTTTTTAGCAAAAGTTTCAGAAAACAATAAATTCAAAAAAAAAAAAAAAAAAAAAAAATTGATACTTAACAGGAGCAATTTTACTCTCTTGAATACATAAAAAATATCTTTTAATGTAAATAAATAAATAAATATGAAAATAATTATGCTCAATAATAACAAAGTAATTTACCTCTACATTTTCAACAGAAATATGTCTCAGGTGAAAGAAATACTTTTTGTATGGATAAATAAAAAAATAATTACTGAAAAGCTATTTAAGAATCAAAATTTAATTAATTTTATTCAAACAGGAAATAAAAATTTAAAATAATTTCTCTTTCCTGTTTGAAAACGAAACGAAATGTATATGAAAAAATTTACATATTTAATGATTTAAAAACGATTTAATTAATTTAATATTTTCAGAAAATGTCTGCAAGTTTTTAAAATAAGATTTATATGCACAAATGGTTTTATTTTTCATTTTTCTTTTAAAAATAATTATTGTAATTAACATATATCAATACTGTAATTAGCAATCCATTAATTAACTAACAACTAATATAATTCTTGTATAATAATTTAGTAATTTTGCTTTATTTAAAGGGTGAAAATCTTTGAATTCTATAATTAACGTATTGTTAAAAATTTAGTAAAAATTTATCAGATATATAATATTGAGTTTGAAAGTAAATGTAAAATTAGTTAAAGACAAACAAAGCTTGCATAAACAAAACGCATAATAATTTTTGATACATATTTGTTTAGTTTAAAATATTTATGAATTTATTTAATATCTAAATTAGACAAATATTATTGGATTGGAAAAAATTGACAGAAAAATGTCTTTTACCCAAATAAATATGTATTCCATTTTTTAATCACTGTACCTTTTTGTTGTTTAGAAGAGGATCTTGGATTCAGCAGATCAATATGTCTTAGAGTTTTTTAATTTAATTATTGATAGCTAAGATTTTTAATGTCTTTTGAAGGTTTAAAATCATTATAAAATGGGTCAAATAAAATTGACATGTCGTATTAAAAATATATATATTTTGATAAAAATTTATGCAATTTTATTTTTCTGTAATAGTTTAATTATATTTATGATAGGATTAAGATAATTTGCTTTGTGATGTACCTTTAAGGATAAATAATTTCAAGGCTTTTCAGTCTAGCTAAATTGAACTGACCAACATATCTTTTGGCACATATTTAAAAATTTTTAGGTACATTTATTCTAAATATACAAGTAGAAATCAAAATAAAATTTAAACTATATGAGTAATTCAATCATGATACTCAAAATCAAGTTTATTGCACATTATAAAAATTTGCAGATCTATACAGAATAAGGTAAGACACGTAATGCTAAAACTATTTTAAAATAGTTATTCACTTTGTAAAATAGTTTTTGAAAGTGTATTTGTGTTCATGTTCTTTGGAAAACTAAATTAATTACATTACTTATAATAATTACTCAAGTGTTGATTAAATTATTTCTTAGAGTATATATATACAAGTTAATTTTATAAGTTAATGGGAGTGAAGAAAAGCAGAATTTGCAATTTAGTTTTCGTTCAAACACAATTGTTAATATCTTAGCAATTCATTTCATATATGATTACATATTTTTGAAGACAAATTTCTTAAAAATCTTGAAGGGTAGCAAAGCATTTAAAATTCCAAGAATATAACTCATTATTCTCTAATAATTTAAGGTATACAAGAAATAGTATTAGATGAATAAATTTTTTTAAAATTGAATTCTAATAGTGAGACATTAAATATTAATCGAAAGTAAATTGAAAACTTGATACAAGAAAATATCTTTTCAACTTTTATAAAAACATTTATAATTTCCAAATGTATAATAATTCAATTTATTCATAATTTTAAATACAAATGTTAACAAAATAAATAGTAACATTTATTATATAAATGCTTCTCCATTTAAAACAAAGTAAAGTAGTAAAGTATTTTTATTTTACTTTTAAAATAGAAAGAATGTTTGTGTTTTAAGAAATACATAATAGAATACATAAGATAAAATTAAAAGATATCTAAAGAACGATGATTAAGTAAAGTTTTATATGTTAGTTGAAAATTTATTTCTTATTAATTTTGGAAAATATTCACATTGTAATAAATCTCAATGAAGTTAAGTTTATGCAAATTTTTCAAAATAAATCTATCGTCTCACATAATACCATTTATGATCAAATGTCATTTCATATTTTAATTAAAATTAGAACTAACGGAAAATTAAAGTGAAATGTTTACATTCGAGTTTATCAGCAAATAAAATAATAGTAGAAGATAATGAAGAAAGGAAAAAAAATATTGTTCTGAGAAAAAAGAAAAATGCTTGTAAAGAAAAATATAAATTTCTTAGACAGTCAACTCATAAATTTCTATGTCTAATTTCAATTCAAATATAACTATATACAAGCCATACTATACTGAGATTTTGTTTGAATGATGCAAAAATCCATTGACGATTCTTGCTTCAAAATTGCACAGTTGTTTATCAGAAAGAAATTGTAAGAAATAATGCATAAAAATTGTTAAATTTACGCAAGAAATAAAGTTAATAACAGGAAATTTTTATGTTTATTTTTAAAGACTGTGTATTTAAATTAAGACATTTTAATGCACCATAAGAATTGATATTAAATTTATAAATAGTCTTTGATGAACAACTTATTTAACTTGTTTTTCTGTTTAATTATTTTGAAATATTAGTATTAAATTATAAAGTATGTTTAATATTTAATGACTATGTAAATAATATCGAGGTCAAAATTGTAAAATCAATAGTTGAATAATTATTTTTGTTTGTCATGATAATTTTGGAAGAGATTAATGTGGTAGCTATAAAAGTTAATAATTTTAATTGTATCATTTAAAATTTTATTAAATGTAAAGATTTTATGTATTTAAAGAGTCAAGATTTTTGAGTTTAAGAGCAATAAGTGAGCCACTAATTTAAATATCCTTTGAATTACATTGTTGTTGCATAGGAACATGCAAATTTCCTATAGCATTAATTAATAGTTATGAGAAAAATATTCTTCCAAATATCGGTGGTCTTAGAATAAGTTTTTACACATTGAATTAAATTTCAAATAACGTAAAAGTAAAAATGGTTTCAATGATATGCTGTTTACAATAAGTCAATATTTGTTAATATAAAATGCACAATTATGTACAGAAAACTAACCAGTGACTTTAAGCATACAAATATTTAATGACTAAAGTGATATTTTAAATATATAACTCATGACTAATATGACTTAATCTGTATATATATTGCACATAAATTACACAGTATAAAATATTACACAATGAAAAGTTACTTCAGAAGCAAAAGATTGTTTAAATAAATAATGTTGCCTTTTTTACGGCTTTTAATAACTAAACAACATTTAATGCACTCAATTCTGATACACTTAAATACAGTCGATAGAAAGACAAATCAATTATAATTTAAACTGATTATCTTGAAGTAGTACAGACATTTGAAACCAACAATTGCTGTTCCATTCCTTATTAAGAAATTTATTCAAATCAGTTTATCTGTAGCCAGACAATTTTATGAATAAGGCTGTTATTAGCCATTTATTTCTTGTTTGACGTGCGTCATCACATAGCAGCTCGTATTGTTATTATAAGGTACACTCAAACTCATTTCACAAATTACCTTCCTTGGTAATATCACTTTAAAAGCGACTTAGTCGCCAAGATCTCCAATTTAGGAAATGAATCCGCCACAGTTAGCTAAGGCAATGAAATATCATCAGAGTAAACCAGGGATAAAAATCTAAGATATGTAAAATATCTGCAAACTACTGTATTATACTTTAAAAAACAAGGCACAAAAATTACGTGGATTATATTTATTTAGTTTTTGATTCTACATATGGGCTCCTTCAAAAAATTATCACTCTATGAAATCACTATAGTTATATATTATCACATATCTAAGCCACGTGGTAAACCGAAACAGGTTTGGTTGATTGTGAATTTAATTTCTGAAATTTCGCAACAAAATAATCGAAAGCGTATTTCTGAAAAATGTTAAAAACTGATTTTTGACTATATCTACGTACTTCTTACTTACCCGAAAAATTCATTTCATATACGGTTTCAGAGAGCAAACAAGTTTCAAAAAAGTTTTTGAAATTAAAAACGATGTAAAACTGCTTAATCATGCATTAAATATTTTTCAATATCTATTGCTAATACACATAAATCGTTTTCATTTCGTATGCATATCAGACATATGATATTCCGCATAAGAATAATTGCACAACTGTCTATTCTCAATTCAGTGTACGAAGAATGATTTTAACAAGGAGGTATTTACTTTGCTTCTAATTTTAAAGAATAGTTTATTACAACTCTGCCACACATTTTCCTCAGACTCTTGATTGTAAAACGATGTAAGTGATTTTTAAATCTTCTTTTACATTGCTTCCACTTTATTTACTGAGTATTAAGAAGGAATAATGAATTTCAGATGCAGTTCAGGTGAAAAAATTTGTAGAAGTGCAACTGAAAACTACGCTGTGTCAAAGTTACTTTAATGCTATTTGCTTGTTTTTATTTTAGTGTTAAACTTAAAGATTATCTATCACTCCTCTTTACAAGCAATTTTCAAAATTTCAAAATTTTAAATTCAAAATTTGCACTGATCACTTAAAATTATATAATTTTTAAGTTCAGTGATATTGAAATCCAAGCTGTTTGTTAGATAAGATGAAGAGTAAGGCCCCTTTGATAGTTTAGAACTGAATGGAAGACATTTTAAGGGCTATAAATAAACTTTTATATGTTTAAATTTTATTTAAAATTGAGCTTTTTAAAGGTAACAACATACGAATACCAATTTTTTAAAAATGATTCAAGATGATTTGTGCTAAAATCAGGTACATTATGAAACATTACTAAAACTAAATTGAATATAGAATACTGTTATCTAGGAGAAGGAGTTTATATTTTGCTAAGGGTTAAAGGTGTTTAAACAATTTTGAATGCTAGATTTATTTAATATAACAATAAAACGTAAAGTACTTAAATTTATTTGATTAGATGTTAAGAATGAATTATTTTAGTTTTTTTTTATCTATCAAAATAAGCATATTAGAATATAAATATGTAAATTTCAGATCATCACACAGCCAACCAAACCAGTTACTTAATTACCTTGTAAGATCTAGAATATATATTCCTGAAATAGTCTTTCCTAGTTATTTCTCTTTACCATATAATTCTGTCATCAATAGCACTTAAGAATGTTTCTAAGCTACTTGTATAAGCTACACATATATGAAATTACATTCATTGTCAGAAATACATAGAATAAAATCAAAGATATTACAATCTTGTTCCCATAGTGAAAGTTTGCATGCACCTGATGAATCTAGCAAATATTGCTACCATTGAGAAAGGGCACTAAGGTATTTTATTCAACAGAAGAGGAATTGAGATTCGATTATAACCATGCAAACATCTGCACTCTTGTATGCAAGTATAAGAAGATGTCGAGTGCCGGAAATGTCATATCAACCAATATTAATATGTGAATGAAAATATTATACAGCAAATGCATTTGAATTTGATAGTAATTGACTTACTAAAAATCTGCTTTAGTAAGTCCTTTCCCACAGAGATATTTTGGAACTTGACCCCTACTCAGCTGCAGAATCTTAGAAATGAATTTTTCATCCACTGACATTTAAAAATTGGTTTACATTTTAACTTAATTATCTTACACAAGTTTGGTTTGATATATTTCAACGAGTAAATTTCTTAAAAAATTATAAAAAATTCTCGCTGATAAATAATAGATATAAACTATCATATATAAATTTAAAGATTGTCAGTGGTAAATTCAATTAAGTCACTCACAAAGACCTTTAAACAACGGTATCTCTGCAGCAAAGTTTTTATTTTGCTTCTCATTGACACAAAGTGTTTCTATTAAAATTAGATACATCCGTGTGAAGGTAAAAACAATAATTGTTAAACATGGTTGAATACTTCACAAGAGAAAGTTTACTTGATATTATTGAGATATTTTACGAGAACCTTCGCGTTGTTATGATAGTTTAATTTTATGCAAGGATACTATTATAAATGCTAATACCATTTTGTCATTAGAAAAACGAATCATAGATAAATTTAATAAAAACAATGTGTAAAATTAAGCAGATATTAATGAAATTCAATTGATTATCAAAATTAATTAATGATAAAATTGATTGAAAATAACATTTATGTAATACAAATCATAAATAGGTTGTTATCTCCAAATTCCTCTGTACATTTAACATTGCTTGAATGTCTACTATGTAACCTGTAACTGATTTAGGCCAAAACCAGAGATAGAATCTTTTGAATTTAAGGAAGCTTCTTTCTAAGAAATCATGTTCTTTTAAACAACAGAATTTTTCTCCTTAAAGAAATCACATTATGAAATATTTTTTAAAAATATTTAATTTTTCCACTGACAATTTAAACTTTACTAGGACGAGTTTGTGAGAAAAAAACATAAAAAAACTGTCGTTTCATTTTTTAATTTTTTTTAAACTTTTCTTGAGATCAAAATTTTTTTTTCAAATTAAATCCTTAAAAAGTTTCTATAAAAGTTCTTAATATATATATATATATATATATATATATATATATATATATATATATATATATATATATATATATATATATATATATATATATATATATATATATATATATATATATATATATATATATATTTAACACTTTTGTTCAAAGCATTCTTGATATATCCATCATTAATTAATGATAATTTATTTTCTTAAAAATACATCTTATTCAAAACATTCTAGTTGCTGAGAATTATGATGACAATTTTTAAGTGGAAATGAAACTTTGCTAGATTTTAGGTTAGCTAGTCAAAAATCAACAAAAATAATATGTAAATACATAAATAGACTTTTATATCACATTAAATGTTACAATAATAAAAATAAATTATGCTGGTTCATTCTTGAGCAATATGCTACATCCTAAAGGATTTGTAAAATCCCAATATTTTACATGACAAAATCTCCTATAATATCAAGCAAATGTTTTCTTTGAAGTATTCAATTCATTTAATTAAAATTGAATATATTTAAAAATAATATAATAATGGAATATACATAATGGAATATTCCCTTTAGTTGTATTACAGGGTATACACCTTCTCTGTGGTTTTAAAAATATACAAAAAATGCAATTTTGTGGTCCAACTTTTCATCGCCGAAGAAAATATTTCTTAGTCAAAATACAAAAAATGCGATGATCTGTTCAATACATGTATGAATAAAAGGCTTTAAAACCTTTAAAAACATTTCGTGTTAATCACAATATGAAAAGTTTAATTTCTTTTTTATAAAAATTCGATAAGCTTTTCATTTGGATTCTCCAGATTACGAAGAATTTTGGAAATTGAATTTTGTTCTTTAAAAATAAACAAAGCATTTGTTCTTTTAAAAGTGTTCTCAATCAAAGAATCGTTTGATAGCAAAATTTTCTGAGTTTAGTCACATTCTTGTATTGGTGCTCGCCGAAATATATAATTAATCGCGCAATCTAGTATTCCTCATAAATATAGCTACCATTCAAGAGAATTGAATGGAATATTACACATATATTTGAGACATTTTTTACATTGTAACATTGATTATTATATTGCCACATTAATTATTACAAAGGAAGACTGAGAGAAGAATTCAAGAATTATTGCTTGTATTACACAAAATAGTGGAATTTGAATGCAAGAATTCACTGATTAAAAGCTTATACTCTTAAATTTATGAATACATTATTTTAATCAACTGTTATGTTTATAAAGTGAATGATTTTCATGTTCTACTTAATTTTCAAAGTTCTTATTCAGTTTTTTTGAAGAAATTTCAAGAAGATAAATAAAATTAAGAAAATGTAAACAACTATTTTAAAAACTATTTTTTTTAAAAAAAATTATGAAAATTACTTTGTTATGAAAGATTGTAGGAGGGTAATCAGTTAAACAAATAAGTTGTTTTCAGCAATCTGGGTGAGAAATTGAATAAAGATAATAGATCAAATAAGCAGGTTTACGTCATTCATTAAAAAAAACCCATTCTTTTCAGTATTTTGACAACATTTTGCTCAGTAAATCATGATATTTGCTTTTGTTAAATTTACATATTTAAGCTCATTTTCTGGTTTTACAAAGCTTTTAAGAATGCTTTTTTTTGTTTTGCAAGTCTTGTTTTATTAATATACATCATGCCAGATTAAAAATATATTTTCATGTAAAATTAAAATTAGGTTTATTTCTAATTCATAAAATCAAAATAATTAATTAATTATTCATAAGCATGCGTCTTAATCGTAAGCTGATTTCATAAATTGTTGAAAATTTAATACATAATTTTAATCGTCAATTAATTTTTGTTAATCATTTTACAGAAAACGTAATTTATTAACATATAACTGCTATAAATAGCAGTAATATGATAGTCTGTAACAGCTACAAGCGGTACAAATTACTGCCATAAATGACACTTTCCATGATAACTTGCATCATTAACTGTTATAGGTCAATATATAATATAAGTAATAGTGCACTGTTTATATGAAAATTAGAGCATAGTATCTTCTTCAATGAATTCTTGCATATATTATATATCACTGATATGATATTTATGTTACACCAAGAAATAACTGCTTCTTTGAGGAAGTCCACTAGTCCGGATTTCAACTCCGATTTCCATGTGGAAGCAGTATATCTAGGGAAGATTTCCAAATACACCACTAGATTCGGAACATACACAGTCTGTAAATAAAATACCACAGAAAGCCGTTTAAGCCAACGGCCTTCCTAGAGTTGTCCAAATACTGATTCGGATCAGGAAAAAGAAATATCGCAACACTTAGTTTATTATTACTTTTAATAATTAATATTTATTTAAAGGTAAGAAGTTTCTCATTTTTTTTTTCGTTTTAGATTCGATAGGTGGAGGCACCGTCGCCTTAATTTCAGATTTGCATCGCGTGGAGATTGAAGATATTCAAGTGTTCCAGAGGATATGGTATGCATATCTGAGGCACATTAAGGTTCATACCTGGAAAGGAGTAGCCGAAACTCGGGTAGCCTGGAATTCCTCGTCCGTAGCCGAAGGTAGTGAAGCCGGCTGAAAAAGAGAAGCTCATTAAAAGGTGTTTGCATTATGCTTTTAACATAAGGTAATCACATGACCCGATTTCCAGGAAGCACTAAAAGGACAAGCACTAAAAGGATAAGAAAGAAATACTTGTTTTCAATGAACATAAGTGCTGTATTAAGGGTGAATTAACTTTGAAGCTTAGAGCCCCATCGCCTATCAAAAACATTATTAACAGTAACGAGTTCTTTATTTTTAGTGAATAGATTAATAATTAGAAATTGTTGAAAAGTTTTTTTTTGACATCTTAATCAAATTGGGTTTTTCTGGGAGGTCACGTTATAAGTAAAGCGCTGAGTCAAGTGTCGCAAGGAAGAAGGTCTAAAAAACTTCCAAGCACCCTCTCTGAGACATGTACATGTAGAAAAAAGAAATATACAACATAAACATCAAATTCGTACTTATCTTTGATGCAAGCTGATCAGGTACTTGAGATCATTCATTCCAAGTAACATGATTATATTTTAATAAATTTTCATATTGTAATAAAAATGTTTCACGGAATGGGATTCCTACATATAATAAGTAAATTTGATATGAGTTCAAAATCCATGTTTCTTGCCTGAGAACTCAAGGGGTTTCTTTTTGGAATTTCAATAACAAAGAGTTGTTAACTGATTCACGGCAACTCTTTTCTTCTCCTTCAGAGGTCTTTTTATGATGCCTCAGGAAACAAGTTTGTTAGAAAATACTGAAACCTTAAATGATTTAGTCTGATTGAGGAACAGATAGCTGGGAACGAAATCTGGGATTATTTAGCTAATCGTAAGAGAGAGAGGGAGAGAGAGAGAGTGAGGGGGAGAGAGGATGAGAGAGAGTGAGGGAGAGAGAGGGTGAGAGAGAGTGAGGGAGAGAAAGGGTGAGAGAGAGAGAGAGAGTGAGAGAGAGTGAGGGAGAGAGAGAGGGTGAGAGAGAGGGAGAGAAATATAAATATACTGATAACTTTTCTCAGCAATATTTTTGTACGCTTGAATAAAACTGCTTTGAACCCTTAACAATTCAGTTCAATATTTAGTGAGAAAATTTATTCTTTCAGAAAAGTTTTGAAGTTTTACTAAACTGTTTTTTGAAATAATAAACGTAACATATATATATATATATATATATATATATGTAATATATATATACTATATATATATATGTATATATATATATATATATATTATATATATATATATATATATATATTATATATATATATATAATATATATATTATATATATATATATATATATATATATATATATATATATATATATATATATATATATATATATATCTTAATTTAAATACTTATTTGGATTAAAAATTTTTGAAGTGTTTCATTTACTTCAATATACAAGTTACATTTGATTCTAGGCCTATTTTGTAAGGATCTTATACTCCTATCATATTGATATTTTGTTAAATTTAACAATTACAAACATAATATGTCAGAAGTTTTATCCTATTTTCTTGGAAATATTTATTTCTTTTTAAAACTTATTTCATTATCTGCATGTAATACTAAAATATTACAATCTCAAATCTTTTATCCTATTTTATATTTCAAAAAATATATAAAAACTAGAAAGTGAAGTTAATAAAAGAATATTTCAAATTAAAGAAAATTAATTATAATTCTAAATATTATTATAGAATTAAGTAACAATTCTAACATATTACTCGGGTTTTCAATAACTTAAGATTTAAAATTTTGTGTAAATTTTTTTAAATGCATCTACACTTGCCAAAATTTATTCCCAATATAAAACATTTAATCATCGATATAATTTAAAAAATTAAAAACTGTAGAAACTTGTTTTTTGAAAAATAATGCAAATAGTTTTATTTTAGAAACTGAATAAGTTGCCTTGTGAATTTTGTATAAATGGTCATCTTTATTAGAGAATAGTTTTAACATTTCATGAATAGTCAATATATATCAACTGCTATTAATTAGAAAACAACAATTGTGTTGCTCGTTATTTCTTAAAGAAACGTATTCAGGAAATAATTATCCTTTCTAAGCATTAGCAAGAAAATATTTGAATAAAGAAAGTGATATATTATATACTATAGAAATATTTTGATAACATTGGATGTACAAAGCTGCTAGAATTTCATTAAAAAGTATAAGCGAACATAGTGAACCAATAAATTAATTTAATCATACATCAATAGCTATAGTTGTAAATTAAATTATAAATATGATCTATATATTATAAATAAATATGCGAAAATTATAGGTAGATTTTAAATTAAAATAATTTTGTTACGTCCAAATTTAACAGCTTCTTCATAATCAATTTTATTTTTCAGATTAAAATAAAATTGACTGGGGAGAGGCTATTAAAACATGTTTTATTTTAGAAATAATATGATAATATATTTTAGAAATGAAATGTTTTTACTATTTGTATAAAAATTATAAATTAATAAAATGATTATTATAAATATGTATTCGATTCTTGATGATTATATCAAATTGATACTCTATATTTGATTATTGATTACTTTGATCAAGTAAATCACTATTTTTCTTAAGCATGAAAACCAGTGGAGTGCAATATTCAACGACTGAAACGTAGTTCTACAATAAAATTTTATATTCTCGTGAAGTAAAATTGTTAAAAAATTTCTGATCGTCGATCTACCAAGTTGTAATTTTTTATGGAGTATTTCTTCTCAAGTGCAATAACCTATTCTTATCTGGATGTTTTATATTTGAGATGAACTGCTAAACTTTAAATAATGGGTATCAAATGTGTGATATTACATACCTAATTATGTAATTATATTAAATATTATTTTTAAAATGTTTTATATATTATTCAAGAAGATTTAGGATCCATCTCATTTCCAATATTTATGTGTTAGTGTTATACATTGTGTTATATCTATTGTTAATGTATTCTTTTTTCAACTAAAACAAAATTTATTGTGATAAACAAATTATACGTTATAGAAATTTTCACCAATTGTTTGAAATCAGCTAACTGGATTATATATTTATAGAAAAGGGGAGGATTAAGCCTCTCCAAATAAATTAAAATGATAAGATTTTTAGAAACGCTTAAAAAATAATATATAATAAATAAGTATTGTTTCTCTTATTTTTCCAAATAAAAAATGACTACAATAAAGTATCCACTCAAAAGATGAAATTAAAGTATATAATTTGTGAATTTTTGTGTATTTGTTGAAAAAAATGATTATACAACATAATAATTAAACATTAATGTCGACTACATCACTTACAGTATGTAAACATAACTGGATTGAATAGCAAATTTTAAATTTTAAAACTTTCTATTATTTGATTTCAAACGATGCAATTTTTATAAAATTTTACTACAGATATTTACAGTATTTTTAATATTTTGTCAAATACTTTTATGACATATGACAGCTTGCAATTATAGTTACCACATTAAAATAAAAACATTGTTTCATTTTCTATAATATATGTTATTTAAGCTTGAAAGAATAAAAACTACACCCTCAAATGGAAAAATTGAATTTTCGATGTCCTTTTTCTCTGCAATTATATTAAATTTTTTGTTTGTGAAAAGGATTTTGAAATCTTAAACTGCGTAAAAATACAAAAGCCTAAATGATTTTGAAAATTATGCATAAAGGCATATAATTATGTATGAAAGTACACAAATAATGCAAATTGTGCAAATATATAGAATTAGTTCTTTTGCCATATATAATGGTAATTTTTTATTTCAGTAAAAAAGCTATTATAACTTTCTTTACATAAACTGGAGAACACTTTATAATATAATTGTAAAAAAAAGCAGAGACAAGGACTTTTAAAGTATGTTATAAACCGGAATCATTAATAGTAAAGAAAAATGGAGTATTTATAGGGGTATTGAAAATGTATTATACAGCATTTTAAAATGTCTTTAGTTTTACTGTATTGTATTAGAAAAATAAGTATCTTAATTATAATTAGTATTATTATATTATAGTATTAAAATATTGTAAAGAAAGCCAAGGAATAAATAATCAGAAATATAATAAAATATCACAATTATCAATAATTAAAAATGAAATATTACCTTAAACTTCAAATAACATTAAAAGTATTAATGACATGTAATGTAGCCTAAAAATGTATCATATAATCTAAAAACAATATAATGATTGAATAAAATAGGCATTCATATAGAACATTAAGTAATTATTGTGAAATTTATAAAGCAATTTCAAGTAAATGAAGAATCACTTGGAATTAAGTTTAAAATTTAATTATTTTTGTTAATGGAAATATAAAAAAAGTTAAGTGTGAGATTTTGAAAAAACGTAACAAAATCAGCAGGAATATCATTTTACAATTAATGGGAAGTTACAAAAATCTAAAAAAATTACTTAAAGTTCATTTTAAAAAATAAAAATAAAATTTAAGATTAAAAGTAACGTAATGTAAAGAATAATAAAAGTTTTCTTCTGTAAATTTCTAATCTAAAGATCGAAAGTCAGACTAAAAACTTACTCTGTCAATTCCTATATTTAACCTACATTATGCATTTAACATGCTTACATAAATACAAAATAGAGAGTTATAATCAAACACACATTAATTATTATTTTAATGAAGAAAACTTAATTAACGTAATGGAAAAGATACACCTACCGTCTGTGAGGGCTCCTAGTGGCCAAACCAGGTCTTCACATGTTGTTTGAAAAGAAACAGATTAAAACGTATGGATCTGCTTTTACAATAAAACAAACACATAAATCTACAAAATTAGAAGGGTAGACCAACCAATGTTGACTCTAAGCAGTAATTAAGCTTCGAAAGTGACCAAAACAAGCAATAGATTTTCACTGTAGACTCATCGGAAAATATCTCCTGGGCTATGTAATGGAATATTGATTCACAGTGTGGCTGAGGAGCATTCGGCCGGAAAAGATTCGATTCATCTGTGCTCTCCGAATTTATATCTTTTAATGACATCTGCCTTATTCCATGGGCTAAAGAAGTATTGAAATTCCATTTGAAAGAGTTGAATTCGAACAGTTGTGTACTCTGCGGTCGGGTGATTTTGCCTCAGCAATTACTTTCTCGAAATTTTCTGCTATATTGCAGTTTTGGAAATCCTTTTATGTTAGTAAACAAAAGCAATACTTATGGTTTCATTAAGTTCTGAGCAACAAAGAGTCAGCTCATTTCATGTATTGTGTGTAAAGACACTTTATAATTGTTTTTCTTAAAATACTTTATTGAAAGATTAATAGTTCAGAATAATTATACAAATAAAAACTTCGGTAAAAAAGTAAACTGAAATTATTAATGTTTTTGTGTAAATAAGATACTGAAAATCTATTGGTATATATTGTGCACAAATGTGCTTTATATATGCATCGCAAATTTCAGTTTTAAATAAAAAATAGCTTATGACACTTCAAATTAATCATAAAAGGGATTAGTTGTTTTTGTACAGGTATTGAATAATGAATATAATTATATTTCAATTCAGAATCGTTCAGAAAAAGTTATTTTCCAGTTAAGGGAAAAATATATTTTGAATAAAATATTTCATCGTCTGTAACTATTGAATAGTGCAATAGTTGTTACTATTCAAACTATTCACATATTTTTTAAAACTTATTTAGAATAGTTTAAGTTTGAAACAAATGAAGTGGCGAAACTCTTCTATACATAATGTTTTGGAGTCTAAAATTGTTTTAGTTTCTTCACAGAAATTTCATGAATAATTTATATATGATTTTAAAGTTATAAAACAAAACAATTAATACTATCTTGACAGTCGGTATTTAAAATGCCAACCGGAAGAAGTCTGAAACAAAAAACGAGAAAGTGATGTGCTGTGTTTATATTGGAAAGGATGATATAATTAAAATTACCTTAGTCAACATTGCCAAGTTTCCCATAAAATATAAATAATGCTTAAAAAATTAAAGAGAAAAGTGCACTTTTAAAATTATTTATACACAAAAAATAGTTAGAATATACAATTATATAATCATCAATATTTCCCTTTACATTTGAAATAAAATGAGAAAAGTTTTAAAAAGATATCACATTCACACACCGACACACACACACACAGAAAAAGAAGTTATTATAAAGACAATCTATAGACAACGCAAGCTTAAAACTAAACTCACATGCACTTAAAAGCATAAAATATTAAAATTTAAGAAATTTATTTAAAATTCTCGAAAACGGATAGATTTTAACCATTATGAATAATTATGATCATAAAATTAAATTGATTAATGTAAAATTTAAAATTTTGTAAATAATATAATCAGCATCAACAGTTTTTAGAGGAACGTTATTCAAAAGAAATTAAAAAAAATCCAAATATATATTTATTTAAAAAAAATCAACTCGTTAATATATTTGTATCATACGATAGATTTTTTTAATTCTAAAAAATAAAATATTTAAGGTTATATGTATTATCTTTAGCTGTTATATATATTTGACGTAATAACACATATTTGGTTATTTAAAAAAGGACTTGAAATTTTAAATAGACTTCAATTTCAGAAAAATTCAATTTCAACTTCCGTACCTTTTATAAGAATACATTTTGAGTTTGAGTTTTAGTCTGTTATGTTTACTAAAATACCAAACAACTCATTTTTCTATGAAAATTTACTATATACTTTTATCGCCATGAAAAACAATTTCTAAATAAAAGAAATATTAAATTACTTTATTGAAAATTTCTTTTATTGGATTACATTTTTGTTTTCAGGATTAAATTTTAGAAAATTAAAATGACTGCCTTCCTTTATGAATCCATTTTTAAGAACAAAAGACAATCACAAGTCTATTAGCTTATGAATCCATTTTTAAGAACAAAAGACAATCACAAGTCTATTAGCTTACCACGAGCAGTACTATTAGGCATCATAACTTCTTTTGGTTGGGCTTTTTTGCACTCGACCTGTAAATGGAAAATTATTGAAAATTAATGCCAAAAAATATTTATAGAAGGTAGATACAAAAGCCTCAAAAATATCATCAACTTATTTATTAAATTTCATAAATCCCATGCAATATGTTCATGTATAGTAAGATTTTAGTTAAAATCCTAAGTTGTATGAAGCCCAAATGAATTTCATATTTATAAGGGATGCATAGATAATAAAATTCATTAGGATTAGCCCTATATATTTTTTATTGGAAAATTAAAACATGTTCTAAGAATTAATAAAGCTAATTAGGAAAAGTTTTAAGAATGAAAACCTTAATTGTTTTGTTGAAAGTAGTCATATAAAAAAGTAGAGAGAGGGAGAAAGATGTGACACTTACCATTTTACTGTTTATCTCGTGGAAATGTATTTCACACACTTTATCAACCACGTCTTCGTTCTCGAAGGTAACAAAACCGAAACCTGAAATTAAATTAAATTATAAAACAACAATGAGTTAACTGAATGAAATTATATCTTGTTATATAATAAGTAATTTCGGATTGCTTAGTTTCTAATAAGATCATTTATGACTGTTTCCATTATGTATTAATAAACAGAAAATAATAATAAAATTTTATTTCATTCTTTGGCAAGAAAAAGATTTCACTCATTTTCATTCAGAGAAATAATGATTCATTTTCAATTTTTATTGAAAGAAATAATGATTTTATTAATTATGGTAAAAAAGTAAAACCGTCAAATTAAATTATATTAATCAGTGCACGAATCAAATCACAACCAAAATAAAGTATTTAATTTTTCTAATATTACAATAATAGATGTAAACTGTATGCTAAAATAATTTAGTTAAGATTAGAAAATAATAGCTTCGTTGACAATGAAGATTTTAATTTTTTAGAATTGTTAAATTAATAAATGAATTTAGATTTTAAACAAAGCTATTTAAAAAAATTTAAAAGTTTTGAAAAAAATTATATATCCATATGATAAAAGGAAAGTATAAATTAAATTTATTAATCATATCTAATCATGAATATCAAGCTAAAATATTTCATTTCATTAAATCCACGCAGTACATTTTGTTTTGGATTACAGTATGAATAATTTCCGAAAATGCAAGCAATTAACAATAAAAACTAAAATTTTATACGCATATCAGTTATTAATACAAGTTAAAAAATTTTATAAATTTTTTTTCGAGTTAAAATTTAAAATTGTCATTTTTGATTTCAATTTTCATTTCAAAATACTTTGGTTAGTTTCGGATATATTAAGATTCTTGCAAATAATTAACTATTTCAATTAAAACTGTGACTTCTGACAGTATTCAAATAAAAATCTATGATAGTTGAGAAATGAGTAGCTCAAATTAAAAATTAAATTCACCCATTTATTTCAGAATTTATCTAAATGTGAAATTTAAATGCAGTACTAAATATATAAAGGAACAGTGGCTAATAGCGGTGTGTAATACTTAGAGCATCAAACTAGATATGAGGATAGTTTTTGATAATCAGATATATTTATAAAAGGCAAAATGTGATTCTTCACAAAATATAATCAAACGCAGCATAAATAAGTGCATACAAAAAAAATATGAAATAAAATATCCTTTGAAATAAATTGTAACAAAATAACAAATTAAAAACTATGCATATATTTAACGATGTGAAAGAGGAAAACATTAGGAGCATGTGAAATATGTTATTAAATCGGGACAGATATGGGTAATTTAGATTGTAATAGAACAAAATGTATGAGGAGTGTTAGATATATTAGACATAAGCTCTTTAAATAGGCATGAATAATGGAAACTTAAAACAAATGTGAGCAAATTAGAATATAAGTATCTCATCGATAGCACAAGCGAGGAGGCAATTTCAAAAGAATGAATAAAAAATTAAGAGGATAAAAGATATCATGATTGGAAGATTAATGGTAGCAGAGATTATGTATGTAGTAATTAATTATAGATGAGTTACTCATTCGAAGCTAAAACATATTATTAAATGAACCATTATGTCTTTTTTGATTAACTAGAAACGCAAGTTAATCATATTCACCAGCTGTAGGTACAGAGCATTAGCTATATGTAAACACTTTATGATATCTTTCAGTACATAACAATGGTAGATTATGTACTAAAAAATTATACCTGGAAAATGTTTGGAGGTGCAGTCTAATGTTTGAATACTTTGCACCTTTGATTTAACATATTATTCACGTAAATATGATTGTCACTTGTAAAGTGAAAATATTCAAAACCAGTACGAAATGTTTCGTATAAAAGAAATGGACATTTCTGGTAATTTAAAGGTTCATTTAAAGTTATAAACATACAAATATTAAACATTAAAAGAGAGAACCGAGAAAATATTCTTACTAAGTTCCTATTTTGAGGAAACAATCGTTTTGGATAAAGGAATTAATATATAATAAAAGTTATAATATCTAAATTATCTATACCTTATCTCCTGCTTTATCAGATTAGAGTCAAATAAAAATTCAAATAACTGTTATTTAGTGGCAACAGCTTGAGTTAATGTTATCTACCTAATTAAAGTATTATCTTTGATTAAGCTATCATCTTGTTTGTCATAAGTTATCCTTATCAGGAAATTAAATTGCATCTATCAAAGAAAAATTAAAAGAATTCCAGTCTTATCAGTGAGTGACTGCTCAAACTATTAGTTATCAGTTAGTGCAACTTATTATGATATAAAATGGGTGAAGATAAATTATTTCTTTAGCTATTTCAAAATTTATGAATGAAGTGTAAAAACAAAGCAGTTGTAAAAATACAAATTGACTAAATAATGGATAAATAATTAAAGTTGATTTCTTAAGCCAAATATTTAAATATAAAATAAAAAAAATGAATTGTAGGTAACATTATAAAAGATACACATTCTTAATATCCCCGATTAAACAATAAAACCGATTTAACAATGAAAAGAAAACAATGTAGTAATGAAATCTTATAAGATATTATTTCACTACAAATAAAATCATGAATTTTAATTTTGTAATGTAAATACTAATTAATATAAGGAAAAAGTTATAAATATCAGGAAAAGAAAGAAAAACTAACTTATTTGATTTTAATACAGCAAAAAACTTAAACGCACAAAATGAAAAAATACTTTGAAAAGAATTGAATTTGTAAGAAATTAAGGAGTAAACATATAGCAGCATAGTAAAGAGGAGAATTTTTACCTCTATGCCTGTTGGTCTGTTTGTCAAACATGAGCATAGCGTCTTCCACCTAGAAAAATTAGTAAGAGAAAATACTGGGTAATTTTCATGCAAAATTAAACAAGCAATCTCTAAATAGTAATTTATTCCAGCAATTAAGGAGGTCTTCAATAATGACTAGAGTTCTTCATTTGTTTGAAATAGTGGAATTTGTGCCTATGTATATATATATATATATATATATATATATATATATATATATATATATATATATATATATATATATATATATATATATATATATATATATATATATTTACTGATCACAGAAGATATTATCGCTAATAAATTAAATATTATCAACACTTTGTAAAAATCACATGAAATGAGGTAAATTTCCTTCTCGATGTGTTTCCTTACTTTAACATTTACTTAATATGAGTTAAGGTAATTTTCTAACGATGATATCACCAAGATGGTTTTTCCTCTTCCTTAATTTAATACTAATAATATTTAAAATGCTCAGATATGGGTATGATATAAGAATAAAGCAAATGTAATGCTAATATTATAAATAAGGTACAAAAAGTTGCAAAATCAGTTACAAGTAATGTCCCATTTAGTTATACTGACAACGGTAGTTACTACGTTATGTAACCGTTGTCAGTATAACTATAAAAAATATTTATAGTTATACTGACAACGGTTACATAACGTAGAACTGTATCTTTTAAACTGAAGTACTTTAACTTATAAACACATATCAATCTTTTTCAGAATCTAAGATACTCTCACAAAGGGTGCTTGCAGAGAATATAACATTGAGTGTCATCTCCCGACAATAGTTTTAGCTAATTTCAAAAATTGTCAATCAAATTATTTTACAGCCTTTTTTTAATAGCATACGATATTTTCGTAATTGGAGGATTCTTTTATATGAAATATAGTTTTATTTAAATAATATTAGCGATCATTGTACAGCATTGCTAATAGGAAAGAAGCTCATTTATTTTTTTAGAAGGGTAAAATTTATGCTAACAAAATGCATATGAGATTCGATTAAATCCAATCAATCCAAGTTAAATCACGACACCTCTAAATATTATAGGAATAAGAAAATCTTTCTCATAAGAATAGATATTAATGATGTGTTACATATTACGAAAGAATAGGGAACCAAAAGAAAGGCTTGCCTAGAGAAAATAATTTATTAAGTAATGAAGGAAAAACATTAATTCCACAATTGGTACGATCAAAGCCTAATGAACAAGTAATTATTTTTGTGTTCATAGTTTTACAACAAGAGTAAGAGTTATTATATATCTTTTATAGGTGAGAAAGTATTTAAATTTTTTTTTTTAAATTGATGAGAAAAAAAAATAGTTCACCTCTAATCAAAAAGTTAAATTTAACTTTTTGAAGCTCAATTCTTTATATTAAAATGGTTTCAATCATATTGATAGACATTTTTCTTTAAAATCTTCTATGAAACTACCTAAACAAATCTTTTGCATGATAATGTCATATCAAATTTACAAACATATTTTTTTAGTCTTTTATGACATAAAAATATATTTAAGGATGGAATAGGTAGATCACTGCGTTTATGTTGGAAAAAATGGTATGAGTTGATTATGCAGTATTTCCTTTCAAATTATGTATCTTATATAAAGCTTTCATTATATTAAAGCTATAAAATGATAATTATTTAACTGCATTTATTAATTTAATAAAATAATAACAATTTTATTTTGAGTACTAATATAACATTCACATAGTACAAATGAGAAATTTGCATTATTTGAACTCATCATAAAGCTTAAGTAGTTTTTCATAGATGAGAGATGCATGATTGTAAAGCAATCGAGAGATATGACAACTAAAATATTTATTGTCTTTACCGACTGTGATCACCTCGATGGATTTGATATCTTAGCCTATAGCTCCTAAAAGAAAATAGTTTAATGCTACAAAATAATATCAAAAGGGATATATAGAATCCATAGTAATGGATTACCAAGTTAAGTGATTAGGATTTAGGTTTACGATTCAACAGCACATGAAGTTGATTTCAACTTTACACGTTGATTGAGATTTAATTTTATTTAAGCCATTATAAGTTATCAAACAGCGAGTGAAGATCACAGTCTAATTAGCTACCATCTTCAAAAAAACTTATAAAATAACAGATGGAAGCAATTTATAAGCTAATTGCATATTGGGTTATCATCATTAATATTTATAAATTATCAGATTAATGATCATAACTATAAGTGAGATTTAAATACAAAGATTATTGATATAAAAGTAAAATTCAATTGATATATTTAGTGTAATGGAATTTTATACTTCTTATAAACTATACAGGATTGATAATTCTTTATGGCTTGCAATACCATTAAACCAGAAATTAAAAATAATCAATCAAAAGTTCCAAAACTTGAAAGAAAGGTGGTGAATTCACTGATGATATTACATGGTGATATTTTACAAAATAAACGCGTAAATTATGTTACATTGTTCTTCATAACTTCGAATAAAAATTGTACTTGATAATATTCACAATATGTTAAACGTATTAACTCTCAGTTATTTGACTTTAAGGAAAAATAGAATATAGATATATGAAACGGTTTCTTTCAACTTTTATATTTTTCTTGAAAGATTTATATGCTATGAAATTCAGTTGATATATGGGAAAAAGTCCTAGGACCTCTTAACAGGAGTGAAAGAGAAAGAAAATGGGTGGAGATGATGCCGTCGCCTTCCCTTCATGGGCCCCAGGTTGGAGTTTAAATTTAGAAAACTCTTTTCTTCGCTGCCCAAATCGATCCGAAGGCGATTCAAGAATAAGCAGGGCATCGCCGCCTCATTCAATTTCCTGCCACCTGGGCTGAGGAAGAAGGTGACTTTAATTTCTCCACACTCGACCGCAGGGGCTTACTGAGCCACCGCCCCAAGAAAAAGGTAGAAGAATTTTTCTTCCCTTACTCCAAGAACGCTTCCAAAGGATTGGAATTTGAGTGAAACACTTTTCTTTTATACCGAGCCACTTTCTTAGATGGAAAAAGAGTCTTGGAATTTTTTCATTTTTTATTTGCATTGTTCTCTTTCCTAACACATTATTTTACTTCTTATTTTCAAGACCATCATAAAAGTACATAGGCGGTATATCATTCTATTAAAATTCAATTTTAACATGAATTGGATTAAATTGTTTGTCACGAATCTATAGATAAAACTGTTATGTTATGTTTAAAAGTTTGAAAACAAACCATAATTTATGGCCGTTCTTCTGAGTAGATGAACAGTTTCTATCTATTTTGTTGATTTACAATAGTTCAATTAACAAATATAAAAATTGTCATTCTATTGACTTTTAAAGATAAGAAATTTGGTTTTGATCAAACCAAAAATTGTCATTTTGAAAAAACTTATATTTGCATGAACTCTTCTAGGTAATACTAGAAAGAATCGTCATGTGAGTAAGAATTATATGCTTAATCTGATTTTCAATTTAGATTTTTGACGATTTTTCCTAATTAACATATATTATTGGTGCATTGATGCAATTTTTAACAGAATCTGGAATAGAAAAGGAAAATATGGAAGTTAATTTATATGTAACAGTTGGAATTAATTTATTGGTCACTCTTCAATATTTTCTTACATCTCAAAAATGTATGGATAAAGCAAATTCCAAATTATTACAATAAGACATGTCCAAACAGGAAATCAAATGCATGAACAGTTGAACTTAAGATTTTAGTTCTCATATTTGAGATATTAGCTTCGCTACGGAAAACAGGAAAGGAGATCTTCTGATTATTTGTCAAGCATTTTAAAGTACTTCGAAAATTCAGATTAAAAATCTAATGTGACATTTCTGGGAAGCCACGAAACATTGGATTAGAGGATTTAGAGTCAATAATCAATAGTATTATTTAGTTCTGATCGAAACTATGAGGCTCGTGCTATGTTTAATAGCTTTGAGCTCTCAAAAATAAACAGTAATTCAAAAATAACTTTAAGTCATGAATCGGTTATAAAATAAGTTTGTATATGAACTATAAAACAAAATTTGAGTGAACTGTTATAAATATGTTTTTTGACACTCATTGCTAACATATAACAAAAGATTATTAAATTAAAAGATTTTGTATCCAATTTTATTGTAGTTAAACTGTTTTTTCCCAAAGTTTTTCGTACTGCTACATATAGTTTTACCAGCGAACATTTAGTTTTACATTTTATCAAATTCACAAAATTTTTATTTTTATAAAATTATTTAGTTTAGTTTACTAATTTTTGTGAAAGGAAATTTAAAGTATTTACTATATAAAAATTGATATTAACGAGGAAGCCGTTTTTCTTTACTTAAACAGACGGTCTAACAGCCTCCATGTATGTCTTCTCTTGACTGATCTTCATGGGTATAAATATGAAGCCGTAAAATTAGAAAGGAAAAATTTAAAAATTATTATAGAAATCACAACTATTTGACTATTCTTTCATGAAAAATGAAAAATATGTATTCATGTAAAAAATGTTTTGACTTGGAAAAAAAAAAAAAAAGAAACAAATTTATTATGTTTAAGACAGGAAAATAGGTGACAGTAAGGTATAGGTACTGTAAGAAAGTAAATTACTTTTACTTTCTATTTTTATAGAACAAGAGAGGCAAAAGATACATTTAGTTCCTTTCTAAATATCTATCTTTTACAAAATTGTGCTTAGATGACTTTGATACTTAATATTTAGAACCCAGTTTTACACCAGATCTTTTTTTTTTTTTTTTTTTTTTTTTTAATCAAATAATTTGGAAATAATTTTGATGATTTTTGATATTTCAACAGACTTCAATAGATTTAATTTTTTTCTGTAGATTGAATTCCATGCTTTTTTGAATTTATATTTGCCTAAATATTTAAAATCCCTCTTAAATGATTTTAATTTCTCACATTTTTGTATGAAATTTTCTTTTTGTTAACATATGATAAAATGTATGCTAACTTTATAAATGTTCTGAATAGAGAAAGAATATGAATTTACAAACGATAAATAAAGCAATTATTTATAGATATAGAGGAGTAGAAACAACTCTAGAATTCCTATTTTTTGTAAGTTAAATAACTAAGAACATGCAAAAAAGCGGTAGAAGGACTTATTGATCAATTTGTGAGTAAATTTAATTGGATACTTCTATCAATCATAAAGTAAAGAATTTCTGTTTGCAATCAAAAAATTATCTGATAAATACAGTCGTGTTTATCTAAGGAATAATGTAGAAAATGGAGATCTTGGATTATGTTAATGGATGATTAATTATATAACAAATAATCAGTAAAATAATTTTTCAATTTCTTCGTTTTTGGAACAGTGAGTATTTAAACAGGTCATCTGCTGATAAGAGTTTATTCCAGAACTATTAATAACTATAAAATATATAATACTATAAATAAAAAATAATACTATAAAAATTAATTTTTCATCTTATTTTAGTGTAGAATGTTTAAGCAAAATTTGTCAAATGTTGTCCCATAGACATAACACACACCAAATAACCAAGGTTTGTTTTAATATATTTCACAGGTGGCTGTTAGTATCTCATTACTTTATTTTTTAGTGTCATATAGAAACTTGTATAAAAGAAAAATATTAACTAAGTAAAAATAAAACTTAAATCTTAAACTTTTGCCAATAAATTTCAGAGATTTTCGGGAAGGACTTATAATTGTTCAATTTTTAAAAGTTTGACAAAAAACTTCTTTATTATGAAATGACAAAAGTATTTTTGTCCTTAAGTTTCCAATTAATATATTTTGTAACTTATAAGAACAGTAAAGGTAACGATACTCTGAAAGAATGTTTCATTTAGCATTCTGCAAGATGTATGAAAGTATTTAATTGTGTTTAACAAGACAAATGATTGATTCTATGATAAAAAATTATGACTAGAAATCAATTAACTATTTAAAGTGATTTCTTGATTAGTATTATTTTCAAGGATTTCTAAAAAAAAGCTTCTATAACATAGAAAATGTAACTAAAAATGCTTCATGTTTTATACCATTCATATCACTTTTCAAATTTTTAGCATTATCCATTTAGTATTTTCTTCATTATAGATTTTCGTTTCAGAACATTTTCTTTTCTTTATTATTAATCCTTGTAAAAATTAACTTCTAATTTATAAACTGAGTTGTTTTTAACGGCATTCATAATTGTAATAATTATCGCTCAAATAAATATTAAGGATATATGTATCTATATCCTGTGTTGTTTTTGATGCTATTAATACCTATTATTCAGTACAAAGTAGTACTGAATCTCTATATAATAGGTTTACTATTATGTAGAGATTACTGAACTCTATTATAATAGAGTTCAAAGTTTTGTCTAATCAACAAAACAATTAGATTATCATTAGAAGGGAAATGCATAAATGTTTAAATATTTACTGTGAAAATTTTTAATGGTATTTAACTGATCGTGATAGCATTTATAAAGTTATCAACTAAAAATCTTCCCATTAAATTAATTAGGATGAGCTGTCACAGTTTGCTTAAAAAGAGTTGCTAAAAATATACCATTTGCTCTGTAAAAAATACTCCAAATTATCTATCTCCCACACTCAAAATGTATTTTTGTCATTCCCCTTATATTGAAATCAAATGTTATACAGTTTCAGTTTTTTAAAATCTTCTAACAACTATCACACATTTTAATAAAATACTTCTGTAGAAATAATGCACAATATAATAAAAACTTTAATTATTTTATTGAAATTATAACACCTTGAATTATTTCAATGTGCATCTTATATTTAAAACTATTAATATTTGAAACAAATGATATTTATGAATTTATGTGTATATATGTTCATATATAATAAGATATATATATTGGATTTGTTTTTTATTACAATATAACAGTGAAAATATATATGATACTTACAGAAGTTAAAAAGCATTACATTTTATTTAGACAAAATTTCATTATAAAACTACCTATAGTCACATAGTAAAGGATATAGCTAAGAGAATATCGCGTTACTATATATGTGCACTCGTTCTCTTATTAAAAAATCTCTAAAGGAGTTCATACCAGTCGTATTAGAGAGTTTATATTACGTTCTATCAGCTAATTCACCACATGCATTTTACTATCAAACCTTCATACTGAGGAGAATAGTTTTGTAGACTCATCAAGTGCTAATTAGACACACCAATGTACTAGTTATAAATAGAGAAGTCTATCTATGAACCGCATCCCACGATTTCGCCATTGACCAAAGTCATGCGCAATGCATCGCCAACATTTTCAATGATCATTATTTTGTAAAAATGTTACAAGTAGTTATCTTTTTATTTGAAAATGTAATCTCTCTTGCCTTTCAGGGATAGAAAGCCTATAAGTTTTATGAATATGAAATTATTTATGAAATTTATTTAAATAATCGAAATAATTTGTTTTAAAGTAATTCATAAAAAATATCGAAGAACATTATAATTTCTAAGAATAATACATTTTGCTTAATTTTAAATTTTAGATCATTTTAGAAGTAAATGTTGCCAGTAAGTAACTGCTCAAATAAAATTTTATTTATAATATGTTGAACTTAAAATGAATGATAGTTTTTGTTTGTAAATTGTCTTAAGTTAAGTTACAGACAAAAATTATCAGCATTTTTAATTATTTAAAAATATGCCTGAAAATTTGTTGTTTGAAGAATTGTTAGTTAAATAACTGATAATTTTATTCTTCAGGAAATTTAATAAGAAAGGAAAAATCTATTTTAAATTATTTTGCCTACTTTTTTTGCAGAAAAATTTTTAATGATATTTTAAAAAATTATTTTTATTTCTACATTACTTTTAACATTGTTAACATATGAAGTTAATAAAAAGAGTTTTAAAAAATCTTATATTTTAGTTTTAAAAATTGTAAAATTTTGCACTTTTCCAAAAAATGATAGACAAATCTAAAAAAGGAACTAATTTTAAAATTTAAAGGATGGAAGAACATTTGAAATTATATATATATATATATATATATATATATATATATATATATATATATATATATATATATATATATAAAATTTTCTATTTAGACCTGTTTCATTTCCTATTTCAGCATATAACCAAGCAGTTTTAAATCACGCATTTTGATAAGTAACGATTAACAGAGATGAGAGTTAACCAAAAAATTTTGTGTTGAAATAAAAATTAATTTTTGAACAATTTTTAGTAAAGCAATTTTGTACTCAATTTTTTATACATTATTTATCGATAAGATTAACTCAGGATTAATTAGCTTTCTTAATATCAAGAATAGGAATAAAAAAGTGTGATTCTGATATTAAGAGTATCCTCCTTATTCTTTTAGAAATAAAAGCATATAATTTTTTTAATATATTATAATAGATTTTTATTTTTGAATTTAGTGACACTTTAGAACTACAAAATAGAATATTTAGAGACTATCTGAAATGAGACCCTAAAATGTGCACAGTAAAAAGTTTTTTTAAAAGTCGCCAGAGAAAAATCAAGATTTTCTCTTATCTTCTGGTGTTCAACTGAAACTTTCAAAATGAAAAGTTGAAAATAAACTGCCAAATGATATGAGTGGTCTTATTTTATTTATGAAAGTAAAATAAATTAAACAATAGTGAAAGCTGAAATTGCAATATATAATCACAATAAAGCTTTAGGTATGTATTAATGTTATACTACAGTTGTATGAATGATTGTATTGGAATATTAGATCAAAAAAAGTCCTTCAGTAAGTTTTTAGAAAGTTTAACATAAAGCTCACTGTACTAATTGATATAAATATTTCTTCTTCTCTAGATCTTTGGATCTTTGGCACATATAATCGTTCTATATACGATTATATGTGCCAAAGATCTTTTCAGTATTCCAATAATAAAGTTGAATTTTGTAGAGTATATTACTATCGAAAGAATAAGGACAATTTACAAATGGTAGTACGTTTTTAAAACCTTATTTAATTAACGATAGTAAATTTTTTTATTTCTAAACTATATAATACTAATTTCATTTCATGTTAAATTAAGTTATTGTGTAATTGGACACATCAGAAAATATTTTCTGTGTGAACTATAAGATGACAAATCTGCGTAACTTGCGTCAACGGCGAAAGGCGAGAGCGATTCAGGGATTGAAGTTGTACCGTAAGAAGTCTACCTATATTGGAAGAGAAACTATCTATAAAACTATATCTTTTAATATCTTACTGATTTCATATGTTCGGGGATCCAAGACTGCATTTTCCAGAAAGCCGTGTATCTGCCGTGACAAAATATTCATCAAAAACCGCTAAATGTCTAATATAAAATTTACAACAACAAGAATTTAGAAATAATCGTGTTATATAAGTGCATTGGAATATTCATGTATTTAGTGATCTGGAGATTTATCCTGCTTAAAGAAGTTTTATTTATTTAGTTTAATGTTAATTATTTAAATGTATATATTAAGTATTAATATGCATCATTATAAATTTATCAATTTTATTTTAAAATTTCATTGTTATGCTTAATTTTTGCTAATTCTAATTAAGCTGTGAATTGACTTTTTGTTTTTTTGCTTGACTTATTTTCTTCAATGTCATTTTATGATGATCTTTATATATAATAAATGTCTAATGCATGGACTATGCATTACATGCTAAATATTATTATTAAAAATTAGGGTATTAAATTCCATTTTTTAGTAAGATACAAAATTATTAAATTATTTGGTATAATAATTTAATTTTAAATTGCAAAATTTTCTTAAAAAGACGCTTGTGTAATATCACAAGAAAACTTTATTATTTTAAATTTCTTAGTTTAGAAGATTATGTTTAAATTTAATATAACAACGTGTTAAGCTCGTTAACAATTAAGTAAAAAATTCTTAATAATTTTCAGCTTATAGATAAATTTTTTAATGATATATCTTATAAATATATATAAAAATAAAATCCAATTCCAAATATCCGTATCAAAATAATATCACTTAAAATACCTTTTAATTAATAAGTGCTGCTTTTTATTTATGAACTCAAATACATACACAGTTTTACAACCCAAATACGTTTTTAAATGTAATCTTTTCTAACAGGGGATTAAGCTAATATATTCTCAGTCCCACAGCTTTCAAAATGTATATAATGTCACTTAAAGATCCATCGAACATAATTATTGAAAAAATAGTTTAAATAAAATAATAAGATAGTATCATTAGAGACACAAGCATCACGAATTGTTTTAGTTTATGAAAATATAGTTTTGAGTCAATAATTCTTACTTTTCCGAACTGTTGGAAATAGTTTTTAACATCGTCCAATGTTGTCGGAGCTGAAAGGCCGCCCACAAAAACTTTTTTCGTTCGGGTAACCATCTGTAACAAAATATATTTTTTTATTAAAATAAGAAACTCATAGTCACAAATACCTGAGAATATCGTTCTCATTAAAGGAAATTTTAAGTCTTCATTATATCGGATCATGCACATAAACTCACTAGCAAATACGCACGATTATACATTTGCTATTGAAATTTTTTTTGATATTGTAATTATTATTTAAGAATAGGTAATGTCTATTCACAAAACATTTTGAATTTCGGAGTGTAAGAAATAAAATAATTAGGTTTGCATTTGCTATTGAAAATATTTTTTTGATATTGTAATTAGTATTTAAGAATAAGGACTCGATGGATAGTATTTCTTTTTCCCTATAAGACGTGATGGTTTTCTATACACATAAATTGATGATGTTTTAATATAGAAACTTGGGATTATTTTAGAATATATAAATATGGCATTATTAAGTTACTAGAATATGTTAACAATATGATGTTATAGAATTATTATAGAACATGATAGAGCATGAGATAGTATTGATGTAAAAATGTAGCATTTTCTAAAGTAAAAGTATTGTCTATGCACAAAACATTTGGAATTTCGGAGTGTAAGAAATAAAATAATTAAGTTTAAATGAAAATTTATGAATCAAAATTGTGTGGCATACAGTCGCTTAAAAATATTAGAAATAAATAATTTTTGAAATTAAAATTTATTCTAATTTGAAGCATCCAGCTTTTGATCATGCTGATAAATAAAAGTGAAAGAATTTTGGGATAATGCTGAATATGTGAACATAAAAGGAGAAATAAAATATCCTTGTATATAATATTCAGAATCAAAATATTTTTAGTGTAGGACATTGATATCGGAGAATAAGGTTTTATCGTCTTCTATTTTCAGTAATCCATTTTGATGTGAAATACTGACTGCGGTTATAATTTAGTTGTAAAAATAAACTTACGCATTCCGCACTTTTTGAGCACGAGAACGAAGAATAACTTTCCAAATTGAGTTATTTTGTGCTATAACCTTCAAAGTTGATATTGGATCTATAATATTTTGCAGTTTTTTCCAGAAATGTTTCCTTCATCTATTTTGGTATTTTCTTTAATATGGTATGATAAATGTTCTGAGAGATTTTAAATTAAAGTAGTGGAAGACTTAACTATAGCAAAATCATAACATAAAACCACATTTGTTCATCAAGTGGATTTAATTTTCTGTCCACTAAAATATTTTTAATAAAAATGAGTTGGAATATAGTAACAGATAGTTGTAAATGTTAAAATCTTGCCCTTATTTGTGAATAAGTTTAGGTATATATATTGAATTGTATAGGCCTTCAAGTGAATATTATATTTTTGTAAGCGCTTACTTCAATATTGCTCATAAATATCAGTAATATATACAACAATAGATAAAGTTATAGCCAACAGTATATATAGTTGGCTATAACTTTATCTATTGTTAAAATGAATTTAAACCCGAACACGAAAGAGCAGCAAACGTCAATAAATTATTAGTTGAGAGCATGAAGTAAAGTACTTCCGTTTTCAGTGATATCAGTTCGATATATATATGAAAACAAAGATAATAGTTGTCAAGAAATTTCTGCACTTTTCAATGAGAGAAAGATTTGTTAAATTATCTCTTGTTGAACTGAAGCGTAACCATAGAAATTAACAATATTTAGGATATAACCATGTAATATTTGTATATATTATTTAAATATTCAATGTATTACAAAATTACAAATTAATATTATGAGTATTTTTAAATTCAAAATGATTATGCATATATAAGATTACACACACACACACACACACACACACACACACACACACACACACACACACACACACACACACACACACACACACACACACACACACACACACACACACACACACACACACACACACACACACACACATAACTTCTTCAAATAATAACTCAGAATATACTTCTTAATATTAAACTTGAAAAAGAAATTAAATAAAATTTAAAGTAATTTATTTCAAATATTTTTAACTGAAGTTATCGAATAATCTGAGGCAGAAATTTAAAAATAATTTACAATATAAGTAATTTTTTTTAGAAATGAAATTTTATATTATAGAGAATATTTTATATTGGAGACTGTTTACATACATCGATTATTTATCAAAGCATATAAGTGTATTTGAAAATTGTTTTCAAACAAAAAATACTTTATGTTACTAATTTCCTAAATTTTTATAAAAAAATTTTTATGCGTTCATCTTATTTTTCAAAATAGGAAGATTAATTGATAGCCTCTAAACTGAACTTTTTTATATTTGTCTGAATAATGAACATTGAATTTTATCACAATATTAGTTGCATTATTATTACTGAGTAAAATTTAGAATTGAAGTAACTTAAGCAAGAAAAATTTCACATTCTTAATTTTTAAATTATTACACAATCTTTAATTATAGAACATTTTCTTGATGGAAAGTTAAACATAGTGAGTTAAGTTAAGAAATAAAGCTGAGATTAATTTTAATTTTGAGTTTTCCTTCTTTTAAAAGACAAATATAATAATTATGAGTATTAAAAGTTAAGCTTTATTTGTTCCAGAGAGGTGATTGTTGATAGTTGTTTCAAAGTTAATTTGACTGACCATTAAAAAAGGCTATTTTTACTTCATTGTTTAATATATATATATATATATATATATATATATATATATATATATATATATATATATATATATATATATATATATATATATATATATATATATATATATATATATGCATATATATATATATTATTTTATATATATATATATATATATGAAGCACACTTTAAAAGATTTATATTAATTTTTTGTCCACACAGAATATTCATTGATGGTTGCAAATAAATAGAAAATTTACTTTCCATTAAATTGGTCCAAAAAATTACTTTCAAATAATGAAGTGTGATGCAGTCGGATACAAAAAGTATCGAGATATTGATAGTAAAATAGAAAATGCTGTTAGAATAAACTGCAAATTTGAATGGAATCGAATGATCAAATCAGAAAAGTCTTTGTCCCTCAGAAGTGCTGCAAAAATTGTTTTTTTTTATTCCGCAAATGATGTTTCCAATACTATTATTATTTTCTAATCCCAGATGGCAGCACGGACGCTGTAAGTATTCAAAACAAAGCGATTTTACCCTTTCAGCGGTTGGCAACATCAGTGGAAGAAGAAGCAAAAGTGAAACGATATCGATCCATTGGCATTTTCCGTGAATAAGCGGGAATAGGAGACGAGGCATAACAAAACAAAATAGTAGTATGTTTTCTCCTGCCTTCACTTTTACCTTTTTTTCTTTTTTCTTATTCATTTTTTTTCCTGCTGAACGAAAGTAGGCCAACTCCCCGGGAAATACGAAAATCGAATCGGTGATTTGGAACGTTGTATGATATTGCATAAAGGTTTTTTTGATGTTGAATACTGGCGATTTCTTAGCCGTAACCGTCTGAGGAAGAGGTGTTAGAGCTCGTATGTGTGTATATATTTCGAATCTCTGCATGGATACACTTTCTTTTCTTTATACAAACCCCCATTTGCTGTTTTTTACCCTGCCTTTATTCACTTTTTTGCCTTTATAAAATAGCAAAGCTTCATTCAAATGGTAGAGGGGTTAAAGAAAAGGTCACGCGGGACATTTTTACTTTGCCGTAAACTGCTCTCGGGCAGTTGATTTTGTTTTCAATGTAAAAAATAGTTATGGGAATTCATTTTTAGCTTTTCTCCCCCAAGCATCAACATGAAGTAGAAAACACGATCATTGGCTAAAAAATTTTAATGTGTTTTAATATATCTGGTAAAGAAGCGGGGCTACTATAGAAGATACATGCATAAAGGAAAATTTAGAAATAATATTTCATCATTGATACATTAAATGTTATATAAAACCTAAGATTTTGATATAAAATATTTCATACTTAAGATTGTAAAATTGCTGATATATATATTATATATATATATATATATATATATATATATATATATATATATATATATATATTTATTTATAAAGTAAAACATTCATACTCAATAATCACTCTTGAATGCATGTAATTGAAATTAATACATAAAGGTGCTAAATAAATAACTGAATATTTTATTTAGCATTTTTAGATATTAATTAAGGTGCTATAAATAGTTATACAAGAAGATAAATATAATATAATATATATATATATATATATATATATATATATAGTATATACCTCTATATAATTTTAGTATCTCAATTAATGATAACACATTAAATTAGAATAAATAATTAATAGAATTAAATGTACTTTTTATTTCAGTCAATGCATACTATGTTTTATTACACTTAGAAATCTTTATATTTTTGGAAAAGTAGAATATATTATTCATTTCACAAAAAAATATTTTAAAATTAGCTAAAAATTTGCTTATTATAAGTGATTTTTTGGAAAGATGAAAATAGCCAATATATTTATCAAATAAATAACATTATTTTAATTTAAAAAATATTGCAGAATGTCTTTTACACATTTTCGGTAGGATTACCATTCAAGAATCAAGAAATTTTATTTTATTATCTTATACACTTTACCTGTATTAAGCAAACTTAGAGTTTATTGCATTAAATTTGTGAAGAGTTATTTATAGCTATTTTATGAAACCGAATAACAGCAAATATATATATATAACAACAAATAACATTAAATATATATATATATATATGTGTATATATATATATATATATATATGTATATATATACATATATATATACATGTATATGTATATATATATATACATATATACATACATATATATATATATGTATATATATATATAAAAAATGTATATATATATATATATATATATATATATATATATATATATATATATATATATTTAGATATTTAGAGAGACGAAATTACAAACATCAAACGCGCTTATGGATATATTAAGGATATTTTTAATGATTCCTTTATGAGACCATCTTATTTATAGCTCGTAAATAAAATCGAAGAAAATTGAAAAAATATTATACCTCATTTAAACTTAGTTTACACATATTTAATAAAATTATTAATTTAGCAAATTTAATGCAATTAATATTGTTATATAAAATTAATTTCTTTCTGCTTTCTTACAACATTCATACAATAGTATTTACGACTCAACAAATATAAAAGCTTTATTGAATTACAGTTGCTAAAATTATAACTATATCATAATTTTAAAGTATATCATAATTTTAAGTATTTGAATGCTGAGTATTTATCATATAGTATGAAAAATATGATAAATACTCAGCATTCAAATAGATGACAACAATTGATTTTAGAGTTTTTTCTTAATAAAAAAATACATATTTCTTTTATATCAATTAAAAAACAGTAATATACTTGGAAGACAATGTAGAAATGAAATTCAAATTCTATTTCTAATATTCTTCTAATTTAGAAAGTAAACAATGAAGGAATTAATAATTTTATATCATTTATTAAAAGCTAAATTTTATGCATTTTTTAATTGATACAAAATGTTTTTGTCTTAATTATGATTTTTTCTTGATAAATCTCGATAAGCAATAATTAAAAAAAAAAAAAAAAAAAAAAAAAAAAAAAAAACGAAGCACAAAACATTAATTGTAATCAAAGTGCAAGCAATGTGAATTGTGGTAAGAAACTGAATATTTGTGAAAAAGACTTGCTGAAGGAATAGAAAATATTAAAATATTGAATTATAAAAATATTTATTAAATATATATCTCATACACATCTTAATTTCTTTCAATTGTACAAGTGTAGTGTTTAATTATCTTATTTCTCAAGGGTTCTCTTTTCCTTTTAAGCAAATAAAAAATTCATTCATGGATCTCTTTCTCTCTGTATATATATATTCATACAGAGATATGTATATATATATATATATATATATGTATATATATATATATATATACATGTATATATATATACATATATATATGTATATATATATATATATATATATATATATATATATATATATATATATATATATATATATATATATATATATATATATATATATATTACAATTAATATATCTACTTGTTCACATAGTGTAAAGAAACTCCTGAGATCTGATAAAAATTTGCTTTTAACTGCAGTCATTATGAGAGTAAATTGTATGGCGAAAAATTTTTAAGAAATGAATTTTAATAGGCAATTATACTTTTGTAATTGTATGGGTTATTATACTTAAGAAATTATATCTCCTAACCACACAATAATAAAAAATGCTAAGTAATCGAATTATATTCATGTGAAAATCCTCATCGAAAAAGTGGTTGTGGTAGTGCCTGGAGGGGAAAGGTGTTAACTTTTGTGCTTAAAACATGTTTTGGTTTGAAATTTGACGCTAAAACATAACTTTGCGCCGAAAGAACTTTTGTAGACTAAGAGCAGAATTCTTTCCAATGTATTTCTCTTCGTAAGCATTGTGGAGATAAGAGTAACAGCTCAGATGTCGACTTGATCTATTGTTAGAAGTTCAATTATGCATATTGATTCGCTGTATTTAGTATTTTCAGTTGGTAGACACGGGCAACTTGAAATGTGTTTCACAATAAATTAACTTTACAAATTAATTTTGGCATCAAACTTACGATTGATAGTCTACTTGTAGTTATGTAAGCAATGTGCCAAAACATATCAACATTTGTTGTAAGCCGTGCTAAACAGCATGCCTCTGAAATTTCAGTATCGTTCCCATGCAAATTATATTCCAATTTTAACATCAAATAAAGAGCTCCTATATTAACATTATAAAATGGGTGATAAAGCAACTTATCTTGCACTTCAGGCATATATATATATATATATATATATATATATATATATATATATATATATATATATATATATATATATATATATATATATAGTATATATATATATATATATATATATAGTATATATATATATATATATATATAGTATATATATATATATATATATATATATATATATATATACTTTAGGGTTTATGCGGCATAAATATAGTAGTATATGTTATCTGCTAGGAGTAAGCATTCGTCATTCGTGCGCGAAAAAGTTTTTATTTCATAAAAATGTATTATTATTAAGTATTTAAAATTACAGCGTCTACATTGCATTTCTGCTTTCATTTTACATAAAGCCAAGAAAAATTAATGATTAACATT
This sequence comes from Latrodectus elegans, assembly GCA_030067965.1. NCBI lineage: Eukaryota > Metazoa > Arthropoda > Arachnida > Araneae > Theridiidae > Latrodectus > Latrodectus elegans. The sequence continues at coordinate 72,420,775 of CM057813.1, read as the reverse complement.
AAAATTAATGATATTTCAAATAATTTCACTTTCGAATTTGTTTCGTCATAGATTTATTAGTCCATGATATTCATCGTAAGGAATAATCATTTCTTTTCTTAATGTACATGCTAAGATGTAAATATCTAAAATTCGAATGGTATGTCTATATTAAATTAAAAATTAAATGAAGCCGAAAATATGTGGCCTATAATTTCTCTATCATATTGAGGCATTTAACTTTTTGAAGAAACTTTGGCAAAGATATTACATTGTATCTCATGTGTCGGGTTAGATCTGTCATTGCCTACTTTTTACAATGTGCTATATTTCATAGACAATCAACGATATCCAATAGGTATATCGTTTCAGACGATATTTGATCAACACCCCACCACACACAAAGAGATTATATATGTAATTACATTTAATATTTGAAATTCGAAGTATTGATTGCTAAAAGAAACAGCAACTAACTTTTTTTTATTAACTATTACGAAGGAGGAAAAAAGTGAAATAAATCCCAGGAGAAGGACGAAAGTGATTCTCACTGTCCACTAAACCTTGTGGGGTATTTGATGGAATAACTGATTGCAAAGCAAACGGGGCATTCCTCAGTGGGCAAAACAGTAAAAAGAAGAAGAGGAAGAGTACCAAGAGAGACGAACCATTGACTAATCCAAAGATGACGGAGATATCCGGCAAGGAAAATAAAGAAAGAAAATAGCAAATCAACGTTCGCTCCGCCTTCAGAGGTCAGGTAATAATCCTTCAAAAGGAATAAGGAGTAAAGGAAAGGGGGAGGGGAATTACATATCGTCAGCAGATATTCTCGCGGCGGGCTAAAGCCATTAAAACGACGATGTTCTAAAACTTGGAAGTGTTCTTGGCCGTTTGCCAAATGGGGTCTCTCATCAGAAAGGATTCCCCCTTTAGTAATCGATAGTCGAATGTCTTATGAGAGTTAGATCTTCCAACGGCACACTCCCACTCCTTTTCTCTAGTTTTTCCGCCTTCTTTTTCTTAGGTCTTCTTACTTTATCTAAGCCAGACTTCTTGACTCACCAGAGGGGAAAATATACACCTAGACGTTTTTCTGTCTCAAAAATCAAGTTTTTTAAGGAAATACAATATATATATATATATATATATATATATTAAATATGTATATATATATGTGTGTATATATATATATATATATATTTATATATATATTAAATATGTATATATATATGTGTGTATATATATATATATATATTTATATATATATATTGAATATGCTAACTGAATTTATTACGCAGATATGATTCAGAGTCTACGGAATTATCTACAGCTTCTAATAATTATTCTAAATTATAAATCCTCTCAATCTTTCAAATTCGTAGATTTTTACATTGACAGGTTATTGTAAAACCATCCCAAAATCAATGAAAATGTTATTCATACTGGTATTTTTCAATCTAATCAAACAAAGATAAAGGTAATAGTTGAAGCTGTAACCATAACTTATCAAAAGCTGCTGACGAATCCTCGTAAAAATTTTATGATTTCTATCATCCAGAAGCAGGAATGTGATTCGGAACTGTGATTGTAAGAGAATACAATCTTTTATGAGCGCTAAAGCAATGCCTTCCAAATATTTGAAAGTATGGGAACCTAAGGTATTCAGATCATTTGATAATTCAAAATCATTTCCATAATTTTTTTTATTTATTAGAACACAAAAATAAAAAAAATTTTATTTGTGAGTTTTTCAAGAATTTGCTAAATAATTGGTTGCTTGATTATGTATATAATAAATAGTTATATATATAATTTTGGGGATAAATATTTAATTCCAGTATTGTGACAGCAGTGCAAAACCTCGTTCTTCATTTAAAATTAAAAAATGCTGAAATTATATTTCAACTAGATTCTGCATGTTCCCAAGAACAACTAACAACATTTGGTGTACAATCTGTTGAGATACAATTTTAAATCAATTTCAAAGTCCTTGTGTACCAGTGGGTATACTATGAAATTAAATATCCCACACTGCTTAGGACAATAAAATTCTAATATAGAATTCCATTCTACAAACATAATTTTCTTTAAGCAAGTTAGGTATTTGCTATGTTTATTTTAGGAAATTCCTCAATATTTTACTTCTTGATCTTCCCTTCATGTGCTTTTTACTCTTCGGTTATTACACAAGCTTATTATTACTTTATTAGCGTGAATAAATTAAGTTTTTCTTTTTTCTAAGATGAAATTTTATTTGTATACGTATGTATATAGTTTTTAATTTCGGTGATGATTGGAATAACTTTGTAATTAACTATGCAATTTTTCAAATATATAGTGAAAAAGTGATTTCAATCTTTCAAAATAATTGAAGCTTCATCCATTTTAATGATATAGGTTTGAATATTTACTTTTCGCTTAAATTATACATTTAGCAATTTGTGGCAATTTGATTCTCATTGTCATTGGTTCTATACAAGGAGTTATTATAGTTCATTTACCATTTGTAAGAATTTTTACAGTGGTTGTTTTTTTTTTAGAAAAAGACCTGATTTTCTCAAAAGTTAAACTGCTGATATTAACTTACAAAGTAAGTGTTACTCAGTAATCAATTGCTAAAATAGGATTTCGATGATAACTTAAGACATATTATTAAACGCACTATAAGCGTGAAAGGAATTTAATACATAAGTTGAAAACTTATTTAAAGAATATATTTTGAACAAACTATATTACTGAGTAATATAGTTTGTTGATTAGACATACGTAAAATTACTCTTAATTATTTTTCTCTTTGACCGATAGAGAGATTTTGATCACACTTTTTTAAGCAAACTTTGTTCGTCATTTGAGTTTTCTCTACATTTGTTAGATAATGTTTGCTATTGCACTCAGTCTGTGTGTATATATATATATATATATGACCCATTTAAAATATCAGTAAATTGTCAAATTCTTTTAATCTAAAGGTCCTCTAATAAAAGAATTCTCAAGATTGAGAGTGGATAATTAATTTTGAGGCAAATATAATGAAAACGGGCCTGAATACGTGTTTTAAATTTCTAAAATCTGTATCATTTAAAAAGTTTACTTTTTAAATGGCTCTGCCATGTATCATTGTTCTAGATTATAAAAGTTTTCTATTATTTCAATGGAAGATTTTATTATTTTACTTAATTAGCTGCCACTATATCGAAATAATCTAGAAATATTAAGTTTTGAATAGGTGGCTGTACAATCATTCATCTCAAATTCTTTATCATCCAAAAGGAGGCTTATTTTTTAATCTTCTACTTGCAAGAGTTTGATAAAAAACACTAGCTCAAATTTGAAAGAAATGTAATTTATAGTTTCTGTCTTCATAACATGCTATTAAAATGTTTTGTTAAATAATTTGTAGTTGCTGATCTTGATGCAATTTAGCAAACTATAGCATGCTAAACATCTTTCTGTTTGATCTTTCCACTTTGGCAGCTCTTTTTGTTTCATTAATCAATTTATCAGTTTTTTTCCGTTAACAAATTCTGTAAAACGAAACTTAATCTTCCTTAGATGACAATTATTTTTTCAGAATAATCTATTTGTACGAAGTGTTAGAATATATCTAAGAAAATACCAAATTTTTAAGGAAATACTTTTTTATAATATCGAGGAATAGACAAATATAATATTAGTATATAAGTTTAATAAAATCAGGAGTAAATGTTTTCTATTTTTAATCTTATTATATAAACCAGATATTTAAAATTCAAGCAATCTAAATTTTTGAATACTATTGCAGCCCATTTGGATAAAACAAATATATTTTATTGGTTTTATTAAATTTATTTAAGTATTATGCATATACTAAAAATCATAAATAGAAAATATTTAATGCAAGAATAATTTATTTAGTTTATTTGATAAAATTTCACAAGGTTTTCAACTGAACTCAAAAAATAAACTATAAAATAATGACAAATATGTTTACTTTTTAAATGAATAAGGTTAACATTAATAAATTTCTTATTTATCTGCGCAATGCATTATTTCCTGCACGCAAGATTATAATATAATGTATAACTTTATTTGAAATTTGAGAACAGTGGGAATGGGAACTCTATACTTGTGACTAATAATTTAGTAAGTAAAAGAAACCAAAATGACATTAAAATGGAACGTAAAAAGATTTCAGTGATTAGGATGTAATTATTTAATTATTTAATAGAGCAAATCTTTTCAGAAATTATTAAGCAAAACTAAAATGTTTCTTTCGTAAGTTAAATTTATTAAAACTAAATGTATTTTTCGGTGTAGGATCAAGAAATTAGGAACCATATAATAAATTGAAAATTAAACTAGATTTCACTATTTCTTAGTGATCTATGCTCTTCAAGAAGGTGATTTCATTGCTGGATCCTAAGGTATAATTTGAGATTATGCTTATGTTTTTTGCTTGTACATATTTGAAATTTTTTGTTTCCTCCTCTGCTTTATGTGAATGAGTAACACTATAACAATAAAAAGATTTCCAGCCAATGAGTTAAATGTTCAATAAAGATTATGTGAATGAGTAACGCTATAACAATAAAAAGATTTCCAGCCAATGAGTTAAATGTTCAATAAAGATTCAGGGTTACATTCAGTGGTCAAATTATTGATTATGCATGATGCTATTCGTTGTATTTTAAAGAAAATAAATAAATTACATTTGTGAATAGAAGAACACATTCAGGAATGAATTGAGATACTAATTTATAAGAATTGAAAACAAAATGTTGTTAAAATATTGATTGTAGTTGGTTATAGTTGTTAGTTTGTCAATTTTAGTCACTTTTCAGATTGAATAATATAACATTCGGATTGATTTCAAACCATTTCAGATAGAGATACTTGAGAAAATCATAGTTGTAATGTTAAACTGAATATGACTATAATATTGATTGCTATAGTACTGATAGATCGATGATGATTGAACAGATGACTATAGCATTAATTGCTTGCCTTGTGAATATATAATTGTATACTTTGTATGTAACGTATTAAACTATTAGTGATACAAAACTAAATATAATATACAATCATCTCTTTTTTCACAGCCTAAATTAATTTTAATAGATTAGTTGTTGAATGCATAACTTTAAAACTGAAAGTTTCATTTTGGATTTTAGTTTGGATTTTTATTATAGAGAACTAATGATTTACTCAAGTTGGTGCAAGTTTTATTGTACAATTACAAAATCAATAAGACTCTGATGAAATTCTTTTCAAGGGGCAATGGCTGCTTAGGTTAGTGCTTTGAAGAGTGCAAATGAAACATGAATTGAGCACAGCGTGGAATTTTGGTTTGAGTTAGAGAACAATCCTAGAATTATTCAGCTAGAAACATCCAAACGCGAAAATCTCCACCAGAAATCGGATCATTTCATTGATTAGAAATGTACCCTTGTCAACTGCTCATTTCGCTAATGAAGCTAAAAGAATCAGCAAAGGCTGGGTGAGGAGGCTTTGCACGCGCGTTTAATTTTCAAATTAAGGGAATAAGCGAGCTTAAGTGACATTCCAAACCTAACGAGCAGACAACTGTAAAACTTTGGGAAAAGCGGTAAATGGCAAATGCCAAATGCGATGCCATTTTGATGATGTTAATAATGGGAGATGAATCATTCAGCTGGCGAAACAGCCTCTCAGTTGAGATGTTGACAATTAATTTTCCACATAACTTGGTAACGCTGACTAACATCTCGCCTGTATGAAAAATAAAACATTCCTCCCGCAAACATATGATCCGTACCTGGCATAGAATGGTAGAGCAATTATAAATTATCTCAGTACTAATTACCTTAGTGAACACGCTTAATTTAAATAGTGCTCATTTTGAATGGAGCGCCTTTGCATTCATTCATTGGGAAAAACATATTTTTGGAATTTGAAATATTATTTGTGAGACATTCAGTGAATAGATGTCTTTTGTAAGTAGAAAGTAGTTATTTAACTCAAAAAATCAGCATTAAAATATCTGAATATAGTTAAACTCATAATGGAACATTTTATAGGAATGAAAGTCATTCCAAATTAAATAAGAAATATTTATTTTATTAAATTAAAAAGCGGTTACAATTGTAAACTTTCATTAATTTTATCATTTTATTGTAAAATTATCATTTATTTTTGAAATTCACTGTTTATAAGCACTTAATGAGCGAGTCAATGAAGAAAAATTTCTATTTAAATTCTTTATACTAATGTTTAGGAAAAATTAGAAGTTAAATTATGAAATCATATATATATATATATATATATATATATATATATATATATATATATATATATATATATATATATATATATATATATATATATATATATATATATATATATATATATATATATATATACATACATACATACATACATACATACAATATGTAAATGTATCGATAAAATACTGATAATAACAAATATTTATTACAATTATAAATTTCTGTTTTATATATAATTATAATATGTAAAAGTAATAAATTATTTGTGTTTATTATCATAAAAATATATAGATTAAATTTTCCATAACATACTGTAATAAGAGAATACTTATATATATATATATATATATATATATATATATTTAAAATATGTTTTAAAGTGACATAAAGAATTAATAAATATTTAATTATTTGTAAAAAAAATCTGTTTGATTTTATGAAATCAATTTATCTCCTCAGTCAGATAGTTTCTTTTACCTTCTTAGCTATCTAGCTGAAATGTTTTTTTCCTCTTTCTATGGATTATTCTATAAAAATATGTGTCCTATTTACAATTATTTCAGTTTTATATGGCTGAATTAAAGTATATAACTTTTATAACTTAAAGCAATTAAATTAGATTTTAATATTTATCATGGCTAAATAGCAACATTTTTGTAAAGCCTTATATTTCGAAAATTATTTATCTGAATGTACTGCTTCCGAAGTAGTTTAATGACCTAAATTAATTAAACAATAGAATATGTAATTTATTTTAGGTTTATTCTTGAAATTCAAGTTATCAGGCATTCAATAAATTTGCGTAACCAAGCAACCGGATCAAAGGATGTTAGTTTCGGCATTTTCAGCTTAAGGCATATCTCTTACACAACAGGGACGTTGTTCTACTTTATCTCAACCTTCCAATAAGAGCTTGATTCTGTGTCCGCGTCTGAAATTATCAGCATTCGCGTACCGGATTCGGCCTTGCATGTGCTCAATTCTCCACCTACCCCGTTGAAACCATCATCCCCCATCTATTTCTAACACCCACAAACAACAATCAATAATCGTTTCTGACCCTAACCCTTTTTCTCCCAGATACGGAATCAAATGCGCGGCCATTGTTCGCCCTTCCGCTCTAGTTTACCAATCAGCTGTTTTTGGCGACTCCATAAATATGCCAAATCACCTGCTTATATCGCCAAGGACACCGGATAAAAATTTTCCATTTAAAATTGTGGTTTAATAAAATTCACATTGATTAAAATGTTTCTGAACAATATTTTTTTTTCATCTAAGAAATGCATTTATATATTTTTAATATTTTTTTATATTTCACTGTTTGCACAAATGAAAATTTAAATTGAAATGAAATCATTGTTACAATAAATTATTCTTCTCGAGCTTTTCTTGAATAAAATAATTTTTTCTCCCTTATTTAATGTTTTTATAAACCTTGAAAATTAAAAAATATGTTTAGAAATAAGTTATTTAATATCCTATCATAAAAACATATTGGAATTTTCTTAATTTAACTAAAATGATAGAAATTCATCATAATGAATTTTTTTAAAATGCAATAAGTCCTATTATTTGAAAATATTGTTATAGAAAAGATAACTGCTATCATTAAATTCAAATTAAATAAATTATAATCATTTTATTTTTATATGAAATATTTTAATATAGGGTACTTTATATTTTTAATATGTAAAATATCTTCTTTAAACATATCCATAATTATATTTTCCTTACTAATAATTTAAAAAAATGCTTGTTAAAGTATATGTTAAAAGTTTGAGCTATTAAAAATTTTAAATGTGTGTGTCAATCACTTATTTTTAAAATTACTAACCAGAAACTATATAATTACCTTTTTTCTAAGAAATAATTATTGTTTTCGGGAAATTTTTGAAAACTTGAAACTTTAGAATTGTTATAAAAATATTTCATCTTGAAGATAATTTTCCTAAAGTTAGAATTCTAATTACTCTTTCACGAAGTAGAAAGTTATTTTGATTTAAAACTAGAATTTCTAATTTAAATTTAAAATCACTATTAAAAACATTTTAATATTCTTCTTTGAAAACTAATTTAGAGACCATTAAGTCCATTGAAATTAAAATTTGGTCTATTTAATATTAACTGATTTTTTTTGGTAAATCATTCTTCTGAATTTTATTTATTTATTTTTTTTAATAATATGCAACTTTTTCCATATAAGTTTACGTTACTTTTAGATAATGCAAAAGCAATTTATGGGAGCAATGAGATTTATTTATTTTTTTCTTCATAATTAAATTTATAGTCTATCAATTTATTAAAAAATACAATACATTTATTCAAGCAGTTAATATTTTTGGTGTGTATTTGGTGTAATACTTTTTTTCAAAATCTACTTGTCTTGATTTTATCATATTTAACATCTGTGAAGAGAAAATCCGTTTCTTCAAATTAAATATCATATGATTTTTATGCGCTACACTATCTTGAATATTAAATTTAATTATTCTTTATGATAAAAAAAAAACTTTTCTCACTATAAAATGTTTTTTCTTTTTAGTAATTAAACAAAGGAACATATTTTTGGATCATATAGAAAATAGAACAAAATTATTTGAGTTGGTATTTTGCTTTTTTTTCAGACATATATACTACTTTTATAATAATAATTTGATCATTTAATACTATAATAATTGTATAATGATAGTTAATATGAAATGAAATAAAGCGGAAATTCAGTTATTTTTATTTGATAATTTGTTAATTCACAGGAAAATTATAAGGAATTATGAAAAGTAATGTTTTTCTCTTAGATAAAATATGAAATATATATATATATATATATATATATATATATATATATATATATATATATATCATATTTTATCTAAGAGAAAAACATTACTTTTCTATAATTCCTTATAATTTTCTCTATGTATATGTATATATATATATATATATATATATATATATATATATATATATATATATATATATATATATATATATATATATATATATATATATATATATATATATATATACATATATATATATATATATATATATATATATATATGTATATGCATATATATATACATATACATATATATACATATATATATATTTATATATATATATACATACACATATACATATTTATATATAAATTTAATGTTTATATGTATACATACATATATATATAAATATATATATGTGTGTGTGTGTTATGTGTATATGTATACATATACATACATAAATTTAATGTTTATATAGATATATATATATATTATATATACATATATATAAATTTAAAAATTCCGAATTATGCACTTTGGAATTATATTCTGAATACTTACATATGAATTATATATTAATATAAATCATTAATTTTCCTTTCTTCTCTTTAACAGTTGTTGTTGTTTTTTGTTAATTAAAGGAATAATACTGTTAAATATTTTTCAAATAAATTTATTTATTATCCGATGCAGTGAACTACGTTCATAATTTAATAAATAGAATGACTAAAATACAGCACAAGTTAAATCAGTCATTTTTTAAAATTTATTTATCAGTTCTGTTGTTGTCGTTATTTATGACACTTGGACAAGCCAAGCTTACTAGCCGACGGCAATGTGAAATTAAGTTAGAAGAGTGCGTCTTTCCTTTAACTAGAGCACCAGGAAAGTGGAAGTAGGCCTTTGCTCTAAGAATCCTCCGATAGATAGCACCATTAGATTATCCACTCTCTCAATTTTGACATTGATCTGGAGGGGGAGGAAATTTTCACCAGATCATCATACCCATGGTAACTACTCGATGGCCGACCACAGGACTTTCGATTTCATAGATTTAACGAGCACGTATTATATCGTATGTATTCGGTAGGACTTCGGTGGCAATTGGAATCGAAACCCGCCCTGCCGAACGGACGCCTGATGCCCTAACTACTAGGCTACCGCGGTCTATCAGTTCTTGTATGTATATAAGATATTCTTTTGCAAACGTATTTATATTAATAAATGAAACTGTAATAAAATTTCAAGACGTGTTATCATTTATAATATAAATTTTAATGATCATCATTCCATTAAAAATATTTAAGCTAATGTGTTTGTGAAAATATTAAGAATAATCTAGAATTCTATCCAGTTAAGTACAATTATACAATTAATATATAAAAAAACCCAAATACGAATTTAGTAAAAAAAATGTAATTTAATAATATGACTCTTTATTTTAATATAATTTTTAAATAAATGAATTATGTTTCACAATTTTTTAAATAATATTGTAATTTTTTATTATAATTCGTTACTTTTTTTTTTTAAAGTTTTCAACACCGTTATGTGTTTGGTTCTTTTTGTATGCAGGGTTTACCTTATATTAATTTTCAATTTTAAATTATAATGCAATATTTTACTTAAGAAATGAATGCAAAAAATCTCAATATGTTCAAAGTAATAAAAAAAGTAATATATTTGAGGTTGTTGTAGTTGGCTGATCCTCTTTAAAGGTCTGACATTTATCAGATCAACTCCAATAAATTGTTGACAACGATAGTTATTGTATTTACAGATATTAATAATATTAATCGAAATACCAGTTTATATTCTATTATTAACTCCTGTTAAGTTAAAGTTTATAATCAATAATATATTTAATGTTAAAATATCGTGTATTTTTAATATGAGATGTTAAGAATTAAAAATAATAAAGCATCGTTTTTTTCAAAAATACCAAGGAATTATGAGTTTATTTAGTACTATGTATTTATTTAAGTCCTCTTCTGCAATAATAATAAAAGATAAAGGATAACAACAATGTTTAAAAACAACATCATTAGAATGAATATATTAACAAAGTACAAGGTTTGTTATGGAAAATAAGAAATTTGGTTAGAAATTAAAATTATTGAACATTTATTTATAGGTTACATTTAGTTCAAAAGTTATCATAAGAACATGATTGTTTATAATGCTATTAAAATTAATTATATCAAATCCTATTTATGATATTGCTTAATATAATTTTATTTATATATTGCTGTTAAACAGTTTCTTTAAGTATGCTAATGGGTTGCTATAAAGTAAATTTTATTAGAATAATGCAAAACGACTTACATTTATGTTTTCAAAAATATTAACACATGCCAATTTTATATTAAAATAAGTCCTTAATATTTTAGCTTTAGATATGTGGTATTAAATAAAATTTTAAAAATCATCATTTCATACACGTATTTCTTCATTCATTTTAATCTTAATTTAAAGTACAAAAGTATATTTCTATATTTTTTATGAAGTATTATTGTATATTTAATATACATAGTGTGTCATAATGTTTATATATATTTAAGGAATAAATGTGAAAATTTTATACGCGCAAAATGGGGTAGAATTCTGCAATAAATATTACATATAAAACTGCTAACCACAAAATTTTAAGAACAGGCCTTTCTGCTTTTGAGCAGTTGCATTTTATAGTTATGTAATAAGTTACTTTACAAATATAATTTGAAAAAACATTTTAAATTTATATAAATAAGCATGAAATATTTTCACTTCTTAATTTACATTAACATATTCAATTTAATAGAATTTATAATATAATTTAATGCATGTGAATGTTAATGTAAATGACTATGTGAATATCATAATTTTTTAATTTACACAATAATTATCATATTCACAATTATTTACACTTAGTATTTATGATAATCTGAGTTATTTATGATCTAGAGTAGTTAATAAATATTTTGTATTGCAATATATTGCAAAGGCAGCTTAATACAGTTTAACATATATATTTTTTCTTTTATAATGGACGCGATATGCAATGTAGAATATGAATTTCGATGAGTGAGTAAAATGTATTTTGAAATTAAATTTTCCTTTATAATAATACTCATTATAAAATAAAGGAAATACCAAAAATTAAAAATTTAATATCGTGCTTTTGTAAAAATTAAAATTATAAGATATTAAAATAAGTTATGAAAAGTTAATATACAATTAAATCAAAAATCTTATATATATATATTTTTTGATAATTAGTTTCTCATGTAATATTTAATAAATTGTGAGTAATTTTCCATTGAACAAAAATAAAAAGTATAATTTTTAAGAATAATTTGATTTGAAATTATTAATTGTATGTTTGATATCATTCGATTTGCTTTTTTTTGTGGAAGAAAGGATTTAAAATATTTGTGAGGAAAAATTAAATTTATACCTCTTTATTTTATGCATTATTTATTCATTAATTATATGCATTAAACTGTATTTGTTTATTTCTTTTAATTTACTTGACATATGAAAGCAATTTGTACTGATAGAACTCAAAAGCGTAAATTCCATACATATTCAGTGATGAAAATAAGGGATCATAAAATACTATTAAAATTTTAATAATTTGTGTTCTAAGATTTTAATATGAAACTCGTTTATATGTGTATACATACCCCCCATATACTTAAGCATTTATTTGTATTTGCATACTATATACTTTTTGTAATTTTTAAATTTACATTTCCTAATTAATGCTAAATAATAGTTTTTTTTTTCTGGATTTTTGTTCATAAGTTACACATTTAACGCATATTTAAGTAGAATTAAGTATACCACAGTTATTTAAATTTTTTAAAATTTTATATTATCAAAAAAACAAAATTTCATTACATGAAAATTTTAAAATTTAAATTTTCATTTTTTATTCCATTACTATATTTAAAATTAATTTATTACTATATTTAATAATTTTCTAAGTATAAAAATTTCTAGAAATTTTAAATTTAAACTATTAATTTGAACAATTGAAATGATATTTTTTTGAGTGAATTATAATTTTAGGATAAATTAAAATAAAATATTTCAGCACTTATCAGTTTGCTATACAGTTTAATCAATATTAAAAATTATGAAAAAAAATTAAAATACCAATAAATGTCAGAATATTTATTATTATTGGCGCACACAATAATATTAAAATAATAAAAGTAATAATAAATTGATCATTAAAATTCACTGAAGTGTGCAATACGTGTATTTTAAAATCTAGAATATTATTTTATTATAAATTTCTTTAAGCGTAAACATATAGATTTTTTTTGTGCATTTAATTGGTTTAAAATAAATTTTATTGAAGTTAATAAGATGAATAAAATATTCGGATGTAAGAATTATATAAATGATTAAATTTTTTAATATTTATATGGAATTAGGAACTAAAAAATTTCTGCAGTAGCTTTTCGAATTTTAATATAAATTTAGCTGGCTTTGACTTCTTAACTATATTACATTATAATTTAGTTAATGATCATTAAAAAAAGTATTCTTATAAGATGTGCGGTGCTCAAAAATTAGAAGAAATTTGTAATTAGTTGCTAATTTCAGGGGAATATTTTAAGAAATTATTTGTGAATTCAGATTCCGTATGGAGTTAATGATGTAAAATATAAAGTATTGAAATATATATAAAGCAAAAATTAATATTATATATTATGTATATATATATATATATATATGTGTGTGTGTGTGTGTGTGTGTGTGTGTATGTATATATATGTATATGTGTGTGTCAATTGTTTGTTTGAAATTTTAAGTATTCACTCTTATAAAATGACTTTAGAATTAAATGAAGTAAAACAAGCTACTATCGATTTGTAATCATCAGATTATTAACTCATAGGTGTTTTATTAATCCACATATTTCTTCAAATATTTAAATACAAAATATTAAAATAGCTAAGTTATATTATTTTTCAATAATATTTTTAATTTCATTGTTTAGTAAAGCGTAACTTGCCATAGCTATTTTCTGTTATCAAGAACAATATTTTAATACCTATGTAGAACAACACATTTTAGAGGATTATAAACTGATTGAAAATTGTTATTTAAGTTTGTTATCAAAAGTCTTTCTATAAATCCAAATATTTAAGATTCATTAAGAAAAGAAATTTGCATGAAATTTTACTAATATAATAATTAAAAAATTCAAAACAAACTAATCCCTACTAACCAGTAAACTAAATGGTTTAACTAGGACAAAATTATTGCATATATTATGAAATATATAGTAAGTACTAATTTGAAAATGTATATTTTAAATAAATAAGCAAAGTAAATTAGAGTTTAATTAATTAAAAATATATAATTTATAAATAAGGAGATTTGCTTCCAAAAGAATTTTTACTTAATCTTTAATCTTGTTATAAGCATGTAAATTAAGCTTAAAAAAGTTGAAAAGATATTTTAACAAGTTTCTTAATAAACACATTTACATTCACCTTACCATATTGAAATAAATAACACAGAAAGTTGAATGAATGAAGTCCTAACTAATATGTGTTTTATACATACTTTCTGCTATAAGTGATAAAAGGCATCGAATGCTTATAAGTATATAATAGATGTGATTTTTATATAATAAAATCCTATAAAAATCTAAGATTTAATACATAATTTAATACAGAAAATTGTGTTAGTATAATTTTGATTGCGCTAAGAAATATCCAATATATTCTAAAATAAATATATTTAAAAAGTACAAAAGAAATAGCAACTATACACCTAACAAATCAAAAAATATGTTCATAATAATCGAATAAATTATGTAGTACTTAATATGATATATGTTGCATTCATAAATAGTCTAATTTTGCATAATTTTTTTATATTAATATTAGTTTTTAAATACTCTATAGTTCTAAATGAGTAGTTTAATTGCAGAATTTAAAATTAAAAACGATTTGATAAATAGATTTAATATAATTTAAATGTGAACCTGGAATTTTATAAGTTTAAAAATAGAAATGAAAATTTTCATACAATTTAAAATTACATATCTTATTTTATTTCATTTGGACAAAAAATCTAGTTTTAAAAATTGTGTAAATTATCTTTCGTGATATATTTTAGTTGATTTTTTATAATGAAACTTTAATGATCGCCAAAAATTTCATCACAGCCGAATTGTAGAGCCACCGTTTTCTATCTGAGCCGCTATTTCCATCCTAATCCGAAATGACTGATTGCCGAGAATTCGGAAAACACTTTAATCTGTTAGTTTACAACGAGCCCTCCCGATTTTCGGGATGTATTTCGGATTGTGTAATTAATGACCTTTTAAATGCCCCCACTCATTAGTGGGATGAAACGTGGAATTTGGAGAGTTTAATGATGAAAGTTTAGTATGAAAGGAGAAAAAATTATGGTATGTTTGTTTTGAGAAAACACTCATATCTACGTCCAAGCATCTGGTAAGGTCCGTCATATATCCTCCTTTCCGGCGCCTAGCCGAAGATTTTATTAATGAGCTTGAAATATCGATCCAGAGCCAACGTTTGATATAAGTGACACTTTCGGATACTTATCAAGGATCATAACTTCCGGCACTTGGAGAGATAGGAAGTAAGAAGAAAAAAAATAGCAATATATTGGCTATTCCATTCTAAATGAGAGCTTAAGCTTGCTATTAACAACTTTAATCTCAAGATTAAATATTAATTGATGATGAGTGAACAAGGCGTTGCACACCGGGAATTGCTTCAGAAAGAGTATTTTATTTTTTAATGTTGATATTATGAAGAGATTTAAAGAAGATAATCGAAGAGAATTATTTAAAATTTATAATATTCTAATCATTTTTCTGCCTGGATATTTTATCTCGTATGTGAAACATGTATCTAATAAATCTTAGCCAGAATATGATCTTCTAATACGATACTTTAAGCAATTTTTCCTTTTATAAAAAAACTCTTTTTATTTACTGTTATTATAGTTTTAATATGTGATGATGGTATTTGAGTAAAAAAGTTTTCATAAAATATTTGGAAATTTCATAATTTTAAGAATTTTTTTATAAATAGTTTTTATTAATTTAACAATTTTAATAGAAACTATCATACATTTTTATATTTTTATAAATTTTAAAATTACTAATATTATTGAGCTTGAATGGATATTTGTTTTTTAATTATTGTTATAGTCAGTTTGAAGGAAAAACTCTATTTTTTAAAAATAAAAGTACTTTTAAGCTCAAAATAAAAGTATCTAAATTTTTCCAAAACTAAAAAGATTTTTTATACTTCAAAATAGGATTTTACCAAAATTTTTTAAAGTTATTTTAAAGCTATTTAATACATAATTTACTAAAATCATTTTAAATTTCCATATAGTGAAAAAGCTATAGCGCAAAATGTTTCTGTATTTGTGTTAGCACTGAATGTAACTTAGTTATAGAGAAGTATTGGACATGATAACTTCTTTTTAAGTAAAACTTTTTTTTGAAGTGATTTGATACATTATCTAAGTTTTTTTATTTACTGCCAAAATACGTACTTCAATAATGACTCTTGTGCAGTCTAGAATTACTTTAAATATTTGGTAGGTGTAGTTTTATTTCAATATTAATTGGATTCTTTTCAATTTCACAGAGCTAAATATCGTGGCATAATTTTTAGAGTTTAAATCCCATATATTTTTATGCTCTCATTTTCAGTGCTGTAGGATTAATTGCAACTTGTTTTAAACAAAACAGGAGTCTTGACACAAATCTGAATAATTTCCCAAATAATATTGATTTTGATATCTATTGCTTTTGATTGTAATTTACATATTTGTATTTCGGTACTGAATCTGGTTTCTGACATTAACTATCCACTAATATCCATTAGTATAAATCCAAATTTAAATTTAACATTGTATATGAATTATTCAGCTCATCCTCCACAAATATTATGGAACCAAAACTGATATTCATTTTAAATGAACTCAATCATTTTGAATACATTTTCTTAAAAACATTTTATATATTTGGACTAAAATGGACATTGTATACTCAGTCATTATTTATTTTATAAACTAATCGCAAGGATTTGTTATTTATATTGTTTTGTCAATCAATATTAAACAATATAATACATCATGTTTTCTATTATCAACTGAAAGATAAGCGTATGTATATTTACAAACAAAAAAATTGAAATCAAATAACATTTTGAATAATAAATCAGCCTTCATTCTGAATTCTGTGTGTCTTCTTCATTGTAAGATATATTAATTCCATAATACTACCATTAATTATTCTTTGAGTTCAGAATTAAACATATAATAATATAAGCCTGAATAAAGTATATTTATATTTATAACTGTTTTTATTTCGTATTATGATAGGAAAACTAAATCATAAATTCTATATAACTAATTAACATATGTAAAGTAATATCGAATGCATATCAAATGCACTATATCAAACACAAATAGCAAAAAATATATATTTTATTTTTATTCCCTTTCCCTTTAGAAAAACCGTAGACATATTTATAAGACTATTTCAAATACCATAGGAACTTATTGAACACGTAAAACATATAAAATACATTCATTCAATGAAGCATAACTGCAGCAAGACATTTAATTGTTTTACTATATTTTAATCTCTTTTAATTACATTATACATCGCCTCTTCATTAAGAAATATAGGACATGCATATATGGATTTAAGAATTTAATTATTGCAATAAACGAAAATTTTCATTTGTTTGAATTGATACATGCAATTAATTATATGATAATTTACTTGAATATATAATTATTCACTTCTAGGAATGTACAGTATCAGTTCATTTTCTCATGAATATTAAACTGATTATTCTGAAATAACCCAATATTCAATATTTATCTAATTAATTTATAAACTTCAAATTCCTCGAGACAGAATTTTAAAAATTTCAATATTTTGTGATTCCTATTCTCTTCTATGTTGGTATGAGCAATTTTAATACTTGAACATTTCAAATTGATTAAAATTCAATAAGTTATTTACTTCATAGATTCAAACTTTCAATAATGTTTTTGAATAAACCTATACATGGTTAGTTTTCCTAATATAATTGATATTAAAATAAAAGATGATTTCCCAATAATAGTCTGTTTTCTAAATGCTGATAGATAAATGTCTAACACTTTTGAGGGGGTAATTAAAAGTCAATTATCACCAAAAATTCGTAATCATTATGAAGATTTAATTATGTTTTCTATCTAATATTAAATTGATTTGTAATATTTATTAAGATGCTTATTATATCCAGGATTTTTGCTGAAAAACTCAAAGATATATTTTCGAATGTAATGTTTGTTTATTTGAAAGTACTTTTCACAAATATTTTCAAGTATAAAAATTTGACAATAAGGAATTTTTATATACAGAAATTCTAATGTCATTTGAAAAACATATTTTAATTCACGTAATTTTATTTCGAAGTAAATTGATAAATTTCATAATTTTTATGGTTCTTTTTAAATTTCACTCCATCTATTTAATTGAATATCTAATGCAGAGATTAAGCGAAGTTTAAAAATTATTTTACTCTCAGATCCTTCGTATTTATTGCTTAATCAAGGTATAAAAATTATCAAGGTATATTGCTTATCTACGATCAAAACAACTTTGATTTAGAATAAAAATTTATAAATTACTGACAATTCTCATTTAGTAACATTTTATTGTGAACTCTCATTATTGCAAGGCATGCAAATAAATAAAATAAGAAATTTATAGCTATTAATAAACATAAAATCATTTATAATTATTCTTACAATGAATAAAATTAAACATTAAAACAATTACTTTGTTTGAATTATTAAATATTATGTTTTGAGTTATTTAAATAAATATTGAGTTATTAAATAAATGTTACAAACGAAAAGAAAATATTTATTTTGCTACAAAACAAATATTTAATTTTGTAAAATTATTTTCATTTATTAATAGTAGAATATTTGTGTAAATTTGTCAATACATTTTCTAAATTAAAGAAAACGTAGTTACAGACTATTAGTAAATTTATGCAAATTTTTCACTAACAATGACAAATTTCTTAATTTTCAAGAAGTTATATCAATATGTTGAATAAAATTGTATAATATATGATCATTTATGAAGAGCTAAATAAATATCAAAGCACTTATTCTATGTAATTGCTTTAAATGTGGCCATTATGAATATCATATTAATTTAAATTAATTTCTTTGAATAAGATATAAAAAGAGAAAATCAATATGTAAATCGAGTTTCTTACATACACCATTCCCACTCATATGAAGCAATCAGAGATTTAATTATTGATAAATAATTTTAAGTAAATGTTTTATCTCTGAATATTAAATAATAATATTTAATTTATTCCTATAACTTAACCATTTAATTTACTTTTAAGTTTTGAATAGCAAATATAAAGAAATTTGAAAAATAAATAAAAACACCTCTCAAATACAATTCTAACAAATCAAGAGCAACATCTTTGAAACGTGTGCTTGATTTGTGTTCTAAGAACACTTTAAGTGATTGTTCTAAATCTCAATGTTAACCCCACGTACTCGTGACATTACTTTACCACTATGATTGGATGAAAATGTTCTTGCACTTTCGACCAATTGCATTTGAGCACCTGACGTCATAGTCTGCAGATGGAAATGCTTTTGGAATGAATGTTTTTCGAAACAGTTCCTTAGGGATTTCATACGTACACAAAACGCGCTGAAATACTATTCTACGTTCCACTCCAATTTTATTTTGTTTTAGTAATCACAAAAGATTCAGAATTTCGCGTGAAGAAAATGTGTTTCTTTAACTTCATACGTGCCGAAACGAAATTTACTTTGAAAAGCATTGGCATACATTTTAGTCCACTCGAAGATTGAGTCTGCTGAAATCTCATTTGCGTTTCAAAGAACCTATTGAAATTTTGTTGGAGATATGAACTAGTATGTTATCACTAAAAATAAGCTTTATTTAAAAAAAATAATTTCGATATATTTAAGTTTCTGGGTATATTTTCTTGACCTTAAGAATTAAATGACTAATTACTAATTACTAAATTAAGAATTAAATGACTTACTCACAAAATAATTTAATAACGAAATTAAAGTAGAAGAATTGATCCGAAATAATGTACTTCTTTCATTTTTTGTTGCTTAGTAATAAAGTGAAATAATTTCAAAAGTGGTAACGTACTCAAATGAAATCAAAATTAAGTTTTAAAAATATTTAGGAATATGTTGTTTTTTAAGAATTTTGATATTGTTTTAAATAAAAATAATTCCTAAAAATATAAAAAAAAATTATTTATTATTCGAAAAGAGTTTAGTCCAAAATCCAAAATCCATCCATCCATCCAAAATCCAAAATGCATCTATATGAAAACATTATCTATAGTGTATTACATATTTCTTGATTAAAGCAAAATATTGATTTGATTTTATTAAAATTATAAGCTAACACAAACTGTAAATTTTACTAAATAAAAAGACTAAAAATAAATTTTACTTTGAATAAATTAAAACTTTAGGCAGGGTTATCTGTCTTATAGTTTATTTTCTGGAAAGGAAAATTATCTAAACCTGTTGCTCGGCAACACGTATTGAAACCAAGGCTTACAGTATCCATGTCTATTTCCCTGTCAAATGGCACTGGGGTGCGAAGCATATATCCACGTTAGGGGGTCAGTTTGACATGAAACTTTTAGCGTTTAGTTCCCAAGCATGCTTGGTACTTAGTTTATTGACCCACTAAAGGGATGAAAGTCTGAGTGCACTTATTTAGTGAAGCTAGAACCTCAGGCCTGTGCCTTGTTAACACGAAGTACTACCACTAAGACCCCAGGATTCTTGTTTATTTTCTACTATAAATATATTGCCAATTGTTTCTTTTTTAATCTACAACCACATTTACTGAAAATGAAACATTCGTCTTAATATAATTCCTTGTGAGTATTTAATCATTGGATCAAGTTTCAATCAATCAATCAATCAATCAACAATGGCACTACAACCCTGTGTGGGTCCTGGCCTTCTCAATGAGCTTATTCCATCTTGGCCTGTACTCAGCAGCACTTTTCCGATTATATGTTCCAATAGTCTTAAAGTCCCTATCAAGACAATCAATCCATCTGATTTTGGGCCTACCTCTGGAACGCTTGACCAAAATTTTAATTTAATTCAAACATTATTTTACATGTTTGGCTTGGACTCATTTGCACCACTTCTTGTTACTTTTTTCAAGATGGAAATACAAAAAGCACAAAAAATTTATCATTCTGTTTTATTGAAAAGTTTAAGTTCATTTAAACGTAGAAAACTACCTATTAAAGAAGAAACCAATATCGATCTATTGATAACTGAATAAGCTATGAAAAGAAAAGCACACAAAAACTCATTTGATATATACAAATAAAGTAAAAAATATGTTAAAATTTGAAATAATAAATATTTTGAAATATAAATAATTGATGACATATGAAAGTATTTGTAACTAGTTAATATATTTTTTTATTCCCTGTTTTATAACGCATTAAAACATAAATCATTTTCGACAGAATAAAAATATAAACAAATAAAAATTAATAAAACCCACAAATGTGCGTGATATTTGACATATATGAATCTTTTACAAATAAAAGAGTTGACAACAGAATTTTATTCAAAATAGATTATATTTAAGAAATTTCAAGTAATGGGATTATGCATTTGTAGAAAATGGATTGGAATAAAAATTAATATTATTCATTTATAAGTGATTTTGTGAAAGAAAAACATTCATTTGGAGTTTAATATAAATGTGTCGCAATTATTAAAAATTTCATTTGTATATCTGCCTAGAAGTTTACACTACAGTATAAAAGTTAATAACGTATAAGAATACAAAATCAATTCAATTATTATTTGATGTTGACTTTAAAAATTTATTTTGCGAAAATATTTATTTAAAAGAATATTTAGAGCTTGAAATTGAAAATAAATCTGTCACAATCGTTGAAAAATTAATTTTGCATCTGCCTAAAAAGTTTACAATTTGCAGAAAGTTTTAAAAATAATACATTACGAAAATAAATCAAAGATTTATATGCAACAAAAAATAACTATCATTTTACATAGAGATTTCAAATTTTGTTTAAAAATATTGGATGAAGAAAAAAGGAAAAATAAAATAAAGGAATGGAAAATTTCTTTTACCTTTGGGTGTGCCCTTTTGGGAAAAGCAATCTTTGGATCGATCTGAAAAAAAAGAAAAGTTTTATTTTATCGATATTTTTCAACATAAAAGGACAGTTGTGACGTCATTTTTGACGTTCTATGCATTTATCTTTGAAAATGGATGTGAAAATCTTCACATGTCTTTAGTTTAAATCTATAATCAAAGTGACTTTGATTTTTATAACATCTGAAGAGCTTTATACTTTCTTAATAAAATTTGAAAGTATTTTAATCTATCAATACGCTGTACAAAGAGTCCTATTTTATGCATAAAATCAACTTATTTTACTGGTTTTTTTAAATATTTGAAAGTAAGAAAAATATTTTATAAGTTAAATAATGAATTCAAAATACACTACGATAAGTTATTTTAAAATTCACATCACAAATTTTGCTTGAAATAAAGGATGATCTATAAAATATTGAAGTTGGTTAGCATTATATATATATATATATATATATATATATATATATATATATATATATATATATATATATATATATATATATAAACTTTCTTGAATATTGACTAATTTTATGGAATTAAATTTAAAAAATTACTTTTGTTATGCTTCAATTGTATTAAATCTGTGAGAATCTGGCTTCCAACATACATTGGAATTTTAATCTTTTGAGATGTTAACTAAATGCAAAATGTATGTGCACTAAATAAATGCATTATATATATACAAATGGTTACAAATTATTTTCGAAATTCTTTACTCTATGGACAAATAAAATTGAATAAAATGCTTTCATTTTTTCTTAATTTTGGAGATTTGAAATGTAATTAATGACTTTTTATATACTTTTAAATATAACTCATATATACCTTAAAGTATTTTTAAAATTTCTTTCAAACTATCGTTTTTACTATACTTAAATATTTTTGTATCTTAAATAAGATAACCATATTTAAATAGTTAAATTTTATATAAATTTAAATTTTATAATTTATGGTTTGGAGCATTATTAAAAATATTTTCTCGAAATATTTTTATAATTTATAATTACTATTGAAATTTAAAAAATAATGGAAAACTGTTCTATTAGAATTATTTTTATCAATTCCAATATTTTCAGATTAATTTGACACCATTTGTGATCTGTTTTTCATAAAATGCATTTTTTAAGCTTTTATCTAAAAGAATTTCCAATACATTTTCTAACATTACCATATTTATGTGCATCATTTCATATGCATTTTCTATTACACGCAATTAATAATTATTTTGTATTGTGTACCTTAAAATATGTCAATAATTCCTAAATTACTTCTTATGAAGTATGTATTATTTAGATATCGAATTCGTGATTAAAAATAAAAAAAATTATTTATTTGTTACTCGATAAATTAAAAAACGTTCTTTGAAATTTGAAAATTGTTGATTAGTAAACTTGTTATTACATATAAAACAGAATATAACATTTTTTCATTCCTAAAATAGCATGATATTATTACTTGAAAAAAGATATTTTTTATTTGTTTAAATACATAATTTTCCTTAAAATATATTACGCCGCATATTCTATTTATAATGAAAATTACTTTTTCAGCCAACACTTTCAGACATGGAATACTTTGGGTGATAAAATTTTAAAATTAACAAATAAAAAATTTTATAAAAAAATCTCTTTAAAAATATTAAAGATTTTATATTACTTCTCAAACTAATTACCAATAAAGGAATTTTAGATTTAAACTTATACATTACTAATAAATATTTTATCTTGTTTACTGAAATCTAAATTATTTAAGAAATACAAACAATTGAAAAATAAAATTTTACAGGTTATGGAAGTTAATGCAGACACATAAGCAAATCTTAAAATTATATTTTTTTACGCAGAATTACCTATTTATAAATGATTGATTTTATGACTAAAATGTTTTCAAAGTATGTATATAAAAATTTTATACTAATAATTTTCCTTGAAATAATTATTTAAAATTCTAGTTACTTAACAAGGAGTGCATTGTTATAACTTTAAAACTTGCTGCCTTTATTTAACATTTTTAATCTTCAATTTCTTGTAAAGTAAATTTTATATTCAAAAATGTCAAAGTGCATTAAAAAATTTCAGCAACAGTTTATAAAATTATTTTTCTTTTAAGAACTTTTGAGCATCAGATTTCATGAATAATTTACAAGCGTTGCAAGTGTCCCATGAAATGCATCACCAAGCTGTGCTCTGCAACGTAGCGGATAACTTAAATTGTACTTTAAAGCCCCCGGAGACTGTTAGCAAATCCACCTTCAGTCCCGGGTCTTTGTATTGATTATCATGCAGGTGCCTACCACCACACATGTAGACGATTAAGTCACCAAAAGCATAAAAAAGAACATCGTGTTGCAGCATGCACGATGCAACTCAACTCCTCTCTATGGAATACATTGTGAGAAAAAACGGAGAGAAAAGAATTCGGTTTCCTCGCTAATGTCTCCACGAATTTGGAGATAAATTCTGTTGTTCGCATAGCTCGATGGAAAAAAAAACACATCAACAAAACATCGTTTAGTTTCTGAAAAGAAAATTTCTTTTTGAAGTCTGTTGTTTTACAACAAACTTGAAAAATCTTTTTTTAAAGGAGGGGAAAGACGGTCGCTCTGAGCGACTCTGTCAAATAATAAATTCCGAATATTTTTTTCTTGGCGATTTTTACCACATTTGGTGAGAAACAGCTGAAGAAAAACAACTTTTTGAAAAGTCTGTTTCTTTCCTTTTTTGAATCGGAAATGACGCGTTCCATTTCTTTATAATGCTTATTCCTATTTGAGATGTTTCTGATGACAAATATTTTTACAAAGGATAAAGTTTGATGAAATTGCTGCAAAGATATCATTTTAAATTTAAGTATATACTTCTAAGAAGAGTAGGAGAAATATTTCATTTCTTGTTTTTGGACACTTTTTTTCAAATTTTAGAATTTAACCTACAAACACAAATTTTATTAAAAGCAATAAAATATAAATTAACTAATTATACACAGAAGGTATTTTAATCCAGCTCAATAATCTCAAATATTTTGTTTAATACGCTGTCATATGATCGATTAAATATTTGGACGTGGATAATTGTAATGATTCAGAATCCACTTTAGTATATAATATATTTGATATACAATATATTTCGTTATGAATGCCATAAATTTTACAGTTTATAAGTATATAAATATTAATAAAACTATATCAACTTAACAAATATAATAAAAGGTTTACCTCATTTTAAGATGGATTTTATAGTTTTTTAAAATATTAATAAGAGGATGATTTAGTTTTATTTACAATATATATATAAATAAATTCATAAAATTACATATCTGATTTACATTTTGATTTATAAAATTAAGATAATTTCTTTATAAGATTTAATTACTTTAATTAGACCATAAGTGAGTTTATATTCTTGCAATGGAATGCAAACTTTTATATTTATATGAAGTAAAATATAAGGATTTATGTTATTTGGTTAACTAATTTTTAATAAAATTGATGAGAATATATAAAATATCATGTTCATACAGAATTTAATAGTTAATTCAAAAAATATTAATGCGTATTTAAAATTTAGTAATACTTTGTGTACAGTAAATTTTAATGTATTATTCCAACTTTCGTTAATTTAAAAATTAAATTACTATTAACCTTTCCTTAATCTTTTGTTTATTGTTACTCACCCTATAATATTGTTATTCACAACATAAAGCTTAAAAATCACATTTATTTCAGGAAAAATATACAGATAAATATCATACTTTATTTTCTTCTATTGATAAAATTATTTCAACGAATTTTCAAACTAACTTATACACAACATAGAATAAGATTCAAAATTATATATAATATTTAAAATATTTTATGAATAATTGAAGAATAAGATTTAGTCTTCAAATTATTTATAAAATATTTTGGAAAAGTTTTCTCTTAAATAATCAATTTACAGTATTCCAAGAAATATTAATATCAGTGATAGAAATTTTACAAATTCAGAAAATATTTCCTAGTAAATGAACTTTTAATTTTTTTTAGATCCTAAACTTAATTTATGTGTATTGAATTAATACTTGTGTGAGAGAGAGAGAGACTATTTTCACACCAACGAGAGTTAACCGAAATAATATCTATAAAGGCATTAAAAACTTTCAATAAGTTTTGTTATTAAACAATGTAACCAGTGAACAATGGTTACATTGTCAAGTACTTATTAAT
Source organism: Latrodectus elegans (assembly GCA_030067965.1). NCBI lineage: Eukaryota > Metazoa > Arthropoda > Arachnida > Araneae > Theridiidae > Latrodectus > Latrodectus elegans. The sequence goes on along the minus strand of CM057813.1, from coordinate 72,394,318 downwards.
GCAAGGAAGTGGTTTTTACTGTGTGCCACTAACAAGATTCTTCAAATTATTTCAGCAGTATTTTTTATAACGTGTATTATGCTACACACACATGGAAGAAATTTTCATCAGTTTTTCCATACATCATCAATTAATTAATTATTTGGTGCTTATTATTTTAACTATGCAGAAATTCAATTAAAAGATAGTTTTTGTTACATTTTGTTGCGAGTTAAAAATTTGAAATCCTCATAAAATTACAGTTATCGAAATATTTTTTTTTTAAATAAACAAAATTTGCAAGATTTATTTTGAAAATCAGCTTTAGAATTACATTTCACACATTAATTATTTGGCATATCAACAAAAACAAAATTTTCAAATTTTGTAAATTACAGTTCAACAGGTGACATATTTATAATCATTCAACACATTTTATTTTACGATGCATTTTTTTTATAATTTTTAGCAATATTTTTTTTTATTAATGTTACCGAAGAATAATTATCGTTATATATAAAATGTTATCATTTGAATTTTCAGGCATAATTTCTAATTATAAATATATGTAGTACAGTAAGAGAACGGAAAAGTTTATAGTGCAGAAATAAAAAAAAATTATTCGAAGGAAAAATATAAATAAGAAGTGTAAATACTATTTGAGAAAAGCTTCAAGTATATTCATTCAATTAAATGATTTTAAACTTTTTTTAAAGTATACTTAAAGCTATGAATTTTAAAAAGTAAATTGTACATTTATGTCTGCTCAATGATAATTATTTAAGGTGCATGGGCATGTATATTGGGTATCTTGGAATATAAAAAGGGATGTTTGGATAGACAGCTTTAAGAAACTTTTGAAAAAGTATTGTAATAGTTATAAAGCAGAAGTAAGCAAAATAAGGTATCTTTCCTGTTATTTGACAGTAGTTAGATCAGAATTCAGGAATTTCACGAGAGAAAAGTTTTATCTACGAAAGATTAAGTGTTTTAAGTTTTTGCAATAACTTTGATTTATTTAAAATTCTTTCAGGAAAACACTGATTGCTTAAAAATTCTATATAGTTTTGTAATGCTAATCTTTACATTCTAAATATTTTAATCCAAACGGTAATGGTAAACATAACTCAGATCTGTTAATTAAATACTATTAAATTCGTCACGTATTATTTCATTTATAGATATTGAATAAACTTTATTCTTTTGTTTCAGATGAAAAAATTCCAAAAATCCTTAAATATTTCATCAAAAAATGTATTTCCATTATTCAGAAATATAACACGCGTTTCCTAATGCTCTTTGACATTGAAATTTGAATCGATATTAAAATTGAAAAAGCAATAATTTTACTACCAAACATTGGGGATAAAGTTTACAATATTAAATGGTTCCATATTTGTACCATTTCTCAAAAGATCAAATAAGTTTGCATATTCATCATAATGTATACAAAATAATTGACGGAGAAATTGCAAAGTCAATATTTCATGGAAATTCTTGTATTTGCTCATGCATTTGATAATCAAGCATTAAGGAAATATTTATTAGATCAACTTTTAGTATAGGTTTGAAAATGATCGAAACATTCCCGCAGGCCACGCCTTTGTCTTGCCTGGAAATCAGAAATGAGTTCTTAAGTGGATTCAAGACTTATTAATTTTCGTGTTAGGAACCCTTTATTTAGCTCCATCTCTACTTAAATGTTCCTCCAGAGAATCTCACTAAGAACCTCTTTGAGAAGTGTATTGTGATAATGAAAAATAATTTTAACTCATGAAAATGATAATTAGGTGAATGCATTAACAAATGGTGCCTTATCCTTCAAGGAAATGTAGGTTTAAAAGTGAAGCATATATTAATACAAATTTATGCTAATATGAGTGAGAATGAATGTAAGGAGTTTATGTTTAATCGTATAATGAAAAATGTGTAAATGTAAAAAGAATGAAAATGTTTCTCCGCATCACTTCTTTAATTAGATGAATTGCTTTTTTATAATAATCAAATTTATAGTAATAAAAATATGTCATGAATGCAAATAAACTATCAAAATGCATAGATTTATATTTCATGAACAGAAGGAACATAAATGGCATACATATTGAAATTCAATAGTTTTACAAATTAAGTTAATTCAGATAATTATTATAGTAACATTTATATAAAATAAGAACTTATATTTTTGTATTATAGCATATAAAAAGCGTTGAAATTACAGGAATTCTTTTTTTAAAAAAAGTAATAAATGAATGGAAAGTATTTTAGTATATCTGTACAGATAAAGTACATTAAATTCAATTCCTTATAGTTCCTGAGCTCTTCAAAGACACTAAACTGAAAATAAATTTCATATTATATATTTTAAAATTATTTCTTATCAGAAAAAAATTCTCTCAACTTATTAATTTTAAAATGTGCAAGGAATTATAATCACAAAATGGATATTTCTAAATTTTAATTTCAAGAATTAGTACAATTATGAAATGATTTCTTTTTGTTATAGTTATTACTAACTTTATAATATTTATGGTAATAAAAAAATCGCAAATTTTAGATTTCGAAATTTTATGTTCTTACTTTTCAAACTTTCTGTATTGAATATATTTACAAATTAATGAAGTAACATTAAAAATCAGTTTTATATATGTATAATATTTAATCGCAATGTCGCCCACTTTGTGTTGTGTGGTCAGCGTATCTTATTGCGGAAAGAGAGGTCCTGGGTTTGAATCTCGGTTCGGGCTTGGATGTGCATTCTCCCGCTCTTCTATCTTTGTTCTTTCATTGTACGAATAGGTTATCAATGGCTGCCAACCATCTAAGCGGGTACTTATGGCATGTTTGTACTGAGGAAGTCGGACACCACATCAAATTAAGATTCAATTCGAAATGTGGAACAGCGTACCCCATGTTTCAAGTCTATCTTCCGCAAGAGAACACCAAGAACAACAATATTTAATCACAATGCACAGAAAACCCAAGCACAGATAATATTTTTTAAAATGACATATCTCGTGTAAAATTACTATGTTAGAAAAATTAAAAAAAATTAAAATGAAAAATAATAATGAAATAAAAATCACACAAATATCTACAATAATTTACAACATTTCATTGTTTGCTAATTGAAGTTTAAAAGTACTAGCATCAAAATGTACCAGTAATATAATCAAAATATACAGGTTTATGAGTTATGTCAGTTAAAATAAAAAAGTGATATAACAAAAATATAAATTCCCTTCAGGTATTATTTAATAATATATTAACAGAAATTTAATAATTATAATTATTAATTAATATAACAGAAATTCAATAATTAACTGAGTCTACCAATAACATTTTCCATAAAAACATTTCAAATGTTCCTTTGCATGATAGAAATGTCAAGCATAATGAAGTTAACTGTTATAAAAATATTTATTAAAAAAGGAAATTTTTTTGGAAATTTGTGTAAGTCATATAAATAATATAATACTTTAACTGAAGAGTTTTAAAGCCATCATTTTGGTTGAATTGCTTAAAGCCAAAATTTATTAAACATTGATATTGAAATTCGGTAGATTATTTTGAAACTATCATTTTTATAAGAGCATTCATTTAATGTATTAAATTATTAATTTATAACGAATATGTGACCACAAAATTGAATATGACGCTATTGGTTATGTGCATTCAATATTTTAAATATAAAAACAAAATTAAATTAAAATAAGTGAAATTTCATGTTGGAATATTGGATATTTTATGCTAATTTTAAAATTAGATGAAGAAAAATGAAATATAACGGGAAATTATCAACCATCGGAATTTATCAAGGAATGTATATTGAGAAAAATATCAAACTGCTTACAATATCTTAAGAATATTTAGGTTTTAAAATTAATGCATTAAATTTATTTAATGAAACCATTCAAATAGTTAAATATTCATTCAATATTTCCAAAAGTTCCTTTTAATGCTGTAAAAAATTATTTTAATTTTTCTTCACAATTTATTGTTCTTTATGCAAAATTTGTTTTTTGAAAATTGTTTTCACCACTTTCAAAATGTGTTTTATAAATTTTACGATCATTAAGTAAAAAGAATCTCTCCAGAAAATTTAAAGATTTTGATTAAATTTCACATTAATGCACATTTTGGATTATTTTAATTAATTGTGATACATATAATTAATTCAGATGAGAAAATAAACCAACAGAATTTGTTAAATAGTATAAAAGAAATTTGGAATAAAATACACTTGCAATTAACATAAAATGAATTAGGTAAAAGAAATACGAAACTTAAAAATATGTAAAGTTAGAGATCGTAAAATAGAAAAAAATACATTTAATCAGAAGTAAATTGTTCATTATTTGTTTTTTGGATGATACATTGATTATTTGGTAGTCAAATTTTATAAATATGTAATAAAAATCCAAAATCATTGTCTTAAAATAATAAAAAAAATTGGATTGAATATTAGTTCTTGAGTTGTTATATAAGAGGATGACAGAAAAGTCTTATAATAATGATAACTCGAAATCTAAAAGAACTAAAAATTCGCGCTTTTGAATTGGTTGTTGGAATAAATATATATATAATCCAAGCTTTGTGAAAAGTTGTATGATCCTACCTTATACAATCTCTCTTTGAATAATCAAAAAGGGTTGCTCGATGGCCACCATTTTAATCTTCAGTTCAATTTTTCATAGGTTCAGTTTTCCTTCGTGTGAGGATATTTATAGTGCTAAATTTTCTTTTAAATGTTAAGGTGTTTTTAAAACAGTCTTTATGTAGAAAAATAATTGAAGAAATGAAAACAAAATTCAAAATTTATGAATTTATGTAAAATTTAAAATTAGCTCTGCTTTGAGGGAACATAACAGTAAAGTAATGAATGCAGCATGAAATAACGTTTTAAATTTCATAATTCTTATTATATAATTATATCATTCAAACAATTTAATGTCAAGTTGATTTATAAATTATTTTATTATATATTAATTGTAAAGAATCTAACTTCACTGAATTAGTTTCAATTTAGAACAAACTGATAAAATAACAGCCATTCATTATTGATCAGAGTAAAATAGCTTAAAAGGGTAATGCTGACATCTAATTAAATGATATGATGAACATATATAGTTATAAAAATAGTTATATATATTAATGACATATCTTGAAGTATGATATATTCAATTCAATAATAAATTAATTTTCATGGTGAGTTAATACAGACATCATTAGTTACGATATATATTTTTGTTACATTTTATGGCTGATTATAGCCCTTAGATATCATCATTTGCAATAAAAAATGAATTATCAATTGGAAAATATAATATTTTCTTGTCAAATAAGTATAATGAGTTCACTTTTCTTTGTACGAAATAGTGTTCTGAAGTAACATATGATACCCATATAATCAAGAAAACTCTGAAGCAAAGGGGGTTTATTTAATTATGAAACATAATAATTAGAAAAACATTATTTGTTTCCGCTTCAATTGAAACATGACATTACTAATTATTTTTAATTTGAAAAATAATCTATAATTTGAAATGTTTTTATAGTACTGTATTTTTAAGGTGAATTTGTACATTTCATTAATATGATATTTACTTTTGCATAATAATTCTTCCTAGTCAAGAATACATGGAAATATTATTTATAATACTTTTATTCGTTCACCTAAATTGTAGATGTAAAATTGAATTAAATACAAATAATTACATGTAAATAAATTATATTCTTGAATATTATGAACAAAATTATTACTATACAATTATTTTCCAGAAATACGTAACTGATCAAATAATTTTGTTTGCTACTTATCAATAAAGCCCAGTACATAAGATATTTCTCTCAAAATTTAGTACTTTGACGGATTTTCAAATAGATAAAAAATTTCTAACAGATAAGAAATCCACGATAAATGCATGTTTTCTAAGAAGTAAACCATAAAAAATTCATGAGAATCCACGCATTAATAATGCAGAAAAATATCTCATCATAAACCTAATAATAACTCTAAGATTTTACTCGAAAAATATTTTAAGTTTAGTAATAAATGATTTTCTGTTGGAAATGGTAATTATCTTATAGAAATTTATGTGACACATGTTTAAGAATAAATACAGTTAATAGTGTCTCTAAAAACATCCTAATAAATAAAAAAAATTCTAAGAACAATTTAAGAAATTCACTTTGAAATTCTCAAAAAGGTGCATTATTGTAGAATAATTTATTGAACTTTACATTAAAATATTTTAAAGAGCTTTCTGCTTAAGAAGTTTTTTATCAGTAAATGTACAGCAATAAAATATTAGATTGAAAATTTGGAAAAGAATTAATATGAACACTACATCTTCAAACTTATTGATATTGCAAAAGACTGATTATTCTTAACTCGTATATTACTGAAATTAATTTACGTTGAAAATAATATCTTACAGTTTTTAATCATTTCAAATCGTTATTAAGAATTCTATTTTATTCTGTTTAACTAATTAAAAAATAAATTATTTTTTCCTAAAATTAAATTACAATTTTCTGAAAAATTTGCAAGAATTTTTAGAATGCTTTTTTTAAGAAATATAAAGTAAATTAAATTGAGAAAAATCTCATTCAACTTAATGTATTTATAATGATACAAAATGTTTGAAACTAAGCTGTAAATCTGGAAATTATATATATGTTACATGGTCAATGAAAAATAAAAATAAATTACCAATTTCTCTATAACTATATAGCATGTAAGATTTCACAATTTAATTTTCTTAATTTGTCTCCTCGAAAAATTCCAGCACCTTTGGAAATAGAAAGAAAGATTTTTTTTATAGTGAAGAGCGAGGCAGGGGTTGTTTTTGATTTATATCTTCGGCCGTCCAGCGTCCAGGTAACTAAGGGAGTAAGGGACTGCTGTTGTGCGATCAAATGCACTCAAGTAAACCTTTGTTTTCGAAAAGAGAAGATACGTGTTTTATATCCGCTCCAACTCCAAAATAAAATGGGCATGGAATGGAAGTTGGTTTAGATGCTTAGAGGGATAAATCTACAGAAAAAGAAGGTAAAAAAAAACTAGAAAAGAAATAGCAAAATAGTGGTAAAGAAGTCACTGGAAAAAATAATCCTCCCCCTCAAAAACAGTGACTTAGTACGTGCTATATATCTTTTTGCACTGTAACGAAATTGTTGCCCGGCGACGCCTTGCTTTTTTTTTTATATATTTTTTCCTGAGTATATTTACCGTTGTTTGAATCAAGTCCGATGTTCAGTTTCGTCTCGCAGTGGAAATTCGCCGTTTTGCTCTCAACCATTTTATTTATTTTTTGGTTTTTCTTCTTGTTGTTTGTCTATTTTTCCCGTCCCCTTTTTATGAATAAATAGAAGTCTCGGATTTTTATTACTATTGGTGGAAAAGAAGTTGCACGAATTTTCCTTTTCCTACTGACTTAGCGAAGGAAAGTAAAGAAAAAAAATACGAGAAATAAAATTTTGTCGATTGTTTTTCGTTGTAAGGATAATTCAAAAAGACGGAGGAGTTCTTGCTTATAGCTTAATGGCTGAAGATTTTCTTCCTTTTCCTTTTTATAATTTTTGCTCTTGTAGATTTTTATTGCTATGAGTCTTAGATGAAACAACTACGTAATATGTTTCGTGCTCTTTTTTATTCTATTTTTGGCTTTCAACTGTTTACCCAATGAAAAATAAAGAAATCAACATTTAATTATTAGTCTTTAAGTTTTGTTAATTATTAGGTTATAAATTACTTTTTGTTATGAAGCCGAAATAATTTATGAGTCGAAAGAAGCATATCATATGACTATTCATTGGTTAAATTGATTAGATTTAATATAAGTATTACCATTTAAATAAATTTATTAAAAATAAATAATATTATGTAATAGAATTTATTTGTTATTGAATTTTTATTCATTCGATAACATAAATTAAAAATGTATTATTTTTAAAAGAAGAATGCAATCAAGATCTAGAAGAAATAATTTTACTGTCTAACAAAGCTAGTCCAGACTTTACACATAAGGGAAAAGAGATGATATAAGTAAAAACGAAGAAGTAAATAAAGGTTTCAGAGTAAAAGATTTCTCATTTAAATAAAAACATTAAAATCTTTAGAATAAAAAATGAATCATTATATTAGATTATATTTCTTCGCAGAAGCACATTTTTCATTTTAGAAAAACACTCATACATGAGTTAGCAATTTTCCTCGAATAAGTTTTCAGTAACTAAATAAACTTGAGCCATTTATTTGCATATCATAGAATTGTGATACAATGTGAATCACGCAATGTGTGTAAATGCTAAATGACATGTTGTATACCGCTAAAATGGAATACAATACCATCACAAAACAGTGATAATCATATTGCGACTCATAAAAAATCAGTTAAATTTGTATGCTTTAACAAATTATGTTAAAAATTTAAATACAAACAAATATAATGTTAATTATTTGTAATTCTCGCGTAAGGATAATATCATCAGAACATTAGTGCTGCTTTAATGAGATTCTAAAATTTATTGAGTTTTTTTTATTACAGATCACAGAAATTAATACAATGTTTGCTACAGTACAGTTATGTAAATTCAAGGCTTTGTTCCATAAATGCTTAGAAGAATTCTATTAGAAGCAGTCAATATATGATAATTTATATATAGCATCAGTTCTCAGAGATTATACATCAGAATTGGAACTTTAAAAAAGAGTAATTTTTAAAAATGATATTTTTGATTTATTATTATTATTATTATTTTATTGTAGTATTTGTTTTGTGGTTCTAAAGTTTTAAAATAAATTATATTGGTCCGCTACATGGTTAACTTTTTTGAGCCCATAGACGCTCGCACAGTATTTTCCGTAATAATACCGTATATTTTATTTAAATGTTTATTAAATATCTCGTATTAGCAGAAGAAATAAGTAATATTAATATCTTTAAGCAATTTAATTTTAATTAATGGACATTTTAAAATCTTTATAACTGAAGTAATTCTGATAATCACATTTTAAGCTAAGCATATGATTTGGCGCTACAGTTATGGGTAAAATGTGTATAAGTAACACCATTCTGTGTTTTCCTATTATACACTACTGGCCCTTAAAATTATTACACTAGGAAGAAATTCAGATAACAAAATTATATTCATTGGACAAATATATTATACTAGAAATATACTATACTAGAAGTGATTAAATTTTCAAAAAATTTGGCTGGATAGATCCTGAAACATCAGTACCCAGAACAACCACCTCTGGCAGTAATAACAGCAGTTATACGCCTGAGCATTGAGTCAAACAGAGATTGGATTGCATGTACCGGTACAGATGCCCATGCAGCTTCAACACGATGCCACAGTTCATCAACTGTAGTGACTGGCGTTTGGTGGTGAGCCAGTCGCTCGGCATCCATTGACCAGACGTTTTCTATTGGTGAAAGATCTGGAGAACGTGCTTGCTAGGGCAACAGCCGAACATGTTCCGTATCAAGGAAGGTCCGTACAATACCGGCAACATGCGGTCGGGCATTATCCTGCTGAAACGTAGGGCTTCGCAGGGCTCGAATAAAGGGTAGAGCCACGGGTCGTAACACACCAGAAATGTAACGTGCACTGTTCAAAGCACCGTCAATGCGAACAAAAGGTGCCCGAGCCGTGTATCCAATGGCACCCCATACCATTACGCCAGGTGATGAGCCAGTATGAGGATGACGAATGCAGCTGCCAGTGTGCGTGCACCACGATGCCGCCAAACACGGATGAGACCATAACGATGCTGTACACAGAATCTGGATTCATCTGAAAAGATGACGTCTCGCCATTCGTGCGCCCAGGTTCGTCGCTGATCACACCATTGAAGGCGCTCTTGTCTATGACGCAGTGTCAAGGGAAGCCGCAGCCATGGTCTCCGAGCTGAGAGTCCATGCTGCTGCAGTCGAAGTGTTCGTGTAGACACTTATTGTCTTCCAAACGACCCCTTTTCTTGACTCACGGCTCGTGACGTGGTTGCACTATCCATTACGGCCATGCGGATAATATGCCTGTTTTCTCAGCTGCTAGTGATAGGTGGCCATTGAGATCCCGCATGGCGTTCCGTATTACCGTCCTGAACCCATCGATTCCATATTCTGCTAACAGTCATTGGATCTCGACCGACGCGAGCAGCAATACTGCGATAAGATAAATCGCAATCCCGGTACGCTACAATTCGACCTTTGTCAAAGTCAGAAACTTGCTTGTACGCATTTCTCCTTCTTACACGAGGCATCACAACAACTTTTCACTAGGCAACAACGTTCAAATGAAATTTGTGTATGAGGAACCGGCTGAACAATTTCCTCATTTCAACGCAATGTAGGTGTCGCTACTTGCGCCTGCTTTGTCTGAAGGCGCTGAAAAGCAAATAATTTGCATATCACAGCACCTTCTTCCTTTCGTATAAATACCACGTCTGTAGCATGTCGCCTTCTTGGTGTAGCAATTTTAATGGCAAGTAGTGTACATAAATCGCATAATCAGTTATACCACTCTGTTAGTCACGCGTAAATCTATTAGGTTCTTTTTTATTATAATTTATGGGAAATTGTTCATGACCATGTTTACCATCCACAAACATCTTGCTACAGGAGTTTCAGGAATCCATATTTCATTGACGTAAATCTGTTTATTTTTCTTTAGATGATTCAACGAGTTCATTGAACATTTTAATATAAGGTATCAACAATGGTAACATAATTAGGACGTTCATTACATTTCTGTACGTTATGAATGTCATGATTTGGATAAGTATTATTATAATGCCTAACACATTTTTAATTAACTAAATTTCCATTAAATGAATTTTACAAATAATACTTTATAAAAACGCAAAATTCAGTAGAAAAGAAAAAGATCTAAAATAAATGATTTAATTTTATTTTGATGAAACAAAATTTATGCAATATTTACACCTGCATATAGAAAAATCAATATAAAGTAATTTTCAAGAAATATATGTAATAAAAGAAAGAGATTTCGATAAAAATTAAAAACACAGAGCATATGGCTGATATTGATATTCAGTGGAATAAATGATGGGCTGATACATAATTGAATATTTTAAATTATATTTAAACTATTTGTAAATTATGTTTGAAAATCTCAGTGAGAAAAGTATCACTCTTGTACCTGGGAGATATTGGGTTCAAAATCTGATCCAGGAGAAAATCATCATGCTAAAAGTGTTCTTTAAAAAAATTATATAAGTTCAATAAAATTCAATACATTTTTCCATATTCGGACATGGTGTGGTTCTGAGGGTACCTGATCAGAATTAGATGTCGTCACTCGTTGTTCAAAATTATGAGTCGAGTGTCTTTTTTTTATAATTTTTGTTCCATAAAAATAGGTTGTTAGATATAAGTATAGAAATAAATAACTTTAATTATATTTAAGTGAAAAAGTCTGAAAGTAACTGTGTCACTCTATAAGAAAATAAAATTATTTCTATTTTGTTTAGTATTAACTAACATTTTAATTGTTATAATAGTAAAAAACAGAGTTTTTTAATTTAAGAAAATGTCTAAATATATGATGCTATTGCCTTCATAAAAATAAAGATATATTTGAAATAAATTTTATATAATCATTGAGTCAAGACTTCTTTTATTAACCTTCATAACTTCATAAGTTTTTAGATCTGTATTTGATAAGTCCTTTGTTTCTGTTTTTGAACATTCAGCCTTCAGAAGAGCAGTCCTCCGTTCTATGAGAATAGTTATTTAAGGGACGTTACATTTAATTCATAAGTTGACATTTGGAGGTTTTAGTGGTTATTTCAACTGTATACGAAGGTGGTAATCCCAACCCGATTGTTAGAATCATTCCCTTAAAGGGTATAGCTGGAAACATTAAAATAAATGGGCTGAAGAAGAAGCAAGGAAGAGGAAGAAATCATACCTCTTTTTGGCGTCAAGTCGCCTTAACTGCAGTTATGGGGTGTTCACTGCAGTAGAACGGCTCATATACTTTCTGAACCAAAAGGGGATGGAACATAAAACCTTTGCCAAGCAAAATATCTATAAAAACCACCTTTTATTCTACGGCAATTTAAGACCTTTTGTAGTTTTTTTCTTTTTTGGAAATAAAAGTGAAGAATTACTCTAAAATTCGGACGTTGGTCAGAGCAAGAAAAACAAAAGAAATATATTTAGTATGTCTGTTTTGGCATTTTCCACAGAAAAGTCTAATTCAATGTATCTCTAGGGTCCCTTTTCAGAGCCATTTATGACGCTACTGCGAGATTTTGCTGACATGCTTGGATTAATCTCTTCTTTACGAAATGCTATTCACACGCGAATTCCACTTTAAGAGTTTTATTAAAATGTAGAAATCATTAGAGAAATATTTAATATACGAATGTGTCTTATTCCTTGTAAATAAAGGTTTAAAATGTTTCCTTTTCAAAAGGAGTTTTGATTCTTATTGAAATGCACAGCGAAAACAAAAATTTGGGATATTGCATTAAACAAGTCTCATAATGAACTGCATTTGAATCAAGAAGTTCAATTAATTCTTGTAAATACATTGATGATATTTCTCAAAACTAGTTCAAAACAGGGAAATTCTTATTATTTTACAGAATTTCATAAAATGGGTTTTTAAATATGAAAACTTAGTCAGTTGCCATGATTACACAATTTTGCAGAATAAATGTTATGATTTTCTATCTTTGGTTTTCGAATGAAACTATAATATTATAAATAACATTTTGTCTAAATTTTATAAAATAAGCTTCATAGTATATTGTAAGTTGAATTAAATCTGTCGAGAAATTACTCTGAATTTCAATTTCATTATTTCTATCACAGTGAGGAATATCTTGTTATTGTATTGAGGGGAATAATGAATTGGAATATGTTAAAGAGTTAATTCCTAACCAATTTTAATATAATTTTAGAAATTATTAAATATTTCTTAAAGATTCAATTATATTTAATTTTAGAACTGTGTTTTAAATGTTCTTTGCATAAGACTTAAAATGATTATTGTACTAACCACACCAAATTATTTTATTAAATACTAGAGACAGAAGATAATTGTAAACATACGAAACTTTTTTTGCATTACAACGTGCATACTACTCTACCATACTAAATCATTTTTACTCAGTAGGAATTTTGCAAAAATAAAATTTAAAGAGTTAATCAGCTGAATAATTCTTGAAAAATATTAATGATTAGCTCGTGCAAAGGCATGAAAAAATGTTTACTGGATTAACGAGATACCTATATGAAAACCTGAAACATTTCAAGGTGAGTTTAGTAAGTTTTGCATGATGAAAGCGATCTACAGCATTTAATTCCTCTTCAAGTAGACGAAGTCTTGAATTTACTGAGAATGCTATTATCTTCTGAACACATTGGCTTACATGAATTGTTGTGTGATGAAGTATTTCTTATATCTTATTTCAAATATACATTACGTATACGATTGAAGCACTTTCAAATATACAATGAAGCAAATAGAAGATACAGTCTTATTAACCGGTATAATCGTTTTTGATGTCCCTTTTTGATATGACATCTTGATAACGTAAGACTCAATCAATCTCTTATTGATTGATGAACATTCCACTGCTTTCCAGTTGAGTTTTGTTGACCCAATTTGTCTGATCTAAAATATTGGGATGTTATTGAAATAAGTATTTGGGTTTAGATGATCTTTCAATTTATTTTGATGAATTGTGGAAGATTATAAAAATATCTTGATGACATAAATCTTTCCATTCTTTTCAATATCCTCTTAAGCCCATGATCTGTTGAATTCCTTCATTCAAGGCGACAGAAAATATTAAGTGCTATTAGATTTTGTCGCCACAATTCAGTTACTCTTAAATGAATATATCTATAAAGACCATTGTGGTAAAATAAAAAAGGAAGATGTGCAAAAATATATAGTTACAAAATAACAATATCAAAGTTGTTTATTTGATACACTTTATAAAGCTCTTCCTTGTTAACAGGAATTCAAAGTCATAGAAAAATGCAATCTATAAAATTTTATATTTTAATTAAAATCAATAGAAAACATCTATAATTTAAGCGTTAATATTAACATATCCATTAGTAAAATACATACATTTAATAAGGAATTTTTAAAATAAAAAGTAAAGCTTAATTAATATCGTTTTACCAAAACTTTTGACTGACAATAGAAGCCTAATTTTTAGTTTGAAATATCCTGAACATTAATGGAATTCTAAACTGTGAACACTTTAACAAAAATGTACTATTATAACCATAAATACTAATTATTTTACATTTCTCTACTGATTTAAATAATATTCGATGAAAAGTTGTGTTGTTATGATTGCTTCTAATGTTAAAAAAACATTCTTTAAGTAAAACACTTCTGAACTCTCGTTAAGATTGTAGGCAATAAGTGCAAATTAAATTACAAAATTAATTAATCTTGCAAACAATTTCATTAGCAGTTAAACATTAAAAACGATTATGAATGTATCACATTGAAATATGCAGATATCTGTATTTGCATTTAAAATAGTATGTTATACAGCAAATCTTTCACGGTGACATCAGCAATGCCTATTTTTCAAAAAAAAATACATGTTTTATTTAATTAGAACTCGAATACAAAAACTTATATAGTATCACGTGAAGTATAGAAGTAAAGCTAAATTTGAAATACAAACAATTAGATTGTGTCAATTGTCATTGTAACTAATTCCATAGAACTAATGTTTTAAGGCATTATAATTTAGTCAATGTGAAATGTAACTGACGGAACATGAAATAAAATTAATCTCTAAAGGAAATCCTTCAGCTTTAAACCTCCTTATTGCTAGAATAAAATCATTGCAAGGAAATACAGAATTTGATAAGACATTGACTCATTATGTTGCGTTAAAATCCAATAAAATATAACGATGCACTTAAATCTTCAAATTTTTTATCATAATATTATATATTGGTGCCCAAAACTTTCGAAACCTTCGTTTTAGTCAACAGATTTACAGATTTTTTTAAAAATCACTCGTAATGAGCTTATTCATTTAATGGAGGAATGAAGTAGTTATCCTTTAAGATTCATGGGTAAATCTTTTTCATATAGCAAAAAATCAAACAGAGAATGTTGTCCTAATAGTGACTATTGTCTCCTGAATGGAACCACAATTCCCGTTAGAAATTCTGTGACATATATACAAGATTTCACGCAATATGTTTAATCGGAAATAATTTTTTCAACTCCTGATTTAACCAGTATCTATCATCAGATACATATTAATACTGCAAAACCGCCTTAATTATCCCTTTCGTATGTTTGAATTTGTCCCAACCCTCTTTAGTTTGCGAAATGCAAAACAAACCTTTTAAAGATTTGTTACTAAGGTATATATTACTTCGATGACAACTCTGTCACATCAAAAAAAAAAAAAAAACGATGCATTTGAATTAAATTTTAATCCATCTTAAACATTATGGTCTTAAACTCAATCCTTCTAAATTTGTTTTAGATAAATCATCTGAGTCATTTTTTGATTGCTTCTAATCTCCATGGGGAGTAAAGCATTTGCATAAAAAAAACAAATGCTGTAATTACTTTTTAAATCGAAAATTATAGCTCAGATGCTTTCAATCTATGACAAATTTTTACAGCCGTTATCTAATGAAGAGAAAAGAAATCTAAGCATTGTTTTCTGAAATTTCAATATTCTAAAACTAACAAATATTCCATATCTTATAAAGAAAATTCTATAGTTGCTTAAAGAAAGTGTATGAAAGATATTGACACAGTAACGCTTACTTCATTTTCTTTCATCAAAAACTATCATTGATAGTAGATGCAATAAATGACATAGTCAGTTCAGTATTAAATGTATAAAATTTATAATGGCAAACAATCAATCAGAATTTTTCTCATTAGCTATAGAAACAAAATATAATACATACGGTAATGAATTATTAATTACTTATAGCGCAGTTAAATATTATAGTTATAGCTTGAAAATTTTAGATTTTACAATTTTTAGTTATTCACTTCCCTTAACTTTTTCTTTTAAAACGATCGTTTTCAGATTTATTTACATCTATGCAACTGCGGAACATGGAAACTTTTGCTCGGATAAACTATCTATATCAGGTATTGATATTGTGGTAGATACTTTAATAGGCAATAGTAACTACCGTGCTGACGTGAGGATAATTGACATTCAGCATATTGATAATAAAGGAAAAAATGATCCAGAACATGAAACTATCCAAAACAAAACTCCATATTGATGCTGCATCCCTTAACAAATACTAGACTTTCTATTTATGTATGATACTGGGAGTTAGAAAAGTAGACCATATATTCCCTTCCTACTTTGAAGGATATTTTTCGATCTGCTAATGACCATTTCTCATTATGGATCCAGGCCTACTCTTCAGGACGTCAACTTGTTAAAAAAACATGCTCAAAGCCAACTTTAACCTTTCAGACTTTTATAATTTCAGATTAGACTTAGTCCATATTAATTTTTTTCTCCCAGCTTCCATCAAATGGATAATATATATTTTGGATTCCTTACAAAAATACTTAAAATTATTCTCAACCAAACTTCTCTTTACCAATAAAACAGTAATGAAGTATTAGAACAATTACACCCTTCTTTAAAAAAAGTGATTGTGTGTCATCATTCTCCTAAATAGGCTGAGATATTACAAATTGTCTTACTTGGTATAGATTTAACAATTATTTTTTTATATTATGACCCGAAATTAAAATCATAAAGCTGATATAAATTTCATGCATCTTGTAATTTAAAAATACCTTCTTTAAGTTGCGGAGATCTAGAACTATAATTAAATACAGACACAAATTTTGCTTAAATTTTATGCCATTTAATGTAGAGTCCGATGAAAAAATTCTAAGTAATATGCATAATTAAATAAAAAAAAAAAAGAATCCGAAATTAAAGTTATTTCACATTTCTCCGCAATTGATCAGCAATTTTTTATTCAATGCGAGCATGAATTAGTTTATTTAAATTAAATGGGATAGCATTTCGTTATTAAACTCAGAAATGAGGGACAGAAATGGGGAGTTTATAATCTGTTAAGTTATTTTAACAGTTTAAAAAAAGGAGAAAAATTATATTTTACTTTAATATTTACATTTTACTTTAATATAATTCATAATAATTAGAATTTTTTTTTTTTTTTTTTTTTTTTTTTTGAAGATTTCTAAAATTACTAATTCCTCGTAATGTTTTCTCAAGCCAAGTGAAATTATATCCCTCTGTTATCAAATTTATAGCATATAGTAATAATGCATTAATAATAGCATATAATAATAGCATATAGTAATAATGCTTTAATAAAAATAATAGCAAAATAATAATGCTCTAGCGCATAATGAATATTTTTTGAAATTTTATAAATAAATTAATCTATTAGTTTAAAATTATACAATAAATCAATTAAAAAATTTTTTGATCAGGGATTGATAGTTGAAACATTTAGAGAATTCGTTCTATGTTAATTTTATTTTATCAGTTCATTTACCATGTGCATTTTTGGGAAAATGATTCTTTTTGAAAACACGGAAATTATAAAAATACTAAATACTTTCTTAAAACAACTCATTTTCTGGTGAAATATAATTAGTGCTGATAAAAGTGGCTCGTTTATAAATGTATGTATTGTGATGAAAAAATTCGAAAAAAAAAAAAAAAGGGCTAAATAGCAAAAAACATGTACAGAATTATTTTATATTTGTGAATTTAAAACAATAAGCTATTTGAAAAAAAGTTGAATCTTATTTTCATTTTTACTTTTTTCAAGGCTCCATACATTAACTCCATAACGCTGTAAATTCTTCTGGTAGCAGAGTGGCTAATGCTCTAGCGTTTTGGTCAACATTTTGCAGATTCGAATCTCCCATTGAATTTTGATGTCGTTATGTGTTCCGATCCTACTTAAAGCTGTAGAGGTCCTGTTCTAATAAGCAATCAAGCTCAAGTAATGAAAAATGAGTGACAGACAAAATAGTCATCATCTTGTAAAATACATGAGTTATTCAACTAAGCTAAGCTCTTTTTCTCTTTAATTTGAAGTATTTAGTTATGGCTTACATAATATTTAGGATAACATATAATTATCTTTTAAATTTTGAATACAAAAATTTATTTATTTTTTTTGAAATTCGGTATAAGAACACTGTGGAATTCCTTATTAAACATTACATTATATACTTTCCCAATATATCATGTAATGTTTTTTTTCTTAAATTTTGTGAAACCAAAATTTATATATATATATATATATATATATATATATATATATATATATATATATATATATATATATATATATATATATATATATATATATATATATATATATATATATATATATATATATATATATATATATAATAAATGAATATGAATCGAGATATTAAATTTGTAATATTTTATTTCAACAATAAAGTAATGCGGTAAAAGGAAAGAAATATACTTATAAATTTCTCCAATCTGATAAAACTTGAAAATTAATTACCGTATTAGGTTTGACTCTTTCATAGATTCTATTATGCAATAAAATGTATTTTCAAATATTCAATGTATTTTCAAAGCAAAAAGATTGATTAGTTTAACTAAATTTATAAGCGTACTTTTAGTAAAGTATTCAAAAACAAATTAATTACTAGTCAAAAATTATTAAATAGTTTTGAATTCTATTAGTCACTGTTTATTTTTACTTACAATTATTTTCTCCAAATAAATTGAGAACTCATCTATCTTTCAGAATCTTTTAGCTAATGTTTATCTTTCAACAAATGTTAATAAACAATGAAAGTACTCATTGCTTTATAGAATTGAGTTGTTAATATTCTCTCATTAATAAATAAGCCGGTGAAAAAGAGATTAAAGTTTTCCAAAGACGTATACTTTAATTTTTTTGTTTGAAAGCGCAGCATTGTAGCTTTTCAGTAGATTATGTCAACTAGTTGTGTCCCTTAAGCTAATAGATTCAGTTGTTTTCTTATGAGAATGGACATAAAGTATGCATTGTTTTTGATATCTGCTGGGAAAAGGCGTGTAAATCATAAATTATAGAGATTTTTTATTCGTACCTTAATGTCACAAAGTGAGCAAATTCCATTATGTTTCCCATAAATATTTTATTTCATTTTTAATTTTCTGAAGGAGCAAAATTATTTTTATGGACTTATTTAAAAGTAAATTAATATTTACTTACTTAAGAATGAGAATTATTTGAAAGCCAAATCCCATTAAATGTTTTATAAAGCAACAAAATTTATGATTTTAAATAGCTTTAAATTAATAAAATGTTGAAAAATTTGTTATTATATTATAAGCAAACTTGTTAAGAATCTAATCTGAATTTTGTATACGCAAAATTTTGATAAAAGAAAATAAAAAACTTAAAAAAGTAATATATAAAAACTATTTATGTTCAATAAAATATAAAGTTTTCTAATTAAAAATTTTCATAATAAAATTTAAAAAAACATTATCTCAACATAGCTTAATTAATTTTGAGAAAGTATTTATTATATTCACATAACTTGAATGCTGTTTTTTAATGAAATATATTAAATAATAAATTATTTAAGATCTTTACAGTTAATGTTTAAGGGAAAGGTATCTCTATTTGAGAATTTAAACTATTATTCAAGAATTTTTCAAATTTAGCAGATATGTTTATATGTAAAAGAGATACAGCAAAAGGAAGGATCATATTTTTGTGAAATTAGTATTTGAAAATGTATTGAATGAACACAAACTTTTAAGATTTATTCTAATGACTCAATTTTGTTTCCTTTAAAGCCTGAGGTTTACATGCAATTCTTGATTAACTGAATTTTTTTATGGTCTTTTGATAGGCAGTAAGATGTAGTTAAAGAACTTTTGACAAGCAGAAACAGGTAGTTAAGTTAAAAATATGTATTACTTATTAGAACTAATTTATACGAGTTTTGTCATACGTTTCTGAAAATATTATCTTTACGTAAAATGAATAAATAAAATTAACCGATTCCATTACAAATGATTATATTAATAGGATTTTTATATAATTTATTTTTGAAGATAGAACGTTTAAACTAATTATTTGTATATGAAATTAAAATTTGATTAAATTATATTTGTATACATACATATGTTTATATTATATTACATATCTTTTATCATATATAACTTACATTCTTGGACACCTCTCCTTCATACTTACAAAATGAATTTCATAATAAACTTATGAACATGTAAAAAATTGATTTTTCAATTCCATAATCTATTAAAGAAAAGAGAAATGAAACTTTCCAGGAAGTGATCTTACATCCTAATTTATAATTTACGTTTGCTTCAATGTAACGAAACGGGTGCTGATATACGATACAAAGTTAGCTTCTCCTTCTCCACACGGTAACTACAGCAGGTGATCGCAATTCTTTTTTAAACATATTATTATTATTATTACATTCTCCTTTCTGACAACGTCAGCTTCCATTTCGCGTCGAAGAAGGAAATTACTGTTGAAGTTCATTGTCAGCATCTCCGTTCGAAGAGGCGGGCTCTGTAAAGGGAGAGAAAAATTTGGCAAAGAATAATAAAATAATGAAGCGGAGTTTAGTTGTACTCACGAAATAAAACTCGTCTTTGGTGGAAGCAAAACAAAAAAGGCGTTAGTCGTAGGAGGAAAAAATCGCGTGACATTCAAAAATGGTTAGGAAAAAAGGGAAAAAAACCCGAAGAAGAAAGGAAATTTTACGTGCAGAATTCTTTCACTTCCTTCTACGTGAAAAAGCATTGCTCTTTTCGTTATCACGCTCGGAAATTTTTTCACTAATTTTTTTTTTCTATGTTGATGAATCTTTCACCATTAATTTTTTAGTAATAATATATCATGAGGTATTATTTTTAATTTCTTTATCATTAAATTAAAATAAGAGAAAATGATCAAAACAAACACTTCTTCTGAAAAAAGTAATTTTTTAATTTTGAATTTATTAAAGCTTGAATGAAATTTAGTACACTTAATGAATGAAATTTGATACAATTTTTAAGGTTATAAAGTTTATTTGATTCTGTAAAGAGTTTCGAGACAAATATTTTTCAGTTAACGAGAAAAATATTTTTCTTATATTCAGAAAATTTCAAAAACTGTACGTAAAACATGAAGATATATCTTAATGGAAGTATTAAGTTTTTATAATCATAACAATCTTTTACTACAAATAAAATTATCACAAAAATTATATATAACTAAATGGACATTTTTTTAAAAGATATGTAAAAATTTTAAATCATCAAATGCAAGACAATATACTTGTTCAAAAACATACTATATAATTATTCATTATAAAATAAATTATTAGAGAAATATTAATAATATTAAAAAAACAAATGTAATTTGCATACTATTTCAAATTTACCATTTAAAATGAATCATTTATATTAAGTTATCGAAAATGTAATACTGTTAGGAAATAATCTCTTTCGTGATGTAAAGTGAATCTTTGTTGTAATTGGTAACGAAACGATTGTTAAAAAAATATTTTTAAATATTACATACCAATATAATATATTTTAATTCTATATTATTGGATTCGGGAAAAAATTTATTTACAAAAAATCATGAATGAATCCTAATGTGAAACTTCCAATAGTGTCTTTTAGTTTAGAAGAATCGTAGAATTAATACTTGAGTAGGGGATATTCAAGATATGCCATCATTCAATTCAGATATGTCAAAGTATGCCATCATTCTCCTGATATCATCAAAAAGGATAAGAAACAGCTTTCTAAGAATAAATACTGTAACGACTGGGCAAACACAGTGACGAAGAAATAAATTAATATATTGTATCTGGGTATAACGTAAAGATAGATATAACGTTAGATTTCCCTTAAGACAAATAACTTCTGCAGAATTTTCATAAGACAATTGGTGGTACAAGTTATGATCCTCTAGCATAACACGATAGAATATATTGATCTTTTGATAATGTGAAACATTATAATCCTATTAAATTTGCAAATTTTGAAGAATGATAAGCTTCATTATCTATAACATTTTAAAAAGGAAAAATATTATTATTTGCTATAAAATATTTAAATTAGAAATCTATCCTGCGTTTATAATGATTATATAGCCATAAAATGATTAATATGTTCAACAGGAAGGCATAACATATTAATCAAAAACAGTCAGCTTGAAGACTGACTGTTTTTGTTCATACTTAGGCAGTAAACACACCAATAGCTACTAAATCTCCATACATGGTCAAATAAAGAGGACTATCCCTGAATACATACCCTCTTCTTCAAGGCTGTCCAAGAATGGACATAGTTCTTATGGAATGTTTTTATGTCTTTTCATTAATTTGGTCTTCAAATAGATAAAACTACAGAACAGCCAATATGGATGCTGCATCAATATCTTTTAGGTTATTGTAATCCATGAAGAATGAGAAGGCAAAGATAGTATATTTTACAACTCATTGTCCGTAAGACTAAAGATATTTAAAAAATTACATGTTGGTTTTCCTCTAGCAGGTAGTAAAAACATAACAAAAATTCACTTATTAACAAATACATAGTCAAAAATTCTAAGCAATTCTCAAAGCAGTTTTCTTATCATGAATTTCTGATAATTTATTTTTATAAATATTATTTCTCTTCTGAAAACAGCATCAACTCTTCGTAATAACACAACAACCAATAATTAATTAGAATTTTGAGATTATCTAAGTACAGGAACCTAATCATTAATTTAGTTTAGTTTAATTTCGTGAAACAAAAACAAACATAAAAGATTTTTGACACTGTGTATAATGTAGTATATTATGAGGATAAAATATGACATGTTTTTCAAAATTTATTTTAATTAATTCAAAATTAATTTTTAATTCAGTTTATAAGGATTTAGAAAAGATGAATTAAATTTTATTTACATTTTATTAGAGAAAAATATCGTTGGTAAATCGTCAAATAGAAAAAATCTTTACAATGTAAAA
Source organism: Latrodectus elegans (assembly GCA_030067965.1). Lineage (NCBI taxonomy): Eukaryota > Metazoa > Arthropoda > Arachnida > Araneae > Theridiidae > Latrodectus > Latrodectus elegans. The sequence continues at coordinate 72,371,308 of CM057813.1, read as the reverse complement.
AACATCAATTTACATCTGATTTATATAAAATTTCTTGAATTCAGTTTGAAATAAAATTTTAAAATTGAATCAAGCAGTCTAAACCTAATCCTCAGTAATTTTTTAAATCATTAAACTTATTATAATTTAAAAAAGTTCTCAAATTTAACTTGTCTTTAAATTCTCAGTATTGTGTTTCTTAAGAGTTTCAAAATTTAAAGGAAAATGTTATCAACATATATCAAAGGCAATATAAATTCCTGAGCTCAAATTTTTAGTCAAAATGTCATTGGGAATCTATAAATACTTAATGAATCTATTTTAATTCATTTGTGTACTCTGATTTTGGAAGAAAATTTAATAATTTAATGTCCTGATGTCTACAATTTCTAAGAGAAAAATATCTCATTCTGTATCATTTAACTGATGAATAAAATGAAATATAATAATAAGATTCTAAATTGTTAACTGGATCTTGAAACATTAAAAGAGATTTTCTTATTCATTAAGCTATGATAAACATTATGTTAAAAATAATATTTTTTTATACTAAAATACAATATTTTTATAGATTTGGAGAATTTACTTAGCTGTGTGTAATGTTTAACACGATTTAAGTAATAATGATACTCCATGAAATTATTGATTAGAAACAAAAAGAGAATATTATTTCTTGTCCCTAGAATGAATAAAACTAGTGAGATAATAAAAAAACATGCGTTGTGCAGGAACCCTTAAAATACATCACAATGAATGATTTACATGAGCAATAAAAGAAACTAAACGAAAATACAATTTAATTTTACTGAAAAATAAGATGTTTAATGAATATGTATTTAATAATATTTCAGAAACTTTCAATATAATGTGACTTTTTCTGTATATTTTATTTTATATAAAGAAAAACTGTTTAATAGGCATTTTATATGTTTAAATTTAATTAAAATTAAGTAAAATATAAATATAGTTAATAAAGGGATTAAAGATATGCATGTAATTTAATTTATTTATTATCTAAAAATTATTAATATGCCTTGAGATTCAAAGTTACTTTTAAATTTAATTTCTTTGAAGAAGATTTCGCAACTATGAAATTGTGATTATTTTCCTATCGAAATGTGTTGAATTACATTAATATATTTTAAAATCACTCAGAAACATTTCCTGTGTAACATCATTTATGGTATAATAAAATATTTTATAATATTATATTTATATTTTATATTATATTAGAAATATGTTTTGACATAATTTGGGAAACAGTAAAAATGATTCTTATTTTAAATATAACAAATTCCTTTGCAAATATATGAACACATACATTTATTGACATTGCAAGCTATCATGGATTAAAAAGAAAAAATAATTTTTCAGTTAATAATTATTTTATTTAAATATAATTACATACACTTTTTATAATAATATTACACTTTTGATGAATGACTAATTCAATTAACGTATAATTAATACATATTTTCTCAAAATTTTAAAGTAAATGTGATGATTATATCCATATCTAATTATACATTACTTTATTTACATTTTAAAGGTCATTGTGAAAAATGTAAGTTTTATTAAGCAAATTAACATTCAAGTGAAACAACAATAATTCATGATTGTAGGATGAAGAAACGAAACATATTTCTCATACTAACAACAAAAATTCAGATTATACTTATTAGACCTAAAGCAAACATTTTTGAGGAAGTATTTTAAATCAAAATTAGGACACTGTGATATAGGTACGTGGATTTGAAAATGTAATTTTTATTTTCCTCAATGGAAATTGTTTTCCAAATAAAACAAATCTCATATAAGTTAATTTTGAGAAAAAAAAATACACACAGTTCCAAAAGTATTTAAACTCATGCCTCGCCAATTAAATATATCTTTTATGGTCTGCTTTCCTTTTTTTTAACTCTAATTAACGACCTCAAGGGAAAGCCCAGGAAAGGGGAAGAAGTCCCATAATGATGCTTCATATCGTCTTATCCCTTTTCCTTCCTTCCCTACCTTAGGAACTTCATATCTAGAATGAAATAGGGGAAAAAGTAGACAGAGAGCTACAGTAATCAATTTTTAAAGCAATTAATGTGAAGTTTTTGAAATTTATTGTCCTTGTTTTTAACCTAATTTGTTTGAATTTCATAATTAAATCCTACAAAGAACTTTGTTAGAATTTGAAGATCGAGTTTAAATTCATTTTTGATGCATTTTTTAACTTAAAATTTTTATAGATTATTGCAATTAGAGTTTTAAGTTACATAATAACTGTGTTTTTTTGAATCAATGTTTATTATTATGATCATTAATATTTTCCATTTACAAAATTTCTTATAAATGACAGTATTTTTTGAGAAACAAAAAATACCCCTGTGTTTTGATATTCCGAAAATAATGACTTTAATGTTTGGTAAATGTTTACTTATTCCACGGAATAATATCTTTTATCGTATTTAGCGAAATTTTATACATATACATACATATGTATATGCATATATATTTATATATATATATGTAAACACACACACAGATATATATATATATCACAAAACATAAGGATATATAATACATGCAAATTTGAAAAAAAAGGACATTTTTTTCAGTTATTTGATATGTAATACTTTTAATAATGTAATACTTCTTATAAGATTATCAGGATTGAATTGGTTTTCTAAACATTATGAATTTCTATGACTAGAACTGGTATCCATGGAGACAACAACATTTACTTATGGGAAACATTAACCAATGGTAATTTATTCAAAACAATTTGACTTTAGTTAAGAACAAATAATGTAGTTCCTAATTAGTATCACGCCAATCGACTTCAAAAACTTCGCATGCAATTTATTTAAAAATGATTTGTAGTTATTAATTTTGGCATCAGAGAAAATGAATGGATTCCCAGTAAGTCTAATTTTATATTATTAGGACTCTATAAGTTTACCACTCTGACTCTAATGTTCTGTATCTAATATGTAGTATAGCTAAAATTAGACGCGACGAAAACTCATGTTTTGAGTTTACAATTTTCTTATGGATTGATGTCACAAGGAATAATAACAAAGTATTGCGATTGAAGAATCATTTAAATGAGAGCAAATATAAATAAGGATAAATTAACATGTAACATTAATCGATACAATTATATAAGAAAGAAGAATATATATATATATATATATATATATATATATATATATATATATATATATATATATATATATATATATATATATAATAAAAAACCTTCATATCATTAATCCCATAATTAACGTTATTAATTTTAAAATTATTAAAATTGCAAAAATTGTGTATCTAAATTTTAATATTACCTAATATTAAATACGTATAATTTTTCAGAAATGACTTATTAGTCTATCTGATTTATATAAAATAATACTTCCAAGAAATTTAATGGGATTTTAAGTATTTTACTTAAAAAAGTTTCTAAACCTTTTATTGAAACTTACTGTAGCTATTTTGTAGAATAAAAAATTCTAATTAAAATTGCTTAAAATATAAAGGTAGAGAGAAATTATTTCTTACGTAATATTATTTTATTTTGTATACTAGATACAAAAGTAGCTCTTTTTTTAATTTTCTTTTTTTAATTTTATTTATTATAAAACGTGCTTATAGTATATAGAATAGAAAGATGATTAAAAATGTAAATTTTCAGATAATTATCATTAAACTATATTCATCATAAATAATATGTAACTTAAAATCAAAATAGGAAATAATTAATGAAAAAATATATATTTACATTCAAATAACAAAAACTTTTTATTATAATGTTACAAAAGATTTAATTATATAATAAATAAGAAGAAATATTGATTAGTTTAGAGATAGACAGGAACTATGAAACATTAAATTTATTCAAATAACAAAGATGACATAGTATTGATAATCTATGAGACAACTTCGTAAGTTCATCTTACAAAATGAAAATGAGCTAATGATTAACTATAAATTAATATTTTCTAAATACAGCAAAAATATAGTTTCTGAAAATTAAAATTTAACAATAAAATACCATGAATTGCCTTCTAGAAACTTTGGAATTTTTATTATGTAATTTAGATTATATTTTTTATACATTAGCAATAATCAATACTTTAATATAATTAGGACGCTATTTACTGGAACACTGTTTAAGTTAAATATTTGAAGGATAATTGGAATTACTTATTTTACATGATGATTTTCTAAATTTGACGCCAAGAAGTGGATATAAAAATTAGAATATATAGATTCATTATTTGAGATATTGTTTTCTAAACTCATATTTTAGAGAAATTCATAAGATTTCCTACAAAGCAAGACAGTATTCATCATGTTTATTTCTCTTTTCATCATCAAAATAAAAATTTTTCCTGAGTATCATAATGGTAGTAGGATATTTCTCGTATTTTCTCTTTTAAGAAATATTAGTTAAATAAAATTCCCCTCATTCATACATAAACTTTTGAGGAAGTATAGCAAGAAATCTTTGTTAATATTGCTAATTCTCTAATTTATAAAGAAAAAGGGAAAATGAAAATAATATGAATAAATTACAAGATAAATGAAAAATCTATGAAAAAAAAACTTAACAAAAGTTTTTCATATTTTATTTGAAACACAGAATGGTGTTGAAATCTATTTAAATGGAAAAAATCTCTTTTAAAATCTCTTTTAAAATTCTTTACGCAACGTATTGCACTCACTTTTGAAATAAACATATATATATATATATATATATATATATATATATATATATATATATATATATATATATATATATATATATATATATATATATATATATATATATATATATATATATATATATATATATATATATATATATATATAATTATATATATATATATATATATATATATATATATATATATATATATATATATATATATATATATATATATATATATATATATAATATATATATATATATATATATATATATATATATGTATATATATTATATATATATATATATATATATATATATATATATATATATATATATATATATTTTAGGGAAAATACAAGAATCATACACTTATAATACTTTATGAGAAACGAAATATTTAACATGAAAAAAGAGAGCTTATAATTTGATGTGGCTTTCTATGTAGACTAGTCACATTTAAAATAATAAATGCAGTTTAACCTATAAAACTGTTTGAAATGGAAAAAAAATCGGAAAAATATCTACCTAGAAACATGGAAAATATCCTATACGTTATTAGAAAAGTATTTGTGAAGCAATTCATATTTGAAACAGAAAGTTAAGTCTTAAACCATTAAATAAATGTTTAAATTTCAAGGCACCATATGAAACAAAATTACGAATTTATTTCCACTAAAATACATTACAAAAAAACTAATAGATTACAGATATGATCTATACAAAAAGCTAATAAAAGAATCTGGTGATTAAACATATATATTAAAGTACATAGATGAGGATGTAAATAGGAAAATTCAGTATTGAAATGTTCACAATTTGGAAAATTTGTGGTAATTAATCTTCAGTTACATAAAGTATATGTTACCGTTGATGACTTTCCATTGGTCGAAAATATTACTAAGTATTCAATATGATAGTGTGAGTTTACTTACTTACGCTTATAATTTGCCCTCTTTTCATTTTCATAAAATATTTGAATTATTTTCCAATCTTTTTAATATAAATTATCTTATATCAAAAAAAAAAAAAAAAAGATTTTTAAAAGTACATATGAACAAAAAATATTTAAAACAAAATTTCATAAATTGCATTTTCTGACTATTGTATTATAAGCAATAAAATAACCTTTTGGAATTTGAATTTCAGGTAAAAAAATCATTCTTTTTGGAATTAATTATATAAATTAAAATATTTGTTCAAAAAAAAACAATTACGTTTCTCAAACGCTTTATCTGACACTTTCTTTAATATTTATAGATTTCTTCTACATGAAATTTTAACACAAATGATTTGCTTAAGATGTCAAGTTTCAAAAACTAAGCTTGAATAAAAGTCTATTCTTACTTAAACGTGAGAACAATAGATATATAGCTTAAGGATGTGCAAAAATAAATAAAAAAATTATTTATAAGGCAAAGAATTTTTTATTTGGAAGAGAGAGGATTTTCAAGATTTTTACCAACTTAATTCGCATAAAAATTACTTATTCTTTTATTAGAGTGACAAAGCACTAACAATGTGATAAAATTATGCGTTATTTTCAAATTATTAAAAAAAATTAACATAAATTACAGTGCAAACTCTCTTCTAACGAGTGCCAAGAGGCAAAGCAACAAATAATCATATCTCTCACAACACAACTACAAACATTGTTTGGAGCATGAAATAAATCACAAACTTCACCCTAACGAGAGAAGAGAAGCAATACAATTAACGGCATATCTTTTACATAACTAACAAACTTTAAGCACCGTTCTTTAAGTAAAATAACAGACAAAAGCAAATTTTGCTGTTTTTTTTCCGTCGTAAAAGCTAAATAAGATAATGCTTCTTAAGTCTTTCGCTAATTTATACCAGACTTTTAAAAGCCTCCGAGCGTACTTCATGTCTTTAGAGATAGATGTAGGAAAAAAATTATGCTTCAGAAAGCTGCATGCATAAGCAAAGTTTTACTTTAATATAGCTAAGACCTCTCTTTCTTAAGGTTATTCAAATAGAAAATACGCCTTCTATCTTTTCAATATTCCTTCTAAATTTATTCTCTGATAAGTGTTCTGTAAATGAGTAAATGACCTGAGTAATGTGTTGAATTGCTTTTTGATACAGGAATATAGTTTTATCCTTATTCTTAAATAGAGCTTTAACCATTTTTTGAGAGATTAATACCTAAAATTTAGGTTTGCAGCCAGAAATGTGTGACTTAAATATATATTTAAGTATAAAGTTTTAATATTAAAACTTTGTAGTAGTTTATGAATTTCTAATTGGTGTGTACATCGTGATATTCTGTTTTATCACCAAATAGTTAGCTATGATCACTGATAATTAATATTTTATGAAGAATACATTTCTGTGATAGTAAAATTAATTTGCTTAAGATTATCCATATCATATAACCTATTCCATATTTATATATTTATTTTAGCTACATTTTAAGTTCAAGTATATCTTTTCCTTGTGAAATTTGATTCATTAGTAAAGAGATTGAATAATGAATTCATCAATAATAATTTATTCCATTAATTTTAATAAACTGGATCTTACATAGTCAAAATATAAATTTGTAATTAAAATTAAAAATTTGTATGATTTCAAAATGTAAATTCTTTCAATTTTAAAAACGCTTATGAATATAAATTGTAATAAATGTTCATACAATAAAGAAAAATATCTATATCAACGAACTAACTCAAATTTTTGGACGTAGTGAAGGTTCCATTATTTCAAAAGAAATCAAGTCTCAATTAAACACATTTGAAAAGGTATATGTTAGAAGTAATATTAATAAAGTGCATATTTTAAATGAATATTTTTATTAATATTTATATTTTTGTAGCTAGAATGGTACTTGAGTTTCTAACAACGGACACTGAAGACACTTGGAAATATTTGATACAAACATTTTAATAAAATACTACTGTTTCATATGATGTCGATTAAATTCTCAACTACTGAAAAATCCATAAAATTTAGAAATGATATAGAAAACACAATAAATAAGAAGACTAAAGCTTGTCATCAAAGATTAATTTAAAGAATGTCAATCATATTCTTTCTGATAACTAGACAAAATAACTGATTCAAGCTATAATTATAAATATTTTCGCTTTCTTGAGTAATTTTTACGTTTGTATTTGCTCTGCACTTGATTTGGATAGTTTCAATTGAAATAGATAATAGTTTTTGAATTATATGGTTCAGTTCTACTGAATATCCTACAGAAGTAAGATTGTAATAATGTCAATCTCAATATAAATGTTTTTAGGTCATGGTCATGAAGTAATATCTTGGAATCTGATCATGAGCAAATGCATGAGTATAAACCAAAAGTGATGTTTGCATTCCAAAAAACAGCTTCATCATGCAATTTATTAATTAATGATATCAGAATCACTTTATAGGGTAGAAATTTGATGGTGTATTTAATCAACGTGATCAGTATTCTTATAGCGTTTTGTTATGGGGCAAAATATAATAGTTCTCATCCCATTTATAGGGGTCTAATCAGTACAAAATAACCCTGAGCTTCTTTGCACCATTAATAAATACTGCCATCAGTAAAAAATTGCTTTTAAATGTAATTGTGTGCGTAAATTTATTGTACACCGGCATACTTCTCTGTACCTAGCACTGAGTATGCCCCTACCAGTAAGCCTACAGTAGCTAAATCTGTATAAGTTAGAAGCAGAGAACAAAATTTCAATACTTGATTAGTCAACTAAGACGTAACATTATTTTTTAAGGGGCATTTCTTTTGCGACTCATTTAATATATTTCAACATTCTATAGTAAACACGAGTGATTTTTGATAAAGTCGGCACTCGAACTTACTTATTTCCCTTTAAAAGAATGTTGCCCTGACTAACACACAGCCTTGTAGTAGAAGAGCGGAAAAATTTACCACAAGGATTCATCAGAGAATTATTTCGATATTAATCTCATAATGGCAATATATAGAATGCATTAAGTTATATTTCATGTTTATTTTTAGCAATCGAACTTTAATAATGAAAAAAAAGTGTTTAAAAAAGAATTTTTTAAATTTATTTATCAAAACATTAAATGCAAGGAAAACCTAAAAAGTAACAAACTATTTTTTTAGAAATATTGCTTTCGCTGATCTCTTTTTTTTTTCAATTTTATTAATTTCAATTCTGTTTTATTTATGTTGAGTATTGGGTGTATTTTTTCAATCAGTTTTGCATACTATTTTTAAATACAGATATGTATTTAAAAATAGTATAATATATAACATTTTTAAATACATACATTTTATGTATGTATTTAAAAATGTTATATATTATACTATTTTTAAATACATATCTATAGGGGTGACTTCTTGGGAATTTTCTATATTTCTTCCTTCCCTGGCAACGCATAAATTCGACTTAATACCGATAAAATTTATGACGTGGGGTTTTTGAATATATATATATATATAAAATTTATAATGTTAGAAAATTCTTTAATTTAAAACTGCAGAAAAATATGAATTCATTTTGCTTTCGAAAAAATGATGCATATGTTACTTCAAAACATTGTATTATCAAATATTTCATTAATATAACAGTTGCAAGAAATTAACATTCAAAAGTTCAGCTTTTTTAAGGAAGTTGGTTAAAGTTTTAGTAGTTTGAAGTGGATTCCGAATCACTGCATATCAGAGAGTTGAAATACAGTTAAAAATAAATAATATAAAAATATTTAAATAAATGAATATGTTAAGCAACCAAGACTATTAATATAACGAATATACGAAAATTTTATAGTTCCTAACAATTGTTTATGCATTTCTTTGTAATGAATACTCCATTCATGTCACATGACTAGTATCTTAATGTTATCTAATTTTGTCAAAGAATTGGTAATTTAAATTCTCTTATATTATCATTTTTTCTTAATAGTTAACATTCTCCTTCATTATAACTTACATTTTCATACTGATTTATCTTAAACTTTTAAGAATTTACAATCAAAATTCTTATATAATTCAAATGAATGCATTTTAGATGCATATTTTTATTTAAGAGTTAATAATCTAAGCTATATTGCTCTCTTATATGAAATTCTCTTATAAAAAAATGAAATGAATTCTCTGCTGTCAAGACAACAAGAATTGTATTCAATCACAAAAAAAGAAAGATAACTATTTAGATTATTAAAGTTTTAAATCAATAATTCTCATGAGCTTAAGAGACATCAATGTAAGCCCTTATATGTTTAAATTATATTTTACATGTTTTACTTTCTAAAAGTTATATTATGAGTAGATGTCGAAAAAGAGTAATGAATGGTATGCAGTGACAGTAAAGAGAATTGTTTTCAGCTTCTGTCAATCTGAAGTTACATCAATAATCTTTTTGAATGACGCTGATAATTGCAATCACCACAATAATTCAGGTAACATTTTTTCAAATTACTAGTATGATCAAATAATTAATTGATGATAGTAAAAGTTTATTACCTGTTGCCAACGCAAAAGAAAATCTAGCATTTATTTCTTTTAGAAAACATTGAAAGCAAATAAATGTTTACAAAATAATTTTGTTGAATTTAAATTAGATCTGTTTTCAAATTATTGAAAGGACTGTAATGTAGATAAGAAGTTTTATAATTTCAATATAATTTTTAATTTTATCAATATACTCAGAATTAAATCATAAATACATAATATGATATAAAATCACCAAAAAGTTTTTTCTTCTCTCTATATACATATTATAAAAGTAATTTAAGTGATACATGAAAATATATATAAATATAATTAAATGATAAAAAAGAGTAGAAGTTGTTATTAATATTATTAAATAACAATCTTAATTACGTAAAATTGCTTCTTAAATTTAGAAATCGTCGTAAATAAGGTTTTACCTACTCTAAAAATAAACTATAAAGGTTTAAAAATAAAATATTGAAACTAAATATTTAAAAAAACTATTAAAAATGTTTAAAGCCTGTAAATTGAATATATAATTCAGACTTAACACTTCTCAACAGTTATATATTAAATATATATTTGTTCAGAATTTCTCTCAGAAATATTGTTCGAATTAGTGTGTTTAAACGGAAATTTGAATCTGATATTAATAAAACCCGTAGAAAGCTTAAAAAATAAGTATCTAAACTTGGCTAGTAAAGAATATAGAGATTAAGAAATTTTTGATTTTTTTATTGAAAATAATATTTATATGTGATTAAATAAAATTATACAAAAAAATCCTGTCCAATATAATGGCAGCACTTTTAGGTGCAATGAACTTATACATGACAACGCCCACACTAACATTTTTTGCATTAGCACGCTTATAAGACTCAGTTTATTGCAAAGAAAGAACACGCCTACTCAATAATTTTCGATCTTTACTTTGTACTAGTTTTGTTTTTATTGATACATTAAACATTTGTTTTTGAGATGTTGAAATAATAATGATATCAGAGTTTTAAGTTCAATTTCCGAATATGGTATTTTTATAATGAATATATTTGTTTTTTAATAAAAAATTGAATTGCTATTTTTATCATTAATTTTTCAATAAATTTTTTACAAGCCATTCTATACGTAAGAAAGTGAATATTTCTACAAGAAAAGAGACGAACTTTTTATATTGATACGTCTGATAAATTTTACTTAAAAATATCTCTAGGAAAAATTAAATAAAGTTTACAAATGAATTTGTAATCATTTTAGAATTTTACTATTAAGCAAATAAATTTTATTTTTCAAACCAATCAGTATTATAAATCGTTTTTATAACAATTTTGAGCATGATTTATTGGTTCATAACTCTAAAATTGAAATAATTTTTATTTATTTAATTATAATTTCTAACAATTTCTAAGCATATTTTGAACTCGTATTTGGTTGCGTGTATTATATATGTCTTTTTATACTACAACGTTTACATTACATTAAAATCAAGAAAATGAGTTTTGTTCAGATGTATTAGATACACTAGGCTTATTTCTTAAGAAATGTGACTCAAAATTTATATTTTATTAATGCTTAAGTCAATAAAAGATGACATTTTGTAGAATGAAAGATATTTATTTATGTCAATAATTATTAATTATTAAAAGATTAAAGTTTTTTTAAGATCTTTATTTAGTAATCGTATATTATTTTTCTAAATTTATCACTATTTGGGATTCTTTATGACTTACTGCAGTTTGAGTGAAAGGAAGGTGCTGCAATCTGAGAAAGCAGATGAATGTTGCATGCGTGAACTTCGTATATGCGTACAGCAGAGTGAAATCGAAGAGTATTGCGTTCGTCCTTTTATCCGTGTGACAAGTACATTCTTTAGTGTCTCCATATGATTGCAAGCATAATTGTATAGTCTTGTATGTACTGTGTTCCAATTTCTTTTCTCTCCAGCGGATCCATCAAATCTGGTAAAGCTCTTTCAGGGTTAGGTACAGGAACTTCTGCTGGTGTTTACTTTACTTTACAAGTACATTCTTGATCTCCATGAAGTTCTTCCGAGAGACAAAAAGTACTTTTTAAAAAAAATAAAATTGACCAGGTTGCTAAACTGTAGCCTGCTAATTATTAACTACATACTTTATTTAAATTCTCTTTCAGTTAGTTTAATTTCTTGAAGCAAGACGAAATAGAAGCATATTTATGAGATGGAGTTGCAAATAAGCTCAAGACAGTTGAACATTATTTTGTACTCAACATTTTTTGAATTAATTTTTTAAGAGAATTATTTTTTAAAGATTCATGTTAACCAAAACTATAAAATAACTATGTCTAAAATAATGCTCTCTTATCTCACTAAAATGTTTATTATAACTAGAAATATAAAACAAGTTTATTTGGAAAAATATTTGAAAACATATAAAACATGTTTATATTGAAATACATAGTAAAAAATACTGCATTTTCTTGTTGACAAACTTACAGATTTCCAAAACCAGAAGAGAGTTGTAGCCCTACTAATTTTTTTGTACCATAAATGTGATTTAAATAACATCTTTTTCATATGAGTAACATTCCAGGACATGTGAATCTTCCTTGAAAATCATCCTAAAGAATGCACCCTAAATATTTGCAGGATACAAATTCTTTCATGAAGGATTAAGAAAATACGAATTTAGGAATAATTAGAGCCATTGTGGAATTTAAGGTCGAAGCAAAAGAAACCTTACTCGTTGCATATTCTGATGCAACGAAGAACAAGATTTTTTTTTATTAATGAGGCAACAAGAAAAGAAAAGTTCATGTATATAATACTGAAGAGCACTAAAAGAAATATTAAATTCTTGAAGGTATTTTTCTTCCTATATTACGAATATCTTTTGAATATGATAATATGTATAATGATGATAGGTATTTATGAAATGAAAATGAGAATATTCCTCATGATAATTGTTATGAATATTTAAAAATAAAATTTATCAGTGTGCAGCGAATATTTAATATTAAATTCTTTTTGTGGGAAAATAAACAATGTATCTTGTATCTTCAACATATGACGTATATATTTGAAGCATGTAATTAAAATCAAATATATATCAAAACAACATCACAAATAATTTAGCATACAGCATTACTACTAATAAAATAACACCATCATAAATTTCGATTGCACATTAAATTAATTAATCATTTATTAAAGTTTATACTTTGTCATGAAACGAAATGAATAAAAAAGTAAAAAATAATTTTTATTATTTAGAACTATATTATAATGATTCTATATTCATTCTTTTTATTAAAATGTATTCTTTATTAATATGTATTGCAAATTTATATAATTTTTTTTCAACTAGTTTTGTATATTTTAATTGAATATTTATTTAAATTTTTGTAGAAAGTTTTGAAAAAAATCAAAGGTGGATCTATTATTAATAATCATAATAAATGCACTCATTTATTAAATTTTTTATGCAATGCTGACTCAATATACAAATTCATGTTTGTGAAAATTTAAACACTATGAAGGAATAATTCGAGTGAGCTAAATTTTAAAAAAATGCGAAGTAGGGCATGATATACAAATAATTAAATTCCCAGACCCGTAGCGCATGCGTATGCTGAGCAGCGCCCTCTGAACGGCGGATGGATCCGAATGAATAGACATCATGTCGTATATGGTTATTGGTGGTTACCTGCTAGTGGTAAGCGTTAGCTCAGTTGTTACTTATGCTTGTTTGACGAAAGAGAACGAAATTTCAACAACTTGCGTAGTTTTAACCGGATTCTTGTATCCTGCAGTAACCACTCGTGTGCAGCGTAACAACAGCATAGTGATGCATATTTGGAAGCAGTGGCGGAAAATTTGGAAATTAGGGAGTGGACCCTGAAATATGACGTCAACGTGTGGTGATAGACACCTGGTCGTTAAAACCTCTCGCTAAGCCATCGCCACATGCGGCTACAATGGGCTTAACAGCATACGGACTGAAGTGCTGATTGGTAGCATGTCGTATTTTCTAACGAATCCAGCTTTAATTTGTCGTACCATGAAGGCCGCACTCGTGTTAGATGATATGCTGGTGAACGCCACCTTCCGGAGTGCATTATCGAACGCCACAACCGGAGTTATGTCTGGGGTGCCATAGCACATCATAGACGATCTCAATTGCTACGAATTTCGGGTAATCTGAACAGCAATCGGTACATCATTGAAATTCTACAGCCCAAGATGTTCACTTTCTTCAAAGTTTGCCAGTTGTTGTATTTCAAAAGAACAATGCCAGCCCTCATATTGCTAGAGCTGTTCAATCCTTCCTTGCATCGCGGCAAGTCCAGCTTTTTCCAGGGCTTGCGTATTCCCCGAATATGTCACCGATTGAACACGTGTGAAACTTCGCTGGTCTACATCTCACTCGTAATCCTCATCCTGTTGCTTCTACAGACGAAATCTGGGTACGCATACAAACAATATTGAGTACCCTTCCTCAGGCAAACATTCAAAATTTGACTCCATGCTACGTCGTTTAACCGCACGTGGTGGATTTTTACTACTACCACTCAAATGTGTATTAAATTTCATTCAATTATGACAGTTCGTTCATAGTTCTGCAATTTTCACAAACATGAGTGTACATTTTCAAGTCTATTGCATTCATATTCAATTGTGTATGAGAAAAACTATTTACAAAATAAAAAAATTATGCATATAAAACACACAAAAAATGCAAAAATTATATAATGTCACTAAATTAGGAAACAGGAAATTCATGAATAATTATTTCTGTATTTGCTAATTGTTGTTCGGGAAAACTTAAAATTCCGTTGATAACTGATATTAAACTCACACCTATATTTTAAAAATATTCTTATGAATTTTTAATTTACCAACATTTTTGTTAATTATTTTTTTTCCTTTAATGAAAGTTATAGGATGAATTTTTTGCAACCTTGCATTTTCAAAAATGTGCCTTGGAATCAATAAGAATTCATTGGAAGCATAAATTTTTTTTATATTTGGACTCTCTTCTTTTTTTTTTAAATAACTCTTTAAGATATTACCCGTTAAATTGACTCAACTCAGCATTTATATAATTTTTTGATGAAATCTATGTATATAGTTTCAAAGTTATGAAACATGTAAAGTGAAAACCTTCTCCTTTGATAGTTGCTATAAGTTTAAAATAGTTATAAAATATAAATCAATTAAATATAATATGAACTGTGCCATAATTTCTGTGTGAAGACCACAAGTTACATTTAAAGAATGTTACCTAATACTTAAGTAATGGAGTACTACACGTCTACAATTAAATATACAGTTATGTGTCCATAATGTGTTCAGAATGATACTCAGATTCTCATTTAATGTTTATAAGAAGAGAAAATTTAACAACTACGTTGAATTTTTAGGCCTTCTGTCATCTTTAACAACACAAAAATAATATCGGTTAAGCTTGCAACATGAAAGGAATAAAAAGTTAACTATGCAATTTAATAACTTCTCTAAGTTGGGTAACTTGAAAGTTACATAAATAACGGGAAGCTTTATCTAAACAGAAATCAACGAGTGTGATCATATTATGTACGAGTTCAACTGCCTCTTCTCGCCTATTCGCCCATTTGCGTCCAGATTTGTTAAATTCGCTCTGATTCAATGGGCTTTCTCGATGGTGAAACAACTACCAAAACGCACGCAACTTCCTGTAAAGAGGGTTGAGGGACTTATTTCCCAGGAATTCGAAATCAGGAGTATGTACCGGATAGCCAGATCACGAAATAAATTAGAGGGAGCCGCAATTCCTGTGTCCATAGAACCTTGCTTCCCCAGCCCCTCAGTTACGATAACGATCGACACTGTAATGATCTACCCTCACCGAAAACATTGTAGCGCAACTTCTGACATAGACGAGGTATTATGTAAAATATTTCATTAGAATATTGGGCTGCTAAGTGTTACGGACGATCCTATGCCACTCAACCTAGAATATTTCAAGCAAAGTACAGCATTACAAGGCTATTGAAATAGCTCTGATCACGTGGCATTCAGCCTATTTGCTCATGCTAAATAATGATGGAATTTTCGGACATGAAAAGTGAAATTCTCGAAATAGGATTTGAATTCACGATTTTGAGGATAGTGACATTTAAAATAGTAATCACCATCCATGCTATTTTGATGCACATTAACACCTTTATTCTAAACTTTGTATGCAATAAACCGTCAGTTTTACAAGTAAAAATATGTGATGCGGAATAACTCAATATATATATATATATATATATATATATATATATATATATATATATATATGTATATTTATGTAATATTTTTATATTATTTTATTATTTCTGGATTATTTATGATTTAAAACTAAACATTTAAATTACTTAACAGTTTACACAAATATTGGAAACCACACAAAAATCATGTTTAGAAAATTTTTGAAGAAGTAAAGGAATGGTAATAATATAATTAATTTTAATTCCAACAATTATTAGTATTTAATTTACTTAAATTATATATTATTTTTAACTATTTTGTAATTATGATGTCTATCAATAAAAATCAAATTACTGTACTGCTATTATTTTCAATATAAGAAAAATATAAACCAACAGAAAAATCTATGAACTTATTATTATCCTTCTTAAAATATTTTTAAATAATAATGAGCATATATAATTTTTGATAATCATAGACTCATTATAATTCTATCGTTATTTTTTTCTGCACTTTGCAATTCATTCATACCCCATACGTCCGATGCTCCACAATTAAAACGTGTTGATGAAAAACATGAAATATCCTAATCTAAGAGGTGAATGGCAACAAACTATTGAGCTAAGGCTCAGGTTATTAAGCATTGATTTACCAGCTCGGAAACTGTTATGTTACAGTTATAGAAACAAAGAATTCTAAATCCTAATTAAGAGTAATAAGATTTTATTTCTAAAAACTGTAATTGCTAAAAATATATAGAAGAATATTTTTCTAATTGGTAATATTTAAATTATTCATTAGAAAACCGTTTGATTTAACAGTTACTTTATAGCTCTAACTGAAAAATAACCAAGTTTGGTGAAATATAATTAAAGAACTGAAAATAACATACTTGTACTTCTTACAAATGTATCTTTAAGACTGGACGTTTAAAGATTTCTGGGTTCTTAAACATCTATTTTTGTTACATATAAATACAATCTTCAGTCAAAGTAAAGCAAAAAAATCAGTCAAGAAATTTTATAACGTAAGATTGTCCTTTACATGAAATTATTGTTTTTATTAGGTTTTATTTATACATGCTTATAAGTTTCAGTGCATAGTTGAGAGGCCGAGAGAGAGAGAGTTTATTAAAATTAAGTTTTTAAGGCCTTATGATTACTATTCATTAAGTAAAAATGTTAAAATTACAACTCCAGTTTTAGAATTAAAAAGTTCACTCATAAATTAGCATGTTATGCTACAAACTAATTGTAACGAAATGTTAGTTAACTTTTACTGTCAACAGATGGTGTTATACGCGCATGTTAGATTTTATGTTTATTTTGTGATTGTTGAAAAAAGAATGTTTTCGTTTTAGAATTTGTTCGATTGTAATACGTGCGTATAATTTTTTGAAAGGATTAATATCCTATGATGTTTTACTCTATTAAATTTAGATTTTTAGAGGCTTTCAGCCTATTTTTTTAATGTAAATATTGTATAAGCATTTATTAAAATATATAGAAAATTATTCGAGCTTTTGCACCTTTAGTTATTGAAGTTGCTCTCGATGCTTAGTTTTGATTTTTAGTTGTTAGTAGAAAAGAGTAAATCTTTCACTAATATTTGCGTAAAAAAGTTAGAAATCATCAAGTTAATTTTAGATATTTGTATTCACGTGTGTAATGAATTTAAAATGTGTGCGTGTGTACGTAAATTAAATCCTTACATAGTAATTCATTGAAAAATGATAAAAATATTTTACACATAGATTTTGTTTATGCATGTAATTTTCTTGAATTAATGGAGCAGAGTTTTTTGAATATTTTTATATAAACATGTATCTCACTTAACTTAATAAACTATATGTATACATAATGATTCCTTACATTGTGATTTATAGAGGTTTATACATATTTCTGGTTTTATATGAAATTCATTATTTAATTTGATAAATTTCATGCATATATGGTAATTTATAGGATAAGATAAATAATAATTAATAGTTACATATATAATGTGATTAATTTTCTTCCCTTTCTGGGTATTATTATTTAAGTCTGAAAATTTGAATAATTAACTTATATAACAATGCAGGTAACATTTAAAAGATAAAGGTAGAAATATACTTAAGTCAGGAATTATTATACTTCTAAAAACGGATGATTTTACTAATTAAAATAGCCGTAGTGAATATTAGATTATATTTTGTCAAAGAGAACAGTCAGTTGAATCTGTGACTGCTTAAATAGATGTGCCATAATGTACAATCTTCTAACTTCCGTTTTACGAAAAGCAAAAACTGGTGCTTACCTTTTTACCGTCGAGTTCGTGCGGCCCGTTTGCTAACACTTTATCTACACTGTCGGGATCTGCAAAAGTTACAAAGCCAAATCCTCTGAAAAAACAAGAATATTATATTAGATTTTTGCTCAAATTATATGAAAATATGTAACATAAAATAAATATAATACACTTAAATTAGAATTCATTTATAATATTACTATTCGTATACAAACATATCTTATCAGATATAAGCCATGAAGCGTTATTATTTTTCATTGCTTAAGTAACGTCTCAGTTTTAACTATCACATTTTTTTATAGTAATTTCTGATTTTTTCTTGTTCCTTTAAATTTTAGAAATGCTACCATAAATCACACATATTTATGACATTACTAAATATTGATATTTGTAGACAATTGAATTTTTTACAATATATTATGAATATAACACTAGGTTTACACTTGTTTTTAGATAACATAAAGCCGGACATGGTAAATTTTGCAAATTTTAAATATTATGGTAAAACTTACACTTTTTGAGATGTTTGAATTTTTGTCAGTGACAATTATATGTGTTTCATATTGTATTATAAATCTTGGTAGTGGGTTCCTTTTTAAATTTATGATGACTATTTAACTTATGATCAGGTTCTTAATCAGTAGCTGTGTTGTTAAAATATAACTTTAAATGACAAATAGAAAACTGTAGATTATTTCTTTAATGTTTATATATAAATGTACAGGCTCTTAAACCCTTAACAGTAACCTACAGTATGTCTTTCATAACTTATCAATAAAACATGGCAGAAAAATAAAGTGGATATTTTATGTCAATAAAAGTAACATAATTTTAAATAAATGTTCAATTATTGAAAAGATGCAGAAAATGTATAAAAAGTAAACTCACATAATTTCATGTGTGTCATTTTTGATTGATTATTGGCCATTAATTTTTTGATAATATGAAGAAAAAAGCCCAGAAGAATTTAAAAATGTATAAAATGTCATCTGTCAAATGCTTGGAGATGATGGATGGATGTAAATGTAAGGTCACAAGCTGATACTTTTGGACATTTTAATGCTTATCGCAATCCACTTTAAGGATTGTAGGTTCAGCTTCAATCTAATGATCATATGTTTAAAAGATATATTATAGCTTAGAAACATGTTTCAATAATTGTGAATATTGATTTCTAGTTCTTTCTGATCAAGGTAAAGGAAATATATCTTTTTCCCTCATGGTTCCAGATACTTTGTATCATTATGAACAAACATATACTTCAACTACAATAAAAAGCTGCCAGCACAATACTGATCCTCATGCTAGGTGATCAGCATTGATGTATTTCTGTCAACTTATGGCAGAGAAATGATTACTTATATAGGACCAGAGAATTCATTACCTAGACCTGACATAATAGGGCTTCTGTATTTTTTACAAAACGAATGTAAGCCCTAACTGTAAAGTGATCTCGAGAGTCTATAAATTTGTAGAGAACAAGGCACTAAATATGAATAATTTAATATTGTAGAAAGACATAGTTGCAAAAGTGATACATAATTATAGTTTGGGCAAACATTTGGGTGATCTTAATGAGTTTCAAGTATTCTATGGAGAAACTTTCGTTACTGGGAGATCTTCAATCAATGTATCAATTCATGCGACAATACTGTTGATATTAGCTTCATTGTTATAAATGATTATGTATGATCTCATAAAATTGGTATTATGACCTTGATTCAGAGTTTGTGAAAGGAATAACTGCTCATTCTTAGGTTCTTCATGTATAGTTTTTAAACCCAATAGTATGTTTGCAATTATTTTGGTAGACAAGTTTCTGTTTCGATCCTCTTACATGAATTGGAGCAAAAGTTAGTTAGCATATGATGCTCATTTTCAAATTAATTTCCAATAATTTATTTAGTAAAATAGAAATTCAGCTAAGGATAGGTAAATTTTTTATTTAATTCCTTTTTTTTAATGTTATGTTTCCATGAAGTGTTTCGACCTGAAATTGTGAGGTATAATTTTTTCTGAGAATGAAGTAAAATTTATTGTTGTATAGAATGTTTATGTTTAGATTTATATAAATTTCTACAAAGCATTTAGAGATCCGGCACATCAGTAGTTTACGACTATTTTCATAAGAAGTGCAAAGTGAAATATCATTTGCTATAGTCAACGATTAGTTGGACCGCAAATTCTCCATCACTGTATTGCTGGAGCTCCGTGGGCTGGGTACGTGTTCACGTCAGTCTTTGGAGTCAAAAGTGTTCCATTGGTGTGAGGTAGATGTAAAGAAAAGGTTACCAACTCAGATATAACCTCGTCACATAATTACGGTGCTTAGTGGCCGATAAGTATTCCAAACCCTTTACGATACACTCCAGAGCATTTTTGCACCAACATGAAAGTTTTTTTGTAACATTAGAAATTAATTTAAGCATATTTTTTTAAAATGTAATGTTTTTGATGTTATTTATTATATTTTTTAAAATTAAATACAAAAATATATTGTCCCATATTTTTGGATTCCGGTGTACATTATTACATTGTGATATCTGTTTACCGTATATCAGCAGTAATATACTAGTTTCTTTATGTTACGTTTTTTAAAAAGACTTTATTTGTTTTAAGACATTGAAAGCCAACTTATTTTGCATTTGATACGAAATGTTGGCAGGAATTTTATTTGAACATTATTTTATTATAAATTAATGTCATGGCTACTATAATACTTTCTTGATTTGTCTAAAAAAAGTAGCATCTGCAATAAAAAAATAATCGAACAAAGTCTTAAGAAATTCCTTATTATATTACATGTTATCACTTTCTATTGCAATATATGTGTTGTATCGTATATTTTCTGGTATGATAAACTCCTTAATATTTTCATAAATAATTGTACGTTCTTCACTTATAATTAATTTCTTTCAAAAATGACTACAGAAAAATTAATGAGGGTTGTTATTTGTTAACATTTAAAAATGAATATAACAGATGAAAACACTTCTAAGAATGATAAGATGTCTTATTGCTAAAAAATTTTAAATACCTAAAAGCAATTAAAATTGCACAAACAAACATCAAATTTTCTAGATGATTAAACAAGATTAATAAACCGAGTAATTTCAAAACAATTTTCAAAAGAAAATTAAAAATAGTTATTTGATGAGAACTTTTTAAATATATAAATATTTATATAAAATTGTGCTACCTAAAAATAACTGAAAGTTAAAACAAATATGCTACTAAGTAATTTTAGTATTAAAACGTTTGAATGAATGCAAATTTAAAAAAAGATAAATTGACAGAAATATACAAAAAAAAAAAATAAATTGACAGAAATAAAAAAAGATAAACTGACAGAAAATTGATATATAAATATAATATATTGAATAGCTATTGCTTATAAATATACATAAATATTCTTATAACGATTTTAATTAATTGGACATAAATTATTTAAGAAATATTTTAGTAGAAGACTTATTTTTTGTTTATTATAACACCTACTTTCAAAATAAAATTTATAATATAGAAGATGCATTAAACTTTTCAATGATAAATTATTGAAGACATTTATGGAATAAAATAACGAAATCAATGAGATATAAAATTCAATTACTATAAAAATTCTAGTTTAAATGAAGTATAAAAGCAATGCATTTTTTCGCAAACGTGTAAAATGACAAAGTTTTACAAAATATCAAGACTCCGTTTTTTATACTTTCACCAAGTTGACTGTTCAAATTTTAAAAAAATCTAATGCATAATTTTTTCGTACTTGCTTCTTCATTTTTAATACTACAAAATACATTTTCGGTACACTTGAGTTTTAAAATTTTTCTTATTTAAAATGCATGGTATGCTAAATAGAAGCATGCGCAGTGCTTGAAAAGAAAGTAATGCTCTCCTCTTAATAGCTTACAATAACCATTCGTCTTTGCAGAGGTTAGGATATTAATCTTCGTCCATGCGAAATATAACGAAGTACTTTAGATGCTGTCAAAACTCCTTAAAATTAATGAAAAATTGCCGTGACAGGCAAAGAAAGAAAGGCTTTAAAATTTTATTCGTTCCTACGAGCACGAAAATTTTGTTTTCATGCGCCGACAAACTACAAGCTGAAGACGCCATGCGCTCTTGTCATGCTGAGAAAAAAATGTCAAAATGGAAAACATTTTTATTCATAAAAATAGTGAGAGAAAATATATAAGAATAATTTTTACGCTTATTTTAATAATTTGATTCGATAGAATTGAATCAATCTTTATTTTTAATAATTTTATTAAAGCTGCTAAATACTGGTGATTGAAGTAATAAAATTTCCCTTCCGAAAATTAAATTTTACATTAACTATTTGATTAATTTTTTCATCCGTGAATAAAAAAATAAATATGGACATTATGAAATTAGTTTATGTTTATGAATGTTTCAAACCAGCGCAGAAAACGTATTAAAATTCTTGATTTTAGGAAATGATTTTTACAGTTTTACTGTGTGATTAAGTTAATGTGAATAGAATGAACATTAATTTAATGTCTAGAAACAATTTTTCATTAATTTAATATTTAGATATATATAAGAAAAATAAGTGTTGAATGCAAAATCAAATTAGACTCCTTCGTATGAGTTTATGATTATTTTTATAACTTTAGCTTAATAAAGTTCACATAAGTCTATGAATTAACATAGTTAAAAAACTCTAATTAAAAATTAATAAATAAATACCATTGGGGCTGAACCACAATTCAATAGAAAGTAACTCGAAATATATTATTTACTTGATTAAAAAGAACATAAATTTATTTTGATATAATTTGTGTTATTATAGTTTAAATGTATGAACTTAATCATGAATTAAGGAAAGTTGAAAAATATGTTATAAATTACAGTAAAACTTAAACTCACAGGAATTTGAATAAACTAAAATTATTGCCTGAATCACATATATTAACAAATTATTAATGTTCAAAACATTGCAACATCATTAATTTATAATTAATATATAATAATTGAAACTTGCAACATTGAACACTTTCTTACTGTCCAGATTGTGTATATGTTTGTATATTACTTTCCTATATCATGAACTTATTTTATCTCTTTAAAAATAGTTTAGGTTAGTATATATATATATATATATATATATATATATATATGTATATATATATGTATATATATATATATATATATATATATATATATATATATATATATATATATATATATATATATATATATATATATATATATATATATATATATATATATATATATATTAATAAAAACACAAGTATAGTTAAATAATAATTTATGAAATAATTTTTATTCTATTTTTTACTAAATTTAAATAATATTTAAACTGTGTTTGTGTGTCATGATGTTAAAAATGAAATATGAAATATTATTGTGGATTATCTCTATTTTGCTAAGAAATTTATCTTTTAAGACTTCTCGAAAACTAATTCAAGACTTCTGACATGCACATTCTCTAGCTTTCTAATTGCATGATAATTTATTACGAATTTAACTTTGTTTTACTTGAATACGTTAATAATGTGTTTAACTTTTTTGAATAAGAGTTAAAATTTCTATAAATAAGAGAAAAAATTTAAAATATTTAAATTTTATCTTAATTTTTTTATTATTATTTAATTATTTTCATAATTAGTTTCAATAAATAATTTTTTAAAAATATTTCAATTTATTTCATATATAATAGATAACGTTTTAGTATTTTTATTATTTAACTTATCTATAGTAAAACCAAAGAACAATTATCGTTAAAATATTACAAAAGTTAACAAATGTTAAAATATTTAGTATTCTTCTTAGAAATATTGTTTATTATTAAAGCTGAAATTGTATTTATTAAAGCTGAAATATTTATTAAAGCTGAAATTGCTGATTTTTTTTATTTTTTCAAAAAAATTGCATATTTCAGATTATGCAATAGGAATGAAAAAAATAAAAATAAGCAGTTTCTAACTGCACCCTTAAAATTGATTTTGTTTCATTTTTTCCTATAGTTTTAACCAATTTTTTTGTTTTTGGTGAATAAAATATATTTCTGAAGACATTAGTTAAAACTGAAAAATGAGACCTTTTATCTGTTGATTAAGAAAAACAATTATTTAAGCTTGTCCAAAAACTGAAATCTTCTCTAAACACTAAACTTCTCCAAACACTGAAATCCTATATTTATCTGTATAATCCCCAGAAATTTTCTTCTGTTATTGATCAATTAGTCGCATTTTCTCATAAATGATTAATAGTTTCTGAAATTATTTCTGATTTCTGCAAGCAGCAAAAATGTTTTAATTTTTGCTGCTTGCAGTATTAATTTATAATTAATTTATAATTTTTTATAATTTAGTAATTAATTTATAATTTTTCCTTGCACACAAGGTAGCTTAATATAATCTGATCTATTTTTGTTTTTTATATTAATTTGCAATAATGTTTCTCTATTCTTGACCAGCTATGTGTGTTTTATATAATTAAAATTTATGAATGAGATAGATGTTATAAAATAATTTTGTGGTCTATTGTATGTGAAAAATAAAAATTTCATGATTGATTGTTTTTTATGTAGTTTCCTCATATCTATAATTTTCTATCCTTGCTCAATTCAATACATTTTTCATATAAATTAGCTTAAAGGGTTGAAAGTTTTAAAATATTTCCATTAACAAACTGTGGAAAATAATTTCCATGTTCGTAATATTTTAAGTTAATCCTGATTATATTTTTTTCATGATATAATTCGATTGACTGATATAATTTTTTTCTTCACTGTTTCCAGCGATTTTCTCTGACTATAATAAAATGTATTTCCTCATAAAATTATTTCAAATTAATAAATAAATATTGTTTAAAATAGTTTCCGAAATCTACAAATCATATAAAAATATTTTTAATTTGATAAAAATACATTTGTCATTTTTCCTTAAGAACATAAAATGATTGATGATTGATTAATCTAATTTTTCTGAAATAAATTTTCACAATGT
The DNA here is from genome assembly GCA_030067965.1 of Latrodectus elegans. Lineage (NCBI taxonomy): Eukaryota > Metazoa > Arthropoda > Arachnida > Araneae > Theridiidae > Latrodectus > Latrodectus elegans. Next base: position 72,345,698 of record CM057813.1, on the reverse strand, counting down.
ATATTAAATTAAATGTTATTAAACGGAAACTAATATGTTTGAAATTTATTTATCGATGACTACATTAATTTCTACAAAATCCTTGAAAAATTCATTTTTGCTTTTTATAGCAGATAAACTTACGTGATTTAATTTATATTTTTATATTTAATTTCTAATCTGTTTTCACTATCCTTTATCAGATGATTTATTATATTAGTATTCAAAACTGTGTGTGTGGCAAACGCATTTTATATAATTTATTTAAATTTAACGAATGATCTCCAGTCTTTACTAAAAAACTAAAATTTAATATTTTAACAATATATTTTACTTTTATTTTTAATAATGTTTAAGTTTTTTTAATAATGTTTAAGTTGAGTTTTTATGAATTAATTTCAAATTCTATAATGATAAGACTTTAACAATTATTTGGGTTAAAATACAAATACGAGTGTTTAAATAATAATGAAGAAACCAATTTCTATCGCATTACTGAAATGTTTAAGTAGATATGGGATGTATGTCTTTTGAAAGAGTTAATATGAAATATTTAGTAATTACGTTCATTTGATGTAAAAGAAATGCAAATATTAAATTCAATAGCAAAAATGTAATTACTTTTCTATGAAGTTTTAAGAATTCATATGAAAATGAAATAATCAGTAAGCCTATAATTTCAGGCTGCTTAAAATCACCACAGGAGAATTTTTGGAATCCTGGAAGAAGCGATGCAACAACTAATTAAATATAACTGAATCTCTGTATTAGTTCCAGAGCAATAACCTACTAGTTTCTACGAAAATCAAAGTCAGAGAAATCTCGAAATGAAAATTTTAAAAGTTTCTTACAGGATTCATGAGAAAGAGGAGGCTAATTCATGCAGAAAGCAAATCACTCTTGGAGTATAATTTGAAAGTTTTAGAAGTGGTCGCTGAATTATTTTTACTTCCTCTGACTGGCAGGCACTCTTTCGCTTTTGACGAAGTTTAATTAGAAAATTTGGAAAACTCAGTACAGTAACAGTATTTTTCGACTCCACCTGTGCCGATTGCTTCTTTTGGGATAATTGGAGAGGTCTACCTATGGAGTTACCATGCGCGTTCTAGAAGGACTTACTTGTACTAATGAACCAGCTAAAGAAAGAGATGTAATTGGAAAGAAATTGTTCTATAGAAAAGATTCTGAATAATGTCACTAAAAAGAGACTTGCAGCAGAAGCTTTGATTGGATGGTTGTTGATTGTCTTTAGTGGTCAGAAAATGTTGAGGAATTACTGTGGTTTATTGATTTTGGTTTTATCTAAATGAAAAGTGATTATATATACAAATATATAAATATATATATATATATATATATATATATATATATATATATATATATATATATATATATATATATATATATATATATATATATATATATATATATATATATATATATATATATATATATATATATATATATATATATATATACTCGTATATAATGTAAATTGGTTATATCAATTGAAATTGGAAATATGAAAAATTGGTTACATCATTTTTCGATATCGGGATGAGGCTTCGAATTGCTTTCGAAGTGATTATCACTAATATCAATTTTAATTATGAATGATAGGATAGTGTTTATCAACTTTATACTATATTCTATATAAGGTATTACCATTGAAACTTGAGTTACGAATGAGTGACTTGGAGTTGTAATCAAAAAGCGAGTTAATTCCATTCGATTTCTGATTGAAAATTTTTGCAGCATATAATTGCTCAACATCACTTCATAAATTTTACTTTACAAATTTTACAATTAAACTTCTGATTTAAATATTTATAGATATTTCAATATTTAGTCGATATTTTGCCAATGAATCTAGTTTAAATAATATAAAAATATCACATAATTTTTTTCTAAATTCCACGATTTATAATTTAATTCAGAAGAATAATTGCGGTTGAATAAAATTAAATATCAACTTTAAAAAAATGGAATCAATTAATTTATTTAAAGTAATATTTAATGGAAAAACTAAATTCTTTAAACTTATTTACATAAAGCTTAAGATTTTTATTCTTTATTGTATATTATTAAATCAAGTTTTATATTTTATTGAATGAAAACTGGATTTCTATATTTCATATTTTATTTCATATATTGTGTTATATTATTCTCCTTCATCCATAAAAAAGGATTAATCATTTGTCAAATAATAATGAAAGTCGCAGTAATAAATTTCATAAATTAACCTTTTAGATTTACTGAAGATTCCTATAAAATATTTTATAATTAATCATATCATTATATATCATATTATTAGAAAATCATGTTGAATGCATTTCAAAATATTAAGTATTCTTTTATTTCTAAATTATTCTAATGATATTATTATTTATATTTCTTTGCTTAGTACATGTAATTAAGGAGCAAATATACTTACCATGCTCAAGTATGTCTGCTAATTAATTACATATATTTACTGACTAGTTAAGTTTAGTATTGTGAAATAGATAACTTATAAGCTGCATCTTGTTACAAGGTAGTGAATAAGCTTCGTGGATATGTTTTCAATGAGAAGTGTTCATAGATATTGGCCCATACTGATATATTGCAACGAAGGAAACCAAAAAAATTTAGAACTAATCAAAGTAAGACATATTTATGCAGAAAAGTGTAAAAAATATTGATTTCTCTTTGAAATAATGTCTGGAATCAAACATTGAACATATTAATTCTATGAACATAGACAAGTCCACAAGAGGACTAGGGCAATAAAATTTTTTATGTAATTATGTCACACAAATGCTGCGCATGATATAGCTTATGTAACATGCATTAAGCACTCTTATTTATATAGATAGATAATTGATAGATAATATAGATAGACTGAATGATAAAGGTATTGACTTGATATCGCTTATAGCATACTAGATATTTGAGACACAAAAGTTAGTTTTTTAAATATTGTTTTTTATCAGTAATAGTTATAATTTGTATTTTTTTTCATTGGTTCAGAATGAGAATTCAAAGTAATTTTAATACTCTTGTCAGTTTTGTGGCACGAATGTGATTAAAAATTCCTACACAGGAAATTTCAAGAACCTCTACAGTTGTATTCGAAATTATTTTCAGTATTTTACTGAATGATTCCCATGAAACGTAATAAGCTTAATATGAAAGTTTAAATAATAGTGATAAGCTTAGTATACAAATTAAAAATAAACGATAAGCTTAATATACAAATTTGATTATAATTAATTGCACAGTTTAATTTTCAAAGAAATATTTTAAATTTAATTATATATACATTCATATTCGAAATTAAAGAATACACGAAATAAAATTAAACAAGTAATAATTTGATTAAAGACCATGTAATTTTCTTATAAATTTCACTGATATTTCATCATTTTGAAAATATGTTTGTGGTAAATATATTATTCATATCATCTTAATCTTAATGTAAATTTAGATACTACTCAAGAATTAGTTGAAACGCAATATATTTCATAACAAAATGTAAATATATGCTGAACACGTAATTTTTTTTCTAAAATCTTTTACGAAACTTTGAAATATTAATAAAAGAACATGTTCTTAAACTATATTGATTATTTCATTTCCTTGCATTTCTGAACTTTTGAAAACTAAAATAGAAATATCACTACTCTTTAATTGATTAAGTGCAATTATTTTGAACTTAGCTAAAGGTTGATAAGAGACCACGATCAAAATGATTTATTTTCAGTACAACTTCATTTATATTTTCATATTGTACATATAGTAAATATTAATCCTTAAAAGATAAGAGAGTCTTCTCTTTTTTCTTCTTAAAAAGGCGATTTGATAAAAAGCTCAAAATGTAGATGTTAGAAAAAATTCGCATACTTTTATCATTTAAATGATGGCATCAACTAACGATTCCTTTCGACATTTAAGTACCCGGATGCATATATCCTGTTTTTTTCTCTTTAAAAGGTAAAAGGAGGTGGAACGAGTTATTTATAGCGAAAATGGTAGTTTCATTTTGCAATCAATACTGTTAAAAAACAGTTATTTACAAAACATTACTTCTATACGAGGATTAGAAAATCATTTAGTGCAAAAAGAAACAGGAGTAAGAATCTATTTGAAACTTTCTTTCCATTGCCTAATGATTTGGAAACGAAAAGTTCGATGCAAATTTTTACTTAGAATCACATTTTTAATTCATTTTATGTCCTTTTGAAAAATGGTAGGAACAACTATTTGCATTTTTGAACCCTAAAAAATAAATCGGAATCGTACTGGTTATCTTATCTCTGAAATTGTTTGTCTTGAAAATAGCGATGCGTTTTGGTTTCAGAAATGTATGTGGAAAAATAAATTATATATTTTTAGAAAATTTATACTGAATAGAATATATTTAATGCATAATGTGTTATCATATTTACATTGCACATTTTCCCATGTTATTCTGCACATTTTTCAATTATTGTGAAAATATTTTACTATTTTCATAAATTATTTTTATGATTTTTCCATAAAATTAATTTATATATACGTAAAGGTTCTGCAGAAAAATCTGTATCATATAAGAATCCTACATGTAATAATTGAAATCCTTTAGAATCCTACAAATATTCAGAATTAAAATATCGCAAGTATTGATTTAAAGTAGAAATTGTTTTAAACTTGTTAATTCTGTGATAAAACATTCAAGAAAAAATAATATTTTAATTGATTTGAACAATTGGAAACAATCGTTTAATTCAATGCATAAGATTCGAGATAGCTTTTCTGCAAATCGAATTATGTATTCATCAATATTTTCATCATAATTCAAGCGAGAAGTCTTTAAATTCAAAATTTCATATTTTTAAATTGTAAATAATATCTTTGGTTAAAAGGTTTATATGGTTAATAGATCTTTAACTTATTTTAGATTTATAACTAGTTTATAGAAATAATGTTTGTAACTGCATTTAAAATAATGCTTCTGACACTATTATTAAACATCATATTACATTGAATGCTTTTACAGATTTGATCACATTAAGTTATAGTCACACATTTTCAATTGCTAGTTTTTTTTTTTAAATCTTAACAACAAGAAACTGCCAACAGGGTTATAATTTGAACTACATTACTGGCCATTAAAATTGCTTCACCAGGAAGAAATGCAGATAACAAAATGATATTTATTGGACAAATATATTATACTAGAAATATAACAAGTGATTAAAATTTCAAAAAACTTCGCTATATAGATCCTGAGAAAGCAGTACCCAGAACAACCAGCTATGGTAGTAATAACAGCAGTTATACGCCTGGGCATTGGGTCAAACAGAGATTGGATTGCATGTACAGGTACAGATGCTCATGCAGCTTCAACACGATGCCACAGTTCATCAACCGTAGTGACTGGCGTTTGGTGACGAGCCAGTCGCTCGGCAACCATTGACCAGACGTTTTCTATTGGTGAAAGATCTGGAGAACGTGTTGGCCAGAGCAACAGCCGAACATGTTCCGTATCAAGGAAGGTCCGTACAATACCGGCAACATGCGGTCGGGCATTATCCTGCTGAAACGTAGGGTTTCGCAGGGCTCGAATAAAGGGTACAGCCACGGGTCGTAACACACCAGAAATGTAACGTGCACTGTTCAAAGCACCGTCAATGCGAACAAGAGGTGACCGAGACGTGTATCCAATGGCACCCCATACTATCACGCCAGGTGATGGGCCAGTATGACGATGACGAATGCACGCGGCTAGTGTGCGTTCACCACGATGCCGCCAAACACAGATGCGACCATCATGATGCTGTACACAACCTGGATTCATTTGAAAAGATGAAGTCTCGCCATTCGTGCTCCCAGGTTCGTCGTTGATCACACCATTGACGGCGCTTTCGTCTATGACGCAGCGTCAAGGGAAGCCGCTGTTGCAAACGTCGTCGAACTGTTCGTGCAGACACTTGTTGTCTTCTAAATGACCCCGTTTCTTGACTCACGGCTCATGACGTGGTTGTACGATCCATTACGGCCATGCGGATAATATGCCTATCTTCTCAGCTGCTAGTAATAGGTGGCCATTGAGATCCCGCATGGCGTTCCGTATTACCGTCCTGAACCCATCGATTCCATATTCTTCTAACAGTCATTGGATCTCGACTGACGCGAGCAGCAATACTGCGATAAGATAAACCGCAATCCCGGTACGCTACAGTTCGACCTTTATCAAAGTCAGAAACGTGCTGGTACGCATTTCTCCTTCTTACACGAGGCATCACAACAAATTTTCACCAGGCAACAACGTTCAAATGCAATTTGTGTATGAGAAACCCGTTGAACAATTTCCTCATTTAAACACAATGTAGGTGTCGCTACTGGCTCCTGCTTTGTCTGAATGCGCTGAAAAGCTACTCATTTGCATATCACAGCACCTTCTTCCTTTCGTATAAATTTCACGTCTGTAGCATGTCGCCTTTTTAGTATAGCAATTTTAATGGCCAGTAGTGTAAATCCATGAAAAAAGGCTATTTCTTTAGATGACATTCTCTACACCAAACTTCACTCTTGATTAGGCAAATCTTAAATAGATCATTTGATATACATAGAGTTTTTTTAGCAAGAATTTCTTCATCTGGAAAAGCCCCGAAATCTACACCTTCTAGTAGATGTGTGACATTCCTCTTCATTAAGTTAACACAAAATATTTTTCATTGCATCCTTCTGTTTATCTACGAAACATTAACATTTTCTAAAAGTAAACAACTAAAAAAAATAAACATTAAAAATCTTTGATTTTTTTGTCCCTTATATTATAAAATTATAGGATTGTAACTTTTACGTAACATCATTTGTTCGTAACAATGAACAGCTAAATACGATCTGAGATAAGATCTTAAGATATTTTATTTTTGTAATTCATTAAGTCAACTTTGTTTATGAACCTCATATGAAGTTAATTAAACAAAAACTTTATAAAGTAGCATCATTTTCAGAGGCTTTTTCGGGATTCAAGTCTTAAATAAAAAAATTGAGCAGATAATTCGATAAAAGAATTTTAAAAAATAATCCCATGTGGAATATATAAATAAGTAAATAAATTATATATATATATATATATATATATATATATACATGTATATATGTATGTATGTATATATATATATATATATATATATATATATATATATATATATATATATATATATATATATATATATATATTTATATATATATATATATATATAAATATATATATATATATATAAATATATATAAATATATATATATATATACATATATATATATATATTTATATATATACATATTTATATATATATATATATATACATACATATATATACATATATATGTATGTATATATATATATATACTTTTATATCATTTGCTATACTACTCATGAATTGAAAATGTTGCATTTGTACTATCTTTAGAAACGAATTTGCTTCTTTAGATAATAAATGCAAATAATTTCGATTAGAGTAAATATTTTTCATAATTTTTACTTACGAAATAACGCTATGTTGAAATTTATTTAAATACTTTACTTCTTAATTTTAGTTAGATTCAAATAAAATTTGATTGATAAAATTGTAAATTTTATAAAATTACTGATTTCCACTCATAAGAGTGTATATATATTCAAATGATATTACAACATACATCAAAGTACTAATATGCTATTTTTGACGTAATTATGTCTGCTCAGTGTATAGAGCTATTATATTGTCAAGGTTTGTAAATAAAGGAAATATTTCACAAATTCTTTCATTGAAGTACTGAAAGTATAAGTATTCTAAATTCTAATAAATATAAATAAAATATGTAGTTTGCTATTGCTAAGCTTTTTAATAGTACTGTTTCAATATATCATTTTTAGTACCAATTAAATATTAACATATATTAAGTTCTAAAAAATGTTTTAAAATTTTTACATGTATTAAATTAGAAATAAAATATAATTTGTCATATTATTATGATAAATATTAAATAATTTTGCAGCAAAATTGTACACAGACATTTTAATTTTCATAAATTATACTTCATAAATAAGTCTGCTTTTATTATTAAATTAATTTAGTACGTATTAATACTTTTATTATTAAATTAATTTATAATACGAATTAGAGCCAGATAGATTTTTAAGAAATTATTTGAAAATTAAATAATTTTTAATGAATTAGTTTTGTTTTTCTATATTCTTTTTCATTTTATAGAAAAAGAATTAACAATTATATAATAAATAACGAGCGTTCTTATATTTAGTAAAAGCTTTAACAGCAAAAGCAAAATGTTTTCAGGCAAGTTCAACCCAAATTTTCTTTTCTGATGAAATTTCAATAAAATTGTAAATGTATAATAATTTGAATGAATATAAAATATGATATATTGATAAATGTTTTCACTTTTAAGGCCTCTGAATCTCTAATTATAAGGGTTCGACGTCTTTGATTGATTACAGGATATATATGGCTCTTTATCGAGTCTTGTAAGGAAGCACGCGAGACTTCAATTACTTTGGAGTCTGAATCCTTGGCACATCTTTTTTTCCCCAAAAGTTATGAAGAAAAAAATTAAAACTGGTTCCCATTAGAAGTTATTTTATAGAATTTGATAGAAATTTTTAATATTTATAAGGTTCATTCTCATACTAAATACAAATCTCAAAAATATCTATGTTATGTTTTCTAATATGAATTAAATAAATATGCTTATTAAACACACGAGGACTGTAAAGAATGATACTAACAAAATATAGAATTTTAGAAACTAATTCCTTAACAAAATAGAAAATATATTTATTTCTACAAAATTTATTTTTAAAAATATAACGCTTGGATATTTTTCAAAACGAACTGTACTTTTTTGTTTTAATCACTAATGAATATTTAAAAAAAAGTCTTGTAATCTCCCAAAATTATTTCTAGAATGATATAATTGGTTTAGTGTTTATATAATTTATGTAAATAATAATTCTGAAGCAAAACGCAGTAGAAAAGAATTGTAAATTAATTCGAAAACTTCGAGAGATGTTTTTTTTTATGAGAGATGATAATATATTAAAAAACACTAAATAGTGTGGTAATTTGAAATTAATTAAAATGCAAAATAACCATTGTAAATTTTTAGAAAGCAGGTAGATATCTGAGCAAGTGCGAAGATTTAAGGAAACCTATTGTAATTGAAAGAATTATTACGTAGAATATTTAAAAAAAAATGAATAATTATCCTTTTAATGAGAAATAATAAGAAATTCATGATTGTGAAATATTTTGATCAAATTTAACTTATTAACTGACATTCTGAAAACATATTAAAGCTTATGCCTATGCGAATTCATCAAATTTATGCTTAAAAATATGCATGTAAATAAATTTTTTACATTTAATTACTATCAAAATATTCACTATGTGAATCGAACACAAAAATAAAACTTATGAGAACTATTTCTTCCCATAGTAGAATAAAAAAGGTATGGAAAAAGTATCAAGAGGTTAATGAAGAATATTCAAGTTAAATTGAAGAAGGAAATATTTTAAATGATAAAAGAAAAGTTGATGATAAAGTTTAAATGATAAAATTAAAGTTTTTAAATGATAAAAGAATTTTCATCAAAATCATTTTGGAAGTAAATTTGCATATGAGAATCATAAAAAATAAATACAATTGCAAGTAAATTATCAAGTATTGAAATTAAATTTTATAAAGTTGAAAATTTTCATTCACAACAGTCTTTAATATAAGCCAAATCTTCAGAGAATGATTTTATGTCTATTATTTGATATATATTTCATCAAGTTTAATGATATTTACAGCTATATTATATTGGACTTGTTAATTAATTTAACATTAAATTAAAATTATTTTGATTGTACACATTAAGTAAATGTTTCTAAATTGAATATTCTTCTAAACTTCCGCAATAAGTGAAAATACTTTTATTATTTTATTAAATAAAAAGTGCTTATTTTATTTTCAGATTCTATACAAAGATAATCCTAATGAAAATAATTGCAGAAAGAGAGTAATGATTATTATAACCCATCTGGGATTTATATGAGATTTCTTGAAATAAATGAGTTTCCTTTATTTATTAAAGTTGCTAGAGATTTTTTTCGCCATATTTGGCTATTTTTTTCTTTATTCTATTAATCGTGAAGGAAATAAGTATATATGAGAAAAGAAAAACAATATATCATTTGAGAAAATCAATAAAACTCATAAGTGTAGAAGGCTAAACTAACGATATATAGAACTAATTATTGAATATATATTTGTCTAATCGAATATACCAATAAATTATCTGGTTCTTTTTTTACTTTTTTTCAAAAAAATCATGCTTAATATAGATGCTTTGTAGATCTCATGTAGATGATTTAGTAATTTCTGTTAAAATTAAATTAATATTTTAGATGTAACATATTTACAAATACATAAACCATATTTTAAGGTATACAATTTGCTTAAATAAATAAATTAAATATACTTTTAAATTTGAAGTATCTAACCATACTTATTATCATATTCATTAAACGTTCAAAAATATTAATGTTTATCATATTAATTTTATATACATATATATACATATATATATATATATATATATATATATATATATATATATATATATATATATATATATATATATATATATATATATTATAAACTACAATTCCTAATGAGTTACTTATAAGAAATAGAAAAATACATTTTTGTTTCCACTACTAATGAAAAAATTGGATTGTTTAAGTTATTCTTTTGCTTTCTGTACAGTATAATAAAAATCTAAATTTTAAAGCAACAATTTTTTAAACAAATTGCATCAAAGAAACATTTTTAGATTTATACAACAATAAGCATTTAAAGTGATTATCCCATGCAGCACGAACAATATAGCCGCAATAAGATATTACTCATATTTCAGTAAACGTCATCTTATTAACGTCTTTCACACTTCCATTGTTATCATCTGGATAAATAAACTTTATATATTGTTTCCCTTTGTAAAGAAATGACTATTGTGAAAAACGTTTATTTTTATAAAAAAAACCTGAAGTAAAATATGAATAATTTTTGAATAACTGAAATATATATATATATATATATATATATATATATATATATATATATATATATATATATATATATATATATATATATATATATATATATATATATATATATATAATAGTTTATTGGTATAATAAAATACAATCAATCTTATCTCTCAATCAATCTTATCTCTTACTTGGATGAACTTTAAAGTTTGAAACATAAAATCATAATACTATAGAACAAATTTTCTTGTTAATCACCAATCTCTTTACTGATAAAAATAAAATGTAACGCTTTACATTATTTATTTTTTCCTGACGTGAGAAATGTTCCTAATCATAAACTGGTATGTTTTGATAATTTTTTTAAAAATGAATTTAAAAAACGATATTATATATATTTATTGAAGAAATACTTTTTGGCTTACCAGGAAATTTAATTTGAATAATTTCAGTATTACATAAAATCTTTATGTATAAAAATTATTCAATAATATTTTATGCAATCTATTTTTATTATTTGAAAGTTCCATCCGTAAATGCTGAATATCACTGTATTTCTTGATACATGACATTCTCTACTAATTGACAGTTCTAAAATTTCTGAGCCAGATATTAAGGATATAATATAATCAAGTGAAGTGATTAAAATAAGATGGCACATTTGTTTTTAACACTTTACTTTATATTAGTAGTGAAATATTAATTCCAGTAGAGTATTTATCACATAATGAATTAGATCTGCACCTGGTTGAACAACGTAACGCCTTCTGGACAAGAATGAGGTATTTCACTAGTAGTTTAAGTCTAAGTGTTTATTTTAATAAAGCAAATAAAATGAAATTAATTTTGTCAAATTATCAACAACAAGAGCCTTGACATATCAGTATCAATAACAAGAAATTATGAAACATTTAAGAGTGATAAATTTAATTTTGATATCATCATCTTAAATCAAACATATGAATAACATGAGCTAAGTTGGTAAATGAGTAGTTAACATTTTTATTTTAGGTTTAAAATTCAAATTACACACAAACAGGGATATTTGTAGTATTTTTGGACTGAAGCTATAAGCTGTTTGTTCAGACTGAGTTAACAGTAATGTGCTGAAAATGTAGTGTGATGAACATACCAAATCACACCTCAATGAAATAAATTGGAATCGCAGTGATTACACTCTTCGTATTTTTTTAAAAGTACCGGAAAACATCGCGTGACACAGGAAAATTTCCGAATTCCTTTTTATAACTATGTTGCACCAATATTTCCAGATCAAAAATTCGTTTTTTAATAAGTAGGCGGTTTTTTCCTGTCTTTTTTTTTTTTTTTTTTTTTTTTGCCTACATTTTATGACCCGAAAGGACAAATTGAAAAAATGTGTAAAGGCAGTTATTGGCGCAGAGCCAGTGCGAGTTCCAAAAGACTAAACTTCATCATGAAGATTTTTGATAAACTAACGAATAAAGAAAGACAATGTTGTATAAAAAATATGATGAATGGTTCGTGTTTTTCTGTATGAGTGGTGAATATTTTTTACTTTCACCATTACAGAACTTAACAACAAAATTGATGAGTTAAATACCATGACTTAATGTAAAATGCTTTGCATATTTGTATGTTGTTTAAAGGTATAAATTAAATTATTTATCAAAAGATATTAATTCCATTCAAAAAAGAGAAAAAAATCCATCAACATTATATTTGCATATTTTAACCAGCTTCATTCCAATTATTAACTGCAAAATTGTTATTTTTCTTATTTATGTCCAAAGTTTGCATGCAGATCACTTTATTAAGATTTTTATGGCTGGCTATTAGATTAATGGGCTCACATTCAGGTCACGATTATTATGTTATGGAGATTTGATAATAACGCTAATTCTTTTGAAAAAGTTATACATTATAGTTATTTCAGTGAAGTAGCTTTTAAGAATGATTAAAATGGATGTGTAGCTGAAGTAGATGGTTTTAATGCAATGATTGCTCTCTGACAATAACACAAAGGTCTAAAAATAAAGATTAAATTCTATCAGTTAAGTATTGCTTTTATCTTTTAACAACCCTCAGGGAAACGCTAGGGGAGAGACATTTCAAGCTCTTAACATCACGATGATCTATAAAAGGAAAAAAATAATCATTGATAAATACAAATGAAATGTGCTAAAAAATAAAAAAAAAGTTGTTTCCATCTTTTGAGTGCCTCTGAAGCTTAACTTTTTAACAAAATTCTCAAATAATCTTGAAAAAATACCAGACATTAAAGTTTAAAAAATATTAGAAGACATACAATAGCTATAAATTATTTCTTTCTAAGGATTGAAAACCTATCTTTAGAATGTTAAACAATTTTCTAATTACTGAGTGACATTGATTACTCATAATTTATATAGATAAACTATTCATGACCATATTTATATTTGAATATACCCTCAATGCTTAAATATAATTAAGAGGAAAGATTAGAAAATTACTCATGAAAGTATAAGTATATTGGCTTTACTCAATAAATAATAAATTAATTTTGGTATATCATATTTACATATGTAATCACGACACAAAAAGCTGTAAAATGTATTCCCAAAAGCGGATTTACATGCCTAATTTGGATTAAGGACATAATTTTAGAATGGCTTTATTTATATCATTACCTTTATAAAGTTTCTTTTCTACTCATTAAATTTATGAGAGTAGATATATAACTTGACTGAGTATTCTATATAGCAGTTCACTTACAACAGGAAAAAGTATTTTTGAGATTCATTCTTTGAGTCATGCTTAAGTTTTTAATCAAGAATAAAGTGATTTCATGACTGGCGATTCATTTTCTATCGTAATATTTATAACTAAGGGTAAATAGCGAACTTAGTAGTTGAAACATAATTAATTATGTTACTTTATGCACTTACTTATTTAGAGAAAAATTTCAACATTAAACTCTTACATTCAGTAATATAAAACAGAATTTATTTTTTGATATTATTCAAAATGAAGAAAATTCCCTAAATTAAATGATAAAAACGTTACATTTTAAGCATCCCTTATGTAAAGAAAAACTTAACAAGATGAACTATATATTGGCAAAAAGTCTTGTTTTATAATATAGCGTTTTTACATCAATATGAATATATTAAAAAAATTGATGCTTTTTAATTATAATGGTTATTGGTTTAACTTCATTCGTGTTTGTGAAGAAAGATATCTAAAAAGGATATTTTTTAAATATCTTTCATTTTCTATGCAGATATAATCCATTTTGATGCTCTTTATTATTACTAATAAATTTTAAAATAGAGATACTCAAATCGTTGTGAAAATAGTTAATAAGATAATTATATTTTATTTCATTAACATAATTAACAGATTTTTTTCATCGAATAATATCCATAAAAGTTCTCTAAGTCATGTAATCGAAGTAGCAACCAATAAAAATAATCTGAAAAGTTTCTCTCTGCCATCAAAGCAATGTTGCAAGATGGTACTTATGTCAGTGAGTTCATGAAATTTAATGGATACTCCATGGATGCTTACCTGACTCCAATCCTACGGAAGGTATGATTGGTTGTAATGATTGAGAGAAAATGTAAGAATAAATCAATTTTTATTTCAACCGTTATATGTATAAGTAAACTTCTACTGTTATTGTTACTTAGATCAACTCTTACTGTTTTCATAGTATAAGTGACAAGAAGTATGAAGCTGTGATTCATTCTAAAAACAGCCCACTATGATATTTAAAAAATAAAAAATTATTTCAGATTATAAGTTTAAAATTTGCATAGACAAAATGCTAGCTATTTTCTCAGATGATATTCTAATATTTATTTTTTAAGGGATTCCTTTGATTGGATGCTTATTAACACATTCAATTATTAACCCGAGTTATGTATCTTCTTCTTAGAGTTGGGTTTGTATGTCATTGGACACCTTTGCGTTTATCAGCATTTTATACTATTAACTCCAAACCCAATGTTTCCTGGTTCCAGTTGCTCGGGTCACCCACTTTATTAATAATGTCCGATAACCCTTTAATGGAGTCTAGGTTTAACTCTCTAGTATGGATGTTGCCTAAAGAAGTTAATCTAGGGAGGACAAGGGCCTATCTTTCATATTTGATATGCTTGGCTGTTTCCTCTTGTATATGACAGTTCCTGCAGATAGGGTCTTGATGAAACAGTCCCATTTTATGGAGGTGTTTTCTGAAATAGTAGTGCCCAGTTCTGAAGCCTATGATTAAACGTATCTTCTGCCTAGAGCATCTTAGAATTTCAGAAGCAATCCTCGCTGATGATCCACAGATTATACTTTTAACTTGGGTTTATCAGGAGTACTGAGCCAAACTTCATACATCTTTTGTTTTTCCCATCTAAGAACATTGGTTTTTGCAGTCTTCAAATTGATTCCACAAAAAGGTTCTGCACTGATGGGAACAAAAGACGATCCTTGTTTAGCAAATTCATCAGCCCTTTTATTACCTTCGATACCTTTGTGCCCTGGCACCCATACAAGGATCACCTAGTTTCTAGTTGCCAGTTCTGTAAGAAGGTTTCTGCATTCCGAAATCATTTTAGATTTGATTTCAAAAGAATTGAGCGCTTTTAAAGCGGCTTGACTGTCACTAAAAATGAGAATCCGCTCACCGTAGCAGCCCTTCTTATTTCGTCGCAGACAGTGGATAATGGCCAAAATTCCAACCTGAAAGACCGTAGCGTATCACCCAAGGCTTACAGATAAGCTGGTTCTTGGTGACACGCCACATACTCCCAGTCCTAAGAGGCTGTTTTTCAGTAATCCATCTGTGTACCAGATTAGATATCCTGTTTTAGTTTTAAACATGTTGCTGTACCATTCGTGTCTAGTTGGAAAAACTACTTCAAATGTTCTTTAAAACATGTATAACATTTCCATGATGTCCGAGGGCATGAGTTACGTATACCATGTAATGCAAAAGGCGATTTCAACAACCAATGTTTCTAAAGTTTTACACAATGACATGAAAAAATAACTGGAATAAATACCACTGATGTTGTTTGAGTAAATATGGAAGCAGACTATTTAAAAAAATGCTAATAAGTCTGTGAATGGAGACCAAGAATCTATAGTTTACCTCAATCTACCTTGGCACAGCTATGATTTACCAAAACTTTAATTTAATATACTATAATTTTATGAAGAAAAATGATGTTTTTATTTTTCAAGAACATTTAAAGAGGCAATTCTGTTCTATCTAAGAAAATTGTTTACCAGTGTTCATAAGAAAACATTCTGCTATTAAATTGAACTTTTAAAAAATAAATAGTTCATTTTATTAAATACCGATAACATGGTAATACTGACTGAAAAATAAAAATAGTAAAATGAAAAATAAAAGAGTCTAAGTATTTTCCAATTACACTGGAAAGCTGATTCGGATTTTTAAGTCAGTGTTTGCATAAGGGACAGTTTTTGCACATGGGGAGTAATATACACATGACGGCACATTTTTGCACATGGAGAGTAATACTAAGAATTTAAAGTAGAATATTCACTATTGCAAATATTTATATCCAATTTCAACATATTATGCACATGAATCTACAATTTATTGAACTGAAAGTAAGAGTGTAAATTATTCTGTTGACATGCCGGAAGCTAAATGTTTAGATAACAAATTTCTGCAGAATTTTCTGAAAGTTTATATAATCAATTAATGTTTATTGCTTAGGTATTTGTGTAAATTTATTTGACAGTACTTCAGATTTCTGTGAAAAACAATCTTGTATAAAAGCAATATCAATTAATCAATCTAATAACTTCATTGTTTATACAAAAATATAACCAGGTAATTTTGCAGTCATTTTTTATAATTTAAATTAAAAAGTTTTAGGAACCTTAGAATTTAGCAAGATTTTAATTTTGATGTTTAATATTCAACTATTAAACTTATGACCTTGAATCTATAAATTTTTCTCTGGTATATTGTAAAATTTCATCCCTTTTTAACAAATGAACATCGTCAAGTGTAAAACAAATCAATAAGCAAACCATCAAAAACCTATTTGTAATTAGAAACCATTAAGCAAATATTTCTAAAAACAGAGTTTTCCAATTTCCAAACTAAGACACAGTCACTGTTTTAATTCCTTTAAATATTATTACAATAGAGTTTGCTGAAAATTAAATTAGTCATAGATTTTTATTTATATTTATAACTAAGTACTAGCAATATTATTAAAATGCGTTTAAAATTCCGAAACAACAAATACTTTCTTGATCATTAAATAAAAAACATTAGGTCGAAGTTGCAAAACAGCTAAAAAACTTAAGATTAATTTCCACATTTTTAAAAATATTAAATTATTCTGCACTTTTAAAGATGCAGAAAACACTATGCATAAATTTGCTCACATTAGAATTTTTCACCTATAAAAAACTCTTTTCAAAGAGAATTCAAAAAAAGTTCCATAAAAATTCTATCCAGGTAAATAGCAACAAAAGAAGTTTCTCGCGGAATCTCGTGAAGAAAAGAACTCTTACGAGACTACCTTGATGCATGTCCGTTGTCATGTCTTATAATGATGATGTCGGGAGGCGAGGTTAGAACAAGCGCTGTTTGGCATTCCGCGCACATGATTGATTATGTGAATGGAGCAAGCGATAGGAATTGAAGTGAAGTGAGGACCAGCTTCCTTTCTCAGTGGATGCCAAATGTACTAATCAGCAAATTGCTTCTGCCCCAGAACAAATGAGTCAGAGATTTCCAAGCACGGTACACGAGCAGTCTTGAAAATGTCGTTGCGACAACTGAGATAAAAGCAATACATGAGAGAAAATCATACTAATCTGTAAAATCTGATGTTAAATCGCTATAATTTAAAAAGCATATAAATGACTTCCAAAAAAATTGGGGAAATCGAAGAAATGATAAGCACAGAAACTATGAAGTAACTGATTTGATTTTAATTTGACTATATATAGTTGTTTGAAGTTACTGAATTGTAAAGTGAAATAATGATTAGCGATCACGAAATATGGAATTTGAAATCCAACTGGACGTCAATTTGTATAAAGTAAGCTGTACAAACTTGTTACTTGACGAGACTAATAAGAATCAATTCAGCATAATTTATACAGTTTTTTAATTTATGGAAATATATATAGTTTCACTAAGGTTTTTAATTAGGTATTTTAAAGAAGTTAAATAATTAATATACTACATGACTGTCATTATATATATATATATATATATATATATATATATATATATATATATATATATATATAGAACCGTATATAAATACAAATTAAACACAATAAATCTATTAAACAAATCATAATAGAATCAACTCGAAGTAATTTTTAATAAAATATTTGATTTCGTCATAATTTGAAACATAATTATTTCTCTCGATTCTAAATTCAAATAATTCATTCCTTAACTTAGAATAATTATGAAATATGGATGCAGTTACTTAAGAAAATAATATTCATATTTGTATCTAAAATATTTATATTTATCCTTTATTGAATAATTTATATATATTTGAATTTTAGCAATAACAAAAAGTTAATTTTATACATGCATATAAATTTAAATTACCTTGAGATGAAAAAGCAAAATTTTCGCAACCTGCTGTTTATAAGGTGAATGTGCATTCATCATGCATTTACAGACATATATATATATACGTTTTAAATAATATGTTGACTTATGTAACCAAGGCTGTAAGACATTTTGTGTGTGAATTTAAATGTATTTTATACCAATATTTTCCGTAGGTAATATGTTCTTGCTCTTTCACGTATTTCTTTTTTGAAGACTAGATTTTTATGTCTGAAATCTTAATTTTGGTTAAACAAATTGTTGGTTAGGCTCCTATCTTTGCAGTTGGTATTTACTGTAATTTGGAATAATTTATTTTACATTAGGTATCAGTAAAATTAAATCTTGTGTGCCAGAAAAGAAACTAGATCTATAAGAATTAAATAAAAGTCTTATATGAACTCACAATTTTTTTTTAATAAAGAAATTGAAAAGTCTATAGACTTCTAATCCACACTGTTTTATACTACACAATAGTAGTATACTGAAATATTTTTTTTGTTTTGGATAAAAGACAGTATTCAGCAACATATAATTAAGTCATTAAAATAATACTTTCAAATTTTCAAAAATAATAATTTGATGTAGGGAGAATAAATTTATCTGATATAGGAACCTTTGAGTAAATTGAATAAAAATTTACCAAAACAAAATATTGTACAAAAGGGATTTTAATTAATAATTGTACTAAGTGTCTCGTACCAAACGTATGTTGTAGCTACTTCACCAATTATTCATCTTATATATTAGGGGATATTATTAAAGATGTAAACAGGTTTAAAATTTAATATAACTCTATTTATTGTATTTTAAGCCTACTAGTATGTTTGAAATGTAATAAAAACACAGTACATTAAGAGACAATTAAGTTTATATAATAATAATAAATGCAAATATTTGATGATTTTTTTTCCTGATTACTATATTTAGCATGATTTTTCTAAAGAAAAAAGAACCTCACTGTATGACCAAATTTAATAATTTATTACTGTCTAGCAGTTTTGCCAAGAAACAAACAATATGGGAAAAATAATCTCAAAAATATATTTCACAGAAGTTTAGTTACATTTTTAAACAAGTATAATGCTAACAAAGAAAAACTTCAAATTGCTTGTGTTGAATGTAGCATGTACTAACTAGTGTTTGAATTTTAAGTATAAATAAAAAGTAGGAATGTGGAAGTAAGTAACACGCGCGCGCGTATTTTAGCTTTTATTTTATACAATAATTATAGCTCTTCTATGTTGCAATGTAAATCAAATGATTAATTTTATCTTCTGTTAGAAAAATTGAAATTTTATTTTTAAATGGATTACAAATATTTATTTGTAATCTTGTTTTTCAATCTAGGAAGAACCTTTTCTATAACCTTCATTCATAGCAATAAGTAATCTAACATCTCAAGATTTTTATGAAGTTTTCGGAACCACAGTGACCACCTGCTTCAATTAACTTCAACCATTATGGTTTTCCTCCTTTGGTTGGTCACAGATGCATCTGAGCATTACATCAAATCAAGATGCTCATTTCACATAAAACACGTGTATAAATTAATCTTTCCACATAACAATAATACGGTGCCTAAGTTAATATAAGCCTTAATGCTTTGCGTATGGTGATGAGCCAGTCACTCAACAACTACTGACAAGAAATACTCGATTTGTGTGAATTATTGAAAACGTACGGGCAAAGGCAGAAGTAAAACATTTTTTATATTGCCTAAGTTGGAATGACATCAGCAACATGTCTTTGATCAGAATCCTGTATAATCTAAAAACTATGATAACCATTGACTGTACAAGATTCAAATATTATGTCTGTCTTCAGAAAATAGAGATAGTTGGCAGATGAGATTCAGCGCAATGTTTCATAGGAAGTCTTGAATCCATTAATTCATTTTCACCAAATAATCATTAGATATCACAAATAATGAGAGCAACAATACTGCTATACTATAAATTACAATCACATACAATACTCCATGAATCAAATGAAAAAACCTAGTGATTAGAAATTTATCTTTTCAATCAATGAATCACAACTTTTCTCCAAGCTACAATATTTAAATGTAACTTGTTTATCAGAATGCAATATACTACACAAGGTCTAAATTTTAACAGATTTTAAGCATCACAACTACAACCTACTTTATCTGTTACGAAAATTTCCTATATAAAGCGTATCCTTTTCTACGTGTAGTAATTTTAACAGCCAAAAATGCACGTATATAGTGGAAAAGGGAACCAATTACTAAATTCCCCTTAAATATGAACATAAAATAAGGAATTACTGAGTTGTTAAGAAAAATATACTGTATATAATATTATATAGACGATATCAAAATTAAATAAAATATTTTTTTATAGTATAAATGAATTTTGGTAGTACCAAGTTGAATAAGATGGAATTAAACAATTTGGAATATTAAAAAAGTGTATAAATCACCTTTATATCCTAAATGTATTTCCTGATAAGTTAACATTACGTTTGAAGAAACAGTAAAGTTACATTACTTTTTGCACTGAAACATACTAATAAAAACGTTTTGCATTGATGATACAAATAATAATTTATACATGCAGTAATTTCAGTATTCTAACTATAATGCTAACAATATAGTTATTGAGCTCTATTAAAAATATAATTTAATCATTATCCTTCTCCACATATTAAAAATTTTCGTTTAATATTATCTACATGTAAACTATTCTTAAAGAAATTTTGAACAGGGCAATTTATAAAATTCTTCTGTGTTGAGCGTTTTTTAAATGAAGAACAGGGCTGAATACAACAACAATTTAATAGAAGCAGATTATTATGCCTTTGTATTTATTAAGTATTTCAATTCACGAAGCTATTATTTATGCGGATATAAGTAAAAGAAATCTTAATTTGGGAGTGTTTTCCACAGTAATTTGTATTTTATATTTCAAAGAGTGACTTTCGTTAATTGATTTTTCTATACACATATTCCTTCTATTCAATGAAAATGTAGAGGTAATGGGTTTTGCTTAAATATTGTTAGGAAAAGTGTCTTTAAGCATCAGTGATGGGGATGAAAATTTCATCTGAGGATTTTTCATGTTATCTGAGATATTGAAAAGAAATGAGTTTTCTTTTTCAGTCAATATTGCACATGTTCCTATAAGAGAGAGCTGAAGTCTCCTTGCCTCTATTAAACTTTAAGCTGGCGTTTCAAAACTCTAAGACGCCATTTCGATATTTTTCAATCGATTACCTTCTCGAAAGTCGACGAAATATTTTCCGCTCATCTAAACTTCTAAATATGCTAGTGGCCAACTTCATTTTCAGAAAGCAATTTTCTGGTTACACATGGACGCTGAGATTGAGGTGCCTGATTGACATCGATATTCGAGAAAATATTCTCGCATGCACTTCGCTCCCGTTTCCATCAGTCTTAGTCCAACGAGCCATGAAATGAACTGGTTGACCATGCAGAGTAGCGATGCCAGTTGGTCTACTTTTTTTTCCTCGCTTGGTCCCCCACAAAGAGCCAGAGAAGTGCTGTTGCCATCAGTTGTCGCAAAATTGGCAGGGAAAAAGATATTTCGAATTGAAATTCTATACTAGATTCTTTTGAGAGAAATTTATTGCCTTGAATATTCATATAGAGAAAGTATTCAAAAATGCTGAGAGTATTTCTTTTCAGAATATAAGAAATCGCGCTTCTAAAAGTAAAACGTATGTGCATGAAAATTCAAAATTATTATACTCTTTGTAAAATTGGTAAATGCAAACTAATTTCGTGCATTTTCTTGAACATTAGAATTGGAATTAGAAATGTGTCGTTTGACAATATTTCGTTTTGAGAAAATGCTCTCACAAAACATGAAACGATAGTAACATAGCAAAAATATATAGAAAAAGTATCTTCATGAGCTCAATACAAATTAATCTTACATACTCTTGTTGGTTGCTTTCATAAATGGTAATTAATCATAATCAACAGAGAACCATGGCTATTCGGGAAACATAGTTTTGGTAAATTGGGTACTTGTCAAACAGACATTTATTTCTTCTTTTGGGAGAGGTTCAAAATTATGAGGTATGATGTGATTAAAGAGTGAAAGTTTTAAAAAATAGATATAAATGTTTATTAAAATATAAATTAATTTTGAGTTTAGGAGAATAAACATTGAAATAATCATAATTTCATCAGAGAGTAAAATATATACTCTCAAAAATAAAGTCTCTTTAATTTTAAAGTTAACCTTGTGTTAAGAAAATAAAAATTCTGTATAACAAAAAATTTATAATGTGTGTACAATCTTTTCATAATAAGTTGTTTTTAATTAAATTTTATTTGAATGCAAATTTTTTCACTAAAATACCTTCTAATAATCTCATTGAATTTCTTCTAATAAAGTTAAGTAATTATTAATTTTTCATTATTTACAAAATATAGATAATAAAAAATACATGAATGCAGAAACATGAATATTTAAAATAATTAAACTTGATAATTTGGTTGAAAATTATATGATTATTCAGTTATTTCACAGAAACTTAGTGAAAAGAACACCATTTTTTTTAACCAAAGGTACTAATACGATGTCTTGTGATACGAGATTTCATCAATTGTTTAAGTTTAATCATCATCGTCTCTTTCTTGATTATTTAATCCTGGGCAAGATAAGAGATCACGTTAAGGAGCTAGAATCACTTGGAACAAGGAGCAGCAGAGGAGATGAGGAGCATTAATCCTAGAAATATTAGCACAATAAGCTCCAAAAATATTAACATTTTTGGAGCTCAGCTCATTTCAATGGGATGATCTTGGTTTGATCAAAGCTACTACTTAAAGTAGATTTGATTCTTAAAATAGACAAAACTATTCCCATATTTATCAAACGTATACATGTAGAAGAAAATTCATTGATTCCAATATTCTTCTATTGATGCAATATAGAAATATCATGTAAGCTTTGTCATTTGATTGCAATATGTAATCCTGAACTAATTACCCATATTTAAAAATTTCAAATTAATAGGATTAGAGATAATGAATTGTGACACAATAATTATGAATCTATTATTAATATCGCCTTACTTTTAATTATTTATTTATTATTCTTTATATATATATATATATATATATATATATATATATATATATATATATATATATATATATATATATATATATATATATATATTATTCAAACTTTTACCCATATTTAAAAATTTCAAATTAATAGGATTAGAGATAATGAATTGTAACACAATAATTATGAATCTATCATTAATATCACCTTACTTTTAATTATTTATTTATTATATATATATATATATATATTTATATATATATATGTTTATATATATGTATATATATATTTATATATATGTATATATTTATATATATATATATATATATGTATATGTGTATATATATATGTATATATATATATATATGTATGTATATATATATATATATATATATATATATTATTCAAACTTTTTCGAATATAAAGAAAATATTATTAGAATTTCTATTCATATTTGAAAGCTTCCTATTGTGAGGAAATTGCTTCTTTAAAACTATTTTCTAATCTGAGAAAAAAAGCAAAAATTTAATGCAATAAACTATTCTTTACTTGGGTTTTTAAATAAATAAATCTGGCTTTTCTATTGAAAGAATTTGGGTGAAGTAGATGGAAGCTTAAGGAAATGTTAAAAATGAAACTCTTTCTTTGAAATCTGTTTTTTTCACGTCTCTGTTGTGCAAGCATTCATTTTTATAACTTAAATTTTAAATTAAATAATATGATTGCTCATGTAAGCATTTCTGTTAATCTGAATGACAAACATAATTTCATAAATATTTTATTTTAAGACTGTTTTTGTAGTTATTACTTTATCCATTCAATCTAAATTAATCATTGAAATCTCGATGCCTCCATCTGTTAGTTTCTAATTTCTTTCTCGTTGCAAGCGAAACATAATCTATCAATCAATCTTTGTGATGGCTTCATATGAACATAGATTTTCGTGGGGGAAAGAAAAGACACCACACAATTTTGGCACTCATTTCATTGTCTTAATCAAGATTTCGCCTGCATGAAAAAAGTCTTCTCTAAAGTAATCAATCAACGTTGTGTTATTGCATTTCATTTCCGGCTGCCTGCTCCTGCCAGCTAAGAGATTCTAAAGACAGCCAATCATCTTGCGTGTCGATTTTTACCTCGAGATTATACTTTCATGTTAGATCACAGAGAAGAAAGCCTGGCAATGTTTTCAATAGAATCTAATTTCACAGCTTGACAAACTTAATTTTATAACTAATAAATTTAGAAGCCAAGGTTAATTAAATTCTTGTAAATTCTGATGGAATTCATAATGATTACATAAAACTAAAACCATAAATAATTTACAATGAAACAAATAAATGAAAATACTATAATTAAATTTTTACTGTTATTATCACAGTTCAAATTTAGTTTGTCTTCCTTTCAAGAAACAAATATTAAAAATTAATAATTTCCATATCAGTATACATTTTATTTATTTTTTCGGGATTTGAACCAACTATTTGTTCTGTGGGATTAACAGTGTAGTGTATACAGACTATAATTAGTTGTTGCCAAAGCACTAAATTTTAGAAATAATATTAATACAACGCCTTTTATCTTTAAACCACATTGAATTTAAATATATGAAAAGATTCTTCTTCAATTTTTTACCGTTATGGAGAAAACATTAGAAAATGACTATAAAAAATACCATGTGCCCAAAAAATTAGATTCTTGTTTGGTTTGAGCAGTTTGTATAGTAAGAAGTGTAATTTACTTAGCTGTTAGGTATCACAGTGATATATTCAAAGTTAGAAAATTTGAATAGGTGTACAAAACAGGAGAGAGAATATTTTACAAATGATAATTCCCTCCTGAAATTTTCAGGATAGAATTTAATAACAGAAATACCTTTTTTGTGAATTTGTATTTAATTACCAGATGCTAATGTTTCAGAAAATTATTTCATGTCATTTTATATATGCTAAAATTGTTGCGGAATAACATATTTAAATTTAAAATTCTAATTGATGTGATTTTAAAAGAAATTATGCTAGCAATATTATCTCCTAGGAAGTTGAATTTATCCAGGCTGATATCCATGTGAAATATCTTTTCTTTATACAACAATTGTTTGTTTATATACATTAATTTGATATAGGTATTATTTATAAAATTTTAAAACTTTTTTGCAAGGAGAAGTTATTTTGGAAAATTCGCGATATTTTCCACATTTGAGTATAATTGATTATCAGAAGATTAAATTAGATTCCATTAATCTTTCTAACACTCGCTTTAAGCCATTTCAATTACAGCGAACCATATAATTTATTATATTGATGCTACACCCTCCTTAATGGACGTCAAACACACACAGACAGCTCATTATATAATTTACCTGATTAAATGCAAATGATATCAAAAGCTGTTTAAGTTATTGAATTATATTTTTATTTGGCCAAAATTATTAGAAAATTCTCTTTTTTCAGAATTATAAGAGCTCATTTAAAAAATGAAATTATATATAAAAGGACATCAAATTATTTATATCAGGATATTACAATTTTGTAATGAAATCAGTATATACCAATTCCATTCACATAAGAAATTATAAATTTTGCATTTTATAGGAATTGAAATGAAGTAGATATTTATTCAAAGAGAAACTTGATCATAAACTTGACACTCATCTAAAACATACTTGTTTTCAGTTTTCTAAATCTTTTTGAAATTTGTAAATGTTGACCATATGAAGCTGGGTGTGCAAACTATGACAATGGTTATAGTTTGATTTTCTTATGTTATTATTGTATGATTACCTTTTACAGGAGATAACGAATTCAACTTTGATATAAAAATTTAAAATTTTAAAACATTCATAGAGCTATGCTTAAATTGTGAATCAAATGGGTGGTCGAAGCAGTAAATGCCAGTAGAGAGGTAAGAGATATGATTATTATCTAACATTTAAGATAATAATATAAAACAAAAATAGTTGATTTTTTAAAAATTTCATTCAAAAATAATATAAATCATCAGGATAACAAAACTGGAGTCACATTAAGTTAATATTTTCCATTGAAAATTTAATAAAAGTGAAGATCCTATTCTAACCAGTTAAATGAAGTGTGTGCTTATATTTTTAAATATCACACATCTGCAACAATTTAGAATATAAAGAACAATTTTTCTTAATTTATATTATACTCATGAAAATTTACTTCTCTAACATTTGAATTTGTTGTTGTAAAATGTGTCAATACACAAATCCATTTTGAATCTTCTACTAAATATGTGATCGCATTATATGTGGTATAAGGTGATGGTTTCACCTTATTTCATATTATTGCAATATCCACTTTATTCTTTTTAAATCGTTTAGTTATTCATTCTTGAAACATGCTTTTGAAGTACTCAAGAAATTAATGTAAATGTTTTATGGATGGCTGAGTAAAATCAAATAAGTTATGAAATGGATTCTCGTTTATATCGTTGTAGCTTATAGAGAGTAGTTTCAAAATCTTTCTTTCAGATACATCATGAATTACAGATATTGATTTGAGTGAAATTTAATAATGTCACTTAAAGATAAATTCTTAGACACAATAATAAATTAAATCACATTTTTGATATTGTTTCGATTGAGAACCACATTCAAAAGAAATTCATATTTTCTTTCTTGGTCCCACCAAACTCAAAGAATGCGAAAATTTGACTGTAAACGGGGATGCTGGAAAATTTAAGTTTTGACTGTAAAAATATTATTGTTTCCTAAAAATTCTTAGTAAAGTTTGCTAACAGATCAGATAATAAAACTATAAATTTTATATGGTTTTAAGATGTTTGTTACATTTAAAAATTAATGTAAGTATAAAATTATATTGATGTAGGATAGAGACTCATCTCGTGTTTTTAATAAAATACTTTTTAGAGAGCAGGATATAAAAATGAATCATTTGATTGACGAAGGAGAATCTTTTTTCTTCTGTTAAGTATTTATAGTGTTCAATGGGTTTTGCTTTTGTTTGAATAGTAAAATAAAATCATCATTTAATGCTGGAAACTTGATCATAAATTAGTTTTGCCTCCCACATAAATACTTGTTACGAAAGGCGTGTAAAAGTTTTCTGATAATTCTATCTTGGAATTCATGAAGATTAATGTTTTAGGATGAATTTTTCCGGAAGATATTACGACATGAAGCGTTTAAAAATCTCATACCCATGCTAAGCAATTTCAACAAACGACTTCTGACTATCAAATAAGGGAAATAATAAATTATATAGTTATTATTACTGATACACAATCAAGAAAACAATATTTTTAAATTGATATATGCTTTCTTCCTCCTATAAATAAATACAAAACGAAAGTTAATGCATTGCCTTAATAATAAATAGTTAAATAGAATGGAGATTATAGCTCATAAATTATGGATGCCAATTTTACTTCCTTTTCTTATTTTTTGAAAATATCAGAAGAAGTGATTAATAATATTTACAGGCGATTAAAAAATTAATATTTTCAAATATTATCAGTAAACATTATTTAAAATCGAAATTTAATGTACAGCAATTTTAAATAAGCACCACGCTCTCCCGTTTATTAGCTGTAGCACATTAATTTTTTATAAAATAAAATACTTTTGAATATTATAAATTCTAAAAATCTGAGATTGTTTAATTTGCGCTAAATGGGATTGGTACCTTTAAATATCATTTTTACTTAAGTATTCTTAAGTCTAAGTTTTCACAACGCCATGACCTATTTATTATTAGCCCAAAAAACAAAGTTCTTCTTTCAAAGAGAACACTTCTTCAAAATATTACTTTTCAATTAAAATACAATTCATTTTTTATAGAATTGCTACATAACGATTCCTAAGAGAATGACGTGATATGAGTTTCATAATTTTTCACAACAAAAACATATGTAAGATATTCGGATGTTAAGAAATAAGTTTCGGTTTGCAGAAACAGCACTATAAAAAATCTGGAATACTTTCTTACTTAACTTCGGTCATTTTATTTGAGAATCATATCAGTATTTTAAATTGTTGAGAATTATAAATAATAATATAATGCACAAATAGGACATTATTTATGGTATAGTTTTGAGTTTGATAGCTATAATTTAATAAATATCACAAGTAATTTTTTTCTATGAAGCGTTATTACCTTTTAGATATGAATCTGGTAGTACAAACATAATGCAAACAACATATAAAAAAGAAAATTAAGTTGTTTCTTTAATTTTAAAATATGAAATATGAAGAGATTAACATATAGCAGGTAATAATTTTTTTTTGTAAATTATGTTACAACGTAAAGATAGTAAACTATTTGTTTTTGAAACCGCGACATATAAACATTTACTCGAGTAAAAGAAACTTCATGCCATGCAACCACACACATTTTTTTAATTTGTATAATCTGGCACATTTATGCACTCTTCTAAAGTTTCATAATGTGCTAATCGTTATAATTAAGAATGCATTCAAAGAAATATAATTATTTTAGAGATTTTTTAGAAGAAATTCAACACCAATCAATAGCTAAGTATTTATGCATTATTTTAGTTTTGATAGATTAGAAGAGAAAAAAAAATGTGTACGTGTAATATATATAAAGATATGTGAATAATTACATCTATTGTAAATAATTTAACTATCAATATAAATAAAACATCCTCTAAATTTACAAATATTCACATTAAAATACTCTAAAAATGTATGAATATAATACTTTTATGCATTATTTAAATGCACATTCATGTTTACAAAAATTAATGAATAATTGATTGTTGAGATTATTGATTGAATAGTTGGATGTAATTTTAAATTCTTACATATAAAAGAAAATTTAAACTGCTGCATAAATTTTAGCAATGATGGTTTTTAAATTTAATTTTGATGTGCATTTTTAATTAGTTTATAAACAAACTATTCAGTATATCAACAATATTTTAATTTTGATATGAGCTGTCCATTTCTTATATTTTATTATTGTCGAATTAATTGCAAAATATTGGCAATATTACAGCAATAATTAGTCATTACGATTTCAGCGTTACATAGAATATTTTAATAATTTTTACTTAGTAAAAACTTCATAATTAGTAAATGAATAAAAGTAATTCCATTTAAAATAAGTCTAATACATATATATATATATATATATATATATATATATATATATTCTTTATTTATACAATTCTGCTCAAATTATTAATTTTCTGCAATATTAGCGATAAGAGTAAAATTTATTCAGACGAAAAATTAATTATAAAAAAAATTGCAAGTCTATATAATTAAACTTATTTCCTGTTAAATTAGTAAATTAGCATTAGACGGGAATGAATTAACTTAATTATAAATCATTAAAATGTTTTAATATCATAAAAAATTTTTTTTCATAAATTTTTAGAGATGTATAATTGGATTTTGCATAGTTTTAACCTCTCAGAACTCCTTTATCTCAAGTGCATTTTGTTCTTAAGACTATTTCGATGAATTATCTCTCCTTTATGAATTTTTATTTTTAACCAAATTGCCTTCTCCGTTATTAATTTTTATGTTATTTCGGTAATTTTCTTTTAAATAAATCAAACTAATATAAAAGAAATGTAAATTTCTAGATTTATTATTCTTCCTGATTAAGTATCATTTTAAAATTAAAATTAACTTAATTTAATCATTGCAAAAAATTAATTATTATTGCTTGGCTTAGAATACTTTTTAAATTTTTCTGAGCCTAATTATAAATTCCTCTTAAGAGATGTTGAAAACTTATATATCAATAATTTTACTATAGAGTATATTTGGCTTCATTTAGTACCATAAAATTTAAACTGATTCTTTCTACTGAATTTGATATAATAAATAAAAACTGTAGCAGAAATTAATGAATTCCACAGTTTAAAATCACAAGCAAATATTTTGTGTTAATTAAATGAAACGTAAATATAAAGTTTTAAAAAATGTGACAAAATTAGTTTCTGAAAAATGTCCTGATATTTTTATTTATTAAAACATTTTTCAAAGCTTTATTTTATCATTTCTATATGTTTCTGAAATTTTTGATAACATTAATGCATATATATTTATCGATTTTATAATATTTATTAAATTTATGCTGCTGCATCTTTATAAAATCCGATAACTCATGCCTTGTTATAACTTTCAAAATTTTCAAATAACTTAAAACAATTAAAGAAGTGCATTGATAAACAGATAAATTTTTCCTTTATGCATAAAGGATTTTATCTGGATTTTAATTTGAAGTTTGTTTAAAACTAAAGATAAATTTTGTATTCATAAAAAATACATTAATTTACAAAATTACGATATAAAGTTTATTTTGAAAACACAAACAGATTCGAAGAAAATCATGCACAATTTATAAAAAGTTTACTATTTTAATCTTTGGTAAAAATTTTTTATACGTAAGATGTACAGAAAAAACATGTTAAAATTATTTTAATAATAAACAATCAAGATAGTTTTATAATTAAAGGAATGTTTTTAAAAAATGACAAACATTTATATTTTAGCTGCAGAACGGTTGATGTCTGTGAGGAATTGAGCAATAATTTTATACAGCAAAGACAATTTCTTGTTAAGTATGTAAGAAATTATTTTGAAATATTGCTTAATATAATTTCGGTAATAAGTCATTTTAAAAAATGTATATATTAAAAAACAATTTTGATAAAAATATAACTAAGAAGATTAAGTTAATCACCATTTGAAAGTTTCAAAAAGAATGAACGTGCTAACAAAACGGTTAATATCTACAATTAGTAATATGAGTTTTAACAATTTGTAAATACTTGATTTTCAACTTATTATAAATATTCCTAAAAATCTCATAAAAAGTAAAATAATTTATTTAAAAGGTAAATTTCGAAATAACGAATTTTTTTAACTAGTTGATTTTGTTTTTAAATAATTCGAAACGGTACGAATGGGTTGCAAAGTGAAGAAATGGTACTTAATGTATTTTTTCAAATATATAGGATTACTGATGAAAACAATAAAATATTTTACATAGAAAAATTTATATAATAAAAAATTCCTTATTATAAAATTAGTTTAAAAATTATCAATTTAATAAATAATCAAATTTGTGATTAATAATTCTGAAACCCTGAGATGATAAAAATGTAGATTACAATTTTCATTAGGATTTCAACAAGAACCTACAAAATGTTTTGAAAACTGTATATGCCTACCATTTTTAAAAATGAGCAATCTTAATCAGACTTATATGAAAATGATATGACAAATTCAGCTTAATAATCCTTAAAAATAAATACAATGCACGTTGGAACAATAAGTTGTTTCATAGAAATTCATAAGAAGTTAAATTTATTAAGAATATTATATGTTATATGTTATTTAGAGGTTTTTAAATAATAACCTATACAATTCGAACAGTTTAAACTCTGAAATATATAATCGTTTTATACATTCTATATCAAATTATGAATAAATTTAATAAATTTCATTAGTCGATAGATTTCAAATGAAAGTTACAAACTATTATTGAAATTTAGTTTCAAATCTCCATTTCTACATTTTAACGTCATTGGTTTTTGTATATGTATATCTGTTGTGTATAAATCATGTTTTGTATAAATTTAAAATGTTACTAAAATTAATCGTATTATGTGTTATAATCTAAAGCATAGCATTAATATTTGACTAATAAAATTATTATGATTTTAATGTATGCTTAAGGAAATCTGATCATATTATTTGTCTCAAATATTTAAATCTCTTATTTATATATTACTTCTGTTGTATTGTAACTATTTTCGACAAAATGCTTAAAAAGAGATATTAGTCTCATTAATAATGTGTTTTCAAATACTTATTGTTGCTTTAATCACACTATAAGCTTTCTTTCAAATTTTACTGAATATTCAACTCAAAAGGGATATAAATGTCATATTTTTGTAATATGTACGTCATTAAGGGGATAGTTTAATTGGTTATTTGACAATATTAATACAATTTACTTATTTTTCATTGTATTTTTATCTTTAGTTATCAAAAACAATCAATTTTTAGTAATGAATTTACATTTTGCAGTTTAAGTAAAACAAATTTTTAAACCAAAATTTCTTATAATATTTATATGGTAATATGTATTATGTACTCTGAATGTATTCAAAAAAATAAATATTACTCTTAAAATGAATAATTTCTTATAAAATTATTATTTCTTAATTGTACAGCAAAGTTAAAAGTAAGTATGATAAAATATATGAGTTTTTTCAATTATCACTGTGTTTAAAAAAACTAGAAAAAATTAATTTTTGATTCAATATTTGTTCCTTTATCCTTTTACTTGGTTTTCTAACTTAAAAGTAACTAAACTGCAATAGCTAAAAGTTAAATATATACTCAAATAAGGTTTTAGAGAGAATCTTCTTAATTATTTTTCCTATTTTTCTTGATAATCATCTAAATTTTTATGAATAGTATATAAAAAAAAATTATTTTCGAAAAATGGGGTATCTTTAATGCATTTGGAATAAAAATAATAACTTAATTGAACGCAAAAAATACTTTCGAAAAAGGAAAGATATTGTAGTGACACGTTTTTATTTTAATCATTTCTTTTTATGCTGATATTTTATCGGTAGAAGAATTATAAATGTCTGATTGAGGATAATTTGTCGACAAAACAGAATTTTATTGGTTAAATTAAATAACCAAAACACTAGAAGAATAAGTAATGCAGTGTTATATTCATATACATTAATTAAGTAATTAACGTCACTTTTAGCAACTAATGAGATTTTTACTAGATATAGGAAATCGTTTTCTCATTTGAATATGTAAATTTTGACGAAAAAAATTATTGATTGATGAAATTAAAATTTAAATAAAATATTTCAACCACTTAGTAGTTTTTAAGGTTATTAATCCCAATTAATCTCATTTGATTTTCTAATTTAGCACAAATATTATTATTAAAATCTTCAGCGATTAATGTTAAACTCTGTGATAAATCTATTGATTTAATTTGCTTTGTTTAGAGATATTTTTTTGCTTATTTTCGTTTTAATTTATTCATGAGAGACATTTGTAAATGTGTGATGTAACAAATTTAATTGTAAGATCTTCAAACGTAATCCTTTTATATAATGTAGTAAAACGAATAATTTTATTACTATTAATAGTAATATAATGATATTGGACAATATTTCTTTGCTTTTCAAAATTGTACTACAATCAAGGTTGAGAGTTATTAAATCTTCTAAATGTTTGCGTGGTTGCAATTAGACAAGAAATAAAATTTTTAATTATGGTTAAATTCATAGATACAGGTTGTGAGTAAAATTCGAATCTACCAGAAAAATGACTATAATGACTTTAAAATATTATATTAAAACAGATATTAAAATAATTTATATACTATATTTTGTCAGATTTTAGGATTATATATAGAATAACTGCATATTAAACGTGATTAGCCATGTTTGTTTCCTGTTACCTGTTCACTACGATGGCATACTTAGGGAATTACTTTTAAATATTTATTATATTTCTATATATATTTATATGCGTATATAAATTCATTCAAGTAAACAATAATTATGAATAAAATTCTCATAAATATGTAGCCTCAAAATTAAAAGCAGATATCATAGAGAAATTTGTGTAAAGAATTTCATTTTAATCCATATTCAATGTACATTTCATACACTGTGAAAAAAATTTGCAATCGTTAAATATTTCCTTCATGTTGTAGAAAATATAATAATTTAAAATTGTGGCATAAATATTATTACATTTTCATTTATTTTGTCCGGATAATTTTTTAATTTTCCTTTTATTTTTAATATATAGTTCGTGTAAGTTTTCTTAATAATAACAATCATTTGTATAGTAAAGTTTCAATCCTTAATTCTTTAGAAATTATTTGACTATTTCTACATTTGTTAGACATCATATTCATCATAATTTTATGAGGTAATTCCTATGGCTTTGCAATTTGCATTCATAAAGTTTAAAGAATTTATTTTGTGGGATCACAGAAAATGTTTGATTATAAATGAAATTAAATATTCTTATTTTTAAATACCCCATTACATCAGTATTACGTGTTTCTATTTTATTTATGTTAAGTAATGAACGTCTTTAAATATGCTCATTTAAAAATTCCACAATAAGCATATCACTATTTCACTATAATCATATCACAGAAAATTTCCCAAAATGATGTGACTCTTAGTTTATAGGATTAACATGAATTTTAATTTGGTGAAATAAAATTTCATCACCATTGCTTAGCTCAAAATGTATCATCTATTTATTATAAATAGAAATATTTATCCTGTAACTCATAGCGCTTAGAGTTTCAGTCATTTTGTAATTGAAAACATCCTTTTATGTGAAAGTGGGGACCTGTTTATCAGTGGTATAAGTGTGAAATATAAGCAAAAAATATTATTTTAAGAATAATTTGTAATACATCTAAAATTTCTTTTTCTAGAGTTTTATTTGTCATATTACATATTTTAGAAAACAGTAATCGAAAATTTTTTCAAAAATAAGTTTGACATGAATTGTTTTGTGTTATCCAAATCAAATAGACTAATATTTGTTGGAATTTTATTATTATGTTAAAAATGTTAGGGTAAGGAAGAGTTTTAATAATTACAATCGAATAATTTTTACAGAAAATGATACGCCACACATTGTAAAATACATTTCATTAGTAATAAGAGCTTCACTTGTTTCAGTCTTTTGTAGGACAAACCACTTCTTGCTTGGCGAACGAGTTTTAATACCGCATTCTTATCACACAGAAAAACGTCACAGGAAAGGTTAAAGGGACCTGAACTGAAGAGCTTGCCATTTATTTAAATATTTCTGGCACCTGGCAACGACCGAAAAAAATTCTTATAGAAGAGGAAAACAAAAATGAAGAAGAATCTTCCCATCTGGCTCGAAGCCAGAAACATGGCCGTCCTCGTCATACAATTTGCGAGATGATGCCAAATTGTTAAGTGGATTTCTAGCAAGAAGTTCAACATTTCCCGGAGCCCAGCCATTTTTAATATCCTCTTAAGAAAAATTATTCCATGCAGGTGAATTATTACCGATCAAGTTCATGTTATCTCGTCCGGGTAAAATATATCAGTGGATAAATGCGTCGCCAAAATGGAATTCGATTGTAGTTTCTTTCCCACTGGAGTCAGTTTTTCTATCGAATGTAGATATTTCGATTTATTCCCTTGAAATTTTATTTTCTATCGTAAATGCTAGCTGAATATATATTCTAGCTTATAACAAAGAAATAATAACTAAAATTTTTTTAAATATTTGTTAATTTAGAAATATCTAGTCCATTTGAGTGTTAGCCCATAACAGTATAAATTAAGTTAGCTTCTTTTCAAGAGATTTTTGTACAAATAATACTGAT
Organism: Latrodectus elegans; assembly: GCA_030067965.1. Lineage (NCBI taxonomy): Eukaryota > Metazoa > Arthropoda > Arachnida > Araneae > Theridiidae > Latrodectus > Latrodectus elegans. The sequence continues at coordinate 72,309,607 of CM057813.1, read as the reverse complement.
ATAACATATTACCCAAAAACTAAACAATAGCAGTAATTTTGCAAACTTAATTGTTTTAATAAAAGTCTCGCTAAACATGCAAAAGTTGTCTGTGTAGCAAACATGATTGTTTATTAATGAATATTATAGTTTTATTTCCTTATGCTTTTAATCGATTAGAAGTTAAAGATTCTTATATATGATTTATAAGCATAATAAATATATCATTTTTAACTAAATCTGTAGAAATGCAACAAAATAAATCAGAAATTAAAAGAGATGAACACAATAAGGATAACAATTTATTGACAGTTAAAAAGGTTGCTATTCTGAAAAACGTTTAATTACAATATAAAGGACAGTGGCCACAATTTATTCTTATAAAATTTTGTACATGAAAATATATGAAAAAATTAATATATAAAATATTATATTTAAATTTTAATTTGAAATTATTGTATTAAAAATTTATTTTTTGTATTAAAGAAAAACAGTTAAGAAATATTTTAGATATATTTTATCTAAGTAAAGACGTTTGTTTCAAATATTTAACTTTGTACAGTATTCTCAGTAATCATCAAAATGTTTATTCAAAATATGAGTATTGAAATCAAAACAAATGTTTATTTTCTGTGAGTACAAAATATACTTTAAGCCTATTCCATATAAATGATTTTTGTCGTTTTTTGTAAAATATTTTTCTTATGTCTTTTTTCTATTTTTTATGTTTGATATTTTTTTGATTAAATAAAAAAATTTTAATTCAATAAAAATGTTCAGAATATGTGATGTTATATTTTCTTCTATTCTTTAAAAACTCTCATTTATATAATATTATTGGGGTATTTACATATCTTTAGAGTGATTTCATTAGAATTACATTGAATTAGAATCCTAAAGAATGGATTATTGTCGAACTGTTTACAAGATATTGTATAGCACTTTAGAAAACAATGTTTCGTTTAATCTAACAAAGTTGTAGTGTAAAAGTCTTACCATTAGTAATATACTTCTCTTTAACCTTCATTCCACAAGCCAAGAAAAACGAAAATGTTTTATTAACATACTACATTATCATACTAATCTTTGCAAATTCAGTATTGAATCCACTACTTTATACTATAAGTAAGAAATTAATACTGACTTAAATCTCCTGAAGCTTCCTTAAACATTAGATTCCAGTAATAAATAGTGCTATATCAGAAAGAGATATTGTTGCACCAGCATGCTTCCCTGTATCTAATCCTGAATTAGGTTCTGCCAGTTAGAAGGAAGCAGCCGGGTGGAGTCTTTGTGAATTTTAAGCTAGGACCAAGCAGAATACCCCTAATAATCGGCCTGCCGCTCTCAGAGGTATCATTTCACTTGGAGGACACTGCAACCACAACCATATTTAACGTTCCTTAACCGCTTTCAACAAACAAGCTAGATTTTCGGTTAAGCCTATATTCGAACTCACCATCTTCCGATAATGAGAACAACACTCTAACTAACAAGGCCATCGTGGCCTCCCAGAAAGGGATGTGAATGACATTACGATAGTTATGTCATTTTAGGGAATAAGCTATTAAGTTAGAAGAAAATTTGGAAACAGAGATCCAGAGAGATTACAAGTTCAGAAACAGGTTGTCTTTAAAACAATACTACAGTTCATGGAAGAGCAGGTATCAACTTTTGTAAACTGTGACCAGATGTTTCTCAATGAATAGAAATCGATGGCCAAGGATAAATTAAACACTCTTATAAATAAATTATGTATTAAAACAGCAACACGAGGTTATACATTATTCAACAGAGTGACAGCGTTTCACTAGACTGAAATAAAATGTAGAGCCACGGGCTTTAACTCAATGGGAAAAAGAAACAACCAAAGCTTATATACAATGGTTACTATTACATCCTTTCATATGATGGTTCAGTATACCGATTTCTCACCCTCATTGTAGATTCTCTGCAAAGAGAGGATGCATGGAATGACACCGTCATGAAGAGAATAGGGATCATACTGATCATCGTTACACGGTGCAGGTTAGTTGTTGATTTCACTCCTGAAGGTAGTGGCAACAAATATAGTTGAATCTATATCAAGTATCAAAAACATTCAATAAAGAATTAGTGTTTTTACTGTAAGCTGCTTAAAAACACAAAATAGGCCAAACATTCTGGATGAAAAAAATTACTGTAATATACAATGTTTTACTGCATAAGTAATTATTAATTTTGTAAATAATTACAATTACTTATTTAACTTAATAGCTACTTTTATGTATTAAAGCATGTTATATATTACTTATGAAAATCATTTTACTTATCATATCCCACATACATTAAATTATAAGGGATATGACATTTTTAGTTCAAATGTAAAAAGGCATAATTTTCACTTGAGTGCATTAGAAATACGTTGAAAAGTGGTGGTGGTTAAAAAAATGACAGAAAAGTTTATTTATGTAATAATGACAAAGAAATTTATTCATACAGTTAGGGAAATATTTTATTTATTTAATATGAAAACGTTTATAAAATTTACACACTTTTATAAATTTTGAGCTGAAAATATTCTAAAAGTTTCTTCAATTTTATTCTTCGAAATTAAATTTCACAGTTTTTAGTTTTGGTTATAACATATTTAAAAAAAATAAACTAGTCAAAATCAAAAACTATGGAATGAAACTGATCGAGATTAATTTGTAGGAATACAGAAAGATCTAAATCACTGAAAAAAACGAAGGATTTAAAATGTAGATAAATTTAGTATAATTTTTTTTAATTCATTTTATCTAGAAGTAAAACTGACATTTTTGCTCAGCAGTTGGTTTTGACATTCACAAAGTTCATTGGAACTTCAAAAGAAAGTTGCGTATGAAACAAGAAAACATTATTTAGAGTTTTTTAAAATGCAAGTTGAATAAACCTGCCTTCATAAATGGATGTTCTGATGAAGTAGTTCTTAAATTAGCTTTCTGATGAAGTAGTTCATAAATCATCGACATGAAAGGCTTTATTTTTTAGCACAGCTCAAAGCAGGATTTTATGAAATAATTTGTTTGATTGTATTAATCAAGGTAAACATTACTTACTGTAGAATTTAAGGTGATATTCCAATTCGAGAATTGAAAAATATGCAAACTGATTCGAAACAATTGAACTGATATCAAGGAGAATGTTGTAAAAATACAAAATCACAAAGTACGCAATAAAAATTATATAAAAGAATGAAAAACTTCTTACATAAAGAGCGTGATATCGAGTTTAAATTATCCCACCATGATGATTACCTCCACCAGTGCTTCAGAACATGAGATTATTTTGAAAACTAACTTTGAAACATTTTGCGCCATTTAGTTTATGTTTTCGCTGTCCTTCTGATTTCTTATGCAATAAGCTCAATTATCATTCCATCCCAGTTTGTGTTTTTTTATTACTCAGAAGAAATGTGACAAAAATTTTTTAGAAAACATTAGCGATTTTGATATGCATAAAAACCCCTTTATTATTATCAAAAACTATTAAATAGCCAGTATATCTTTATAATAATTTAACTTGATAGATATATTTTATTGTATTTTCTTACTTTTTCAAATTTTCGAAGAAAAATCCATTTTTAATTCCTAATTTTTTGACTGGTTAGTTCATTAATTTGTCGTTCTACAGTTTACTTTCTTAAAATAATAGCTAATTCTACCGAAACATACCTTTCTAAATACCAGAATACTGAATTTCTTCACAGTAATATAGTAAAACAAAAAGCTAAATCATGTTAAAAGAAGATATTGTTTCATTGAAACCGTCTTGAGGAAAATAGGAAATATATTGATTGTCTATATTTAACAATTTATATTTAATGGGACTTTTGAATACTTCATTCACAAATATTTAATCGAAAATTGTAAATGAACTATTTCGCTCTATTGCATAAAGTGTAAAACCTCCATCTAATGAAATTTGGATTTGTTGCAATTTATAGATTGGAAATTATGGAATAAAGTTGGAAATTATAGATTTTTTGATGTTTGAGTTTTTATAGTAACATATGAGTGTTAAAGAAGTGGTTGATAATGACCGGGAATACAATTATTGGAAAACGAAACAACATATTCGCAAATATGGTCTGAAATACTTCTTATTTTACAGATATCCATATTTCTCACTGCAAGTTCTACAGATTGAAATTTTAAATACTTTGCTCAATAGATAACCCCGAAGCACTTCGTGAATCCGTAAATTATATACAGACAATAAATATTATATGCAGTTGTTAACATATATTTATTTTATTTTCATCATTTTAAAGTTTAAACTTTAATAAATAAGTATGTGCATATGTTTAATTAAAACAGATTTGTGAAGCCTTAAAGTTAATTTTGTTATTTTAAATCTTACTAAATCAATGCATATAAATTAGATGATAAAGTGCTCATCAGTTTGGCTATAAGATATTCATAATACTTAATTGATGTTAATTTGTTGTTGGAAGGAAAAAATACATGAATATAATTAAAACTTTCATATAATGAATTTTCCTATGACCCAGAAAACTAATAGAGCTAAATACTCAATTAAATAAATCTAAGAGAAATCTATTAGGCATTAGATTAATGGAAAAGGTACAAGAGCCTCTCGCAAAATTCAAATTATTCTCAATAATACTTAATTTCATGGTTGTAGTTAATTGCAGTTTCTTCTCACTAAGATATTACTGCCATCTCTACTGTATTGGAAGCATTGGATATTAACAGTTACAGAGTGTCTAGGAGAAAAGAAAAGTCAACTTCCTCTTATCGCAGTTTGGATAAAGCACCAAAGTTTAATTATTCCATTCTATCAAGGTTCTCGATGTGCACGGTCCTCAAGGACAGAACCCCTTACAAAATCGCACGTCGAAAAGTTCTTTTCTTGTCCTCTCCACCAGAACAACGCTGCAGTAATTAAGGACCAGTGCCCCAACATATCACCTGAAGACGGCTTTAATAGCTCCTTTTGGCTTGCTTGAGGAGCAAAAATTTTCATCGACCACCCCCCTACCATATTCACTGCAGACGAAGAGAAAGCCTTTAAAATAATTAACGCCGCCAACGTTAATAGGGAGACAAAATCCAATTTAAAACTGGGGGCTCCACACCCGCTTCTCGATCAGTCCTGGCACACCGCGAAAGGAAGTCGTTGAATTTATGGCTTTGTTGTTTTTAGCCATTTAATGATCAGTTTTGTTAAGTTTTGAGGGGTGGAAAAGAAATAATAGAATGTTTTCTAGGAGGGCGGATAAGGTTTGTAAAATATCTGAAATGTCGCATGTGATTTGAACAGCACAACTTCTGAGTTGAGTTTCAGAACCACAAGTGTGTGTCGTTAACAAGAATGTCGTTAGAAGCATGCGGTGTTTGTTTCAGCATAAAAGAAATTGTTAATTTTTCTTTTTCTTTATTCTATGTATTATGAAAATGGATCTTAAACTAGAAATGTTTAGGTATTAACTCTTGAAATTAAAAATGAAAAAAACATTTAGCTCTAATAATATAACTATAATATTTCAAATAAAATTATGAGCGTTGATAAGTATTGAGTTAGAACTTGGAGCTTAATTTTTCACTATGATAACCATAACAAATGAAATTAATGAAACATATTATAGATCATATAGTCTATTTATGGTAAAAGAGCATTTCAGAATTTTTAGTTCTTTTATTAAATAAATGGTTTAATATTAATATCGAATTAATTACATAGATATAGAGATATTTGCTTATAAAATTTCCTATATATATATATATATATATATATATATATATATATATATATATATATATATATATATATATATATATATATATATATATAAGTTACTCAGATACTATTTTTATAGATAATAGTCTGAAGGCCTAGTTAAAGATAACAGTCTGTTAGTTAACAAATATTTGGCAACAGGTAAGGAATTCTAGAAAGATACTTTTACACTTAAAAATTTAATTTGAAAAAATAAAAACATTTTTATATATTTGATGAGCCCACAGTTATATTTCACTGCCATTTTTTGCCACTTGCAAAAACAATTTGCTTTTCATGCATTAAATATTGATTTAATTGAAACTTTAGGATATTTTTAAATTTTCCATTTTCAGGAGAGTTTTATACAGGCATTGGTTATGAGATGAATTACATAAATTATTTACATCATTCATCAATTTGTATATTTGAATATACAATAAATTAATAGGAAAACAAACTTAACTTACACCACAACTAGAAACAGATTTTCTGCAATATCCATTATTGAGCAGTATAATCGAACATAAAGATTAGAATAGAAGTAAAAAAAAATTTAAGATAAAAAAAAATGTATTGTTGTATTTAACTCATGTAACTACAGTACATATTTAAATTTTAAACATAATTTTGTTCCATAGAATAAAAATTATTTGATTTCTTACAAGTCCTTCAGGAGGTAACCAAAATCATATTAATATTTTGCTGGGATAATAGAGATTGAATTTGTAGGCAATGGTAAGTTATCCCCACGTTTACGAATATACTCTCCCTCTTTCTTTTTCAGTTATAAATTACTTTCTGTTTTGTCCAAGTATAAATCTCTTTCATATAACAACACGTTATTATTTAATCTGATTCCACATACATCCTGTGACCATCTGATAAAATGGTTATAAAGTCATCGATACTAACTTTCGATCCTTTTGCTTATTTATCACATCTGTATTACAAATTTAAACAACGAGAATTATTTTATTATTTTAAAAAAACTTCTTTTTTCATTGCAAATTTACAAAATTTCAAGCACGACTTCTATTAAAAATTTATAAAAAGTAAATTTAAAAAGAATAAACTGTACTTTTTTATAATTTATTTAGAATCAGAAAACAAGATTTATATATGTTAATACATATTTTTAATAAAATATTTTAAAAAGTTTATCTCTTTCTTTTTAGAAAGTTTCATTTTTTTATAACTCTTTCTATCAAAATTATGTATAAATTTCATATAAAGTTAAAGATTTAACTTAATTAATAATGCAAGAAAATGTACTTGATTATTTTCAAAATTACAATTTTACTGGAAATATTAATATGTTGATACATTTATTTGCAATTCATTTGAAATTTGTTTTAATATTTATAATCTTTATAATTTATTTCGAAAAAATAGCAGTTAAAAATGATACATTTTTCTAGAATAGAGTTCAGCTATTTGTAATATTTGTTTTTTTGCAACTAACAATAATGTTCAATTTTCTGCAAAATTCGTTAATCATTTAGAAATAATTTTAAAATAATCAGTTTCATTAGAATTTTTTAGAATATTTTTCAAAATACAAATGAAAAATATTAAGTTTTCATTCATTTAGCTATTTAAGTTTTTAGTTACTTTTCTTTTATTTGACTTTATATTCTTTAATTAAATCTATTGGTATCGACTTGAAAAAATTACTTACCATGACTTGTTATAGAAATTGTTTGGTTTAAAATAAAAAATAAGAAAATTGTCGTTTTCATTTAGTAGTTTCCTTTAAAAATTTGTATTAATTTTTTTCACTTTAAAAATTTTTTTTGACGTAGAAATTCAATTTTTATTTAAGTTTGAAATATATAAAACTATTAACATTTTAATTATTTTCAGTAAAAAAATATTTTGTTGAAGCTGTGTGTAGAAAAAAAAGATTTTTTTTATAAATTAAACCAATAATTTTAAGTAAAACACTTTTATTTCATTTTACTTAATGCATTTTTCACAATACAATATATTTAAATTGTAAAAAATTATTAACATTCTCATTTATTTATTTGATATAATTATTTTCCTTTATTTGTGATTTTATTTCAATAGTTTCCACATTCTTAGTTCTAAATTTTAACAAAACGTAAATAAATATCATTAAAATTAATGAAAGATTTTCAAATTTGAAGTACCCATAAATTTGAGATCTATACAAAGAGATAATAATTTTGTAAAAAATAATTACTTTAAACTTCTTTAAAAATTTTGCAAGCGCTGCACTACAAATGCATTTATATAAGAAAATAAACATTTTATAAAATAGGTATTTCAATGTTTTTTCCCTCAATACGAAAATTGCCCTGTGTTTTATAACGAATATATTTGAATTAGTCTTAATTTCACATATGCAAATCAAGATAACCAAATTATAAAATTATTTTTCGCTTTGCATGTCAATTATCAAAGTTGATAAAGTTTTTCTTTTGAAAATATTTTTCATTAAAATTCAAAATTATTTGATTCACAATAAATTCCAATTTATTTTCTTTTTCATGTTTTTACATATATTCGTAAATCTGGCGCTTATTGTAATTATTATTTTACAAATAAAAATAGAAAAGCGTGGGAGTAAGTATTTCGATGTCTTTATCAAAGTGACTCTCCATATTTTTTAATCAACTTCTTTATATACAATATTTTCATTTCTCCTTTTTTGAAAAATCTCTTTTCATAAAATTATATTTTAATTTATTTTCTAAAAAATGATTGTTTTTATAAGTTAGGAATTTTCAGTTAAGTAAATTTAAAATTTAAATTTCTTTTAGTTTTCAAATTTGAGAACTTAATTTTCTAACTTTATTCAATTGTTTTCTCGTAAAAATATTATATTTTATGATAATTGACATCCTAATGTTTCTCATGTTCACAGGAATATTTTGTTATGAGAATAAATAAATTTTATAAACTTTTTGAGCATATCACAATAGTTTAAAAGATAAATTACTTCTCATTAATATTCATGAACATGCACTCCATAGAAATGAATTTAAAGAATTATCATTAGTGTCATTTAGTTAATTTTATAAAATTATCAAGAACTATTATGATAGGATAAATTAAATTAATTCACATGTTTATAACTAAGGGGGAAAATATTGATATTTCTTTGAACATATATCATTTAATATTAGGCATAAAAAACATAAAATATAAATTAAATTGTTTTTTTTAAAATTTAGAAAAATGTAATTTTTTCTTAGAAGAAAATTGTCAAAATTACTACTTTAATTCGAAATTAAATAGATATATTCTTAAAATAGGAAAGTGGATTATTTCAGTTTTCTTTTAATAGTGATGGATAAGAAATTTAGGTTTATGAACTGTTGTACTTTAGAAATACAAGTGCAATATGTTCTTCATCGTCTGAGACACAAAATTGATAGACACAATCAGTTTTAAGATGAAATGATGAAATTTATCATAATATAATCTACAAATTGGGGAAAATAAGAATTTATTTATTAAAGAGTTGGTTATGTACTATCATTTCTAAGGTAATAATGTTCCAAAAATAAATTAAGGAATATTATTCCAATTTTCAGACATCTTGCCCGTGACTTCATTTTGTGAGATGCATGGAATATTTTGGATTATCTCATTTGTTCAATTTTTGGATTATCTCATTTCCAATTTCATTTGTACAGAAAAAGTGTAAGAAAACTATTTCTAGATAGTGTGCGAAATTAGACTTTAGGTAATTAAAAGAGCAAGACAATAAATTTTTGCCTCTTAATGATTTGTAATAATATATGTTTTAGAAAGTACAGAAAACTATCATTCTTTATGTGATTCTTTACAGTTGATTTGAAGAATAAGTAAGTACTTAATAGAAATATTTCTAAATTATAGCATTTGCACTATGGTGGTTTTTTTGTAAAGATGCAATATGAAAAAATTAGTTTCATAACTTAAATTTTACAGATAATTAAATTTATGAGCGTTTACTGTAAAAGTATTTTTGTACATATCTCTAAACTATTTCGCATTTATGTCAATCACTTTTCCTCGATTCACTTACAATATTTATATTTTTATTATCGTAGTTTAATTGTTTTGACATTATATTGAATATAAAAGTTTAAATTTTTAAGTGCAATAAATTAAAAGTAAGTTATCATGTTTTTTTTACTTTTCCCCATGAAAATTTTGAATCCTTTAAAAGGGGAGGCGCATGTATGAAATTACTCACCGTGATCTCCTTGTGGTAGGATCTTTCATCACCATGACCTCTGTAATGTCGCCATATTTGCTAAAATATTCTCTAAGGCCCTCTGGAAAAGAGAAGAGAATATCTTGTAAAATAGCAGGAACAAGATTCCATATTTATTTTTTAATTCACTTAATTGAATTTCATTAAAGTCTTTAATAAAATATTACTATAATAGAATATTTGGCTATATTTAATATTGCTGTTAAAATTATTAGACTTATGAATTTGTAAACCATATTTATTTCTGCAACTTTTCTGCACATAGTTATTTAAAAAATTATGTACACCACAGACCTCATCTTGCAATTAAGAAAATGCTTATAAAATCTAATTCTTCGTATTTCTTTAAGGTATCTAAAATAATTTACTAAAAGAATTATATATTTTATTAAAGTGATAGCTAAAATTACAAAAATTTGCAGTTTTTTTTATTTTTTATTATATTTGTCCCGGAGCTATAATTATAGAAAAAGAATTTATAAAAATGTTTCATATTCTTAAAATTGTTGCCTGTGCGTAAGAATGTGTAAGTTTTTTTTTCATGCCACACTTAATAAAAAAAAAAAAAAAAAAAAAAAAAAAGATATTTGCTACATTTTAATGATTTTTAAAAAGCATTGTTCTTGTCTCTTTCAATGAGCGTGTTTATCTTTCCTCAATAATATACCAACTGGAAAAGCATTCAAATATATTTCAAAGAAATTCTGAATTCAAAACTTATTTTATTGTTAAAAATAATTATTTAGATCATTCTATTTGTTTTAAGTTCTTCGGTATGTGTGATCTAGTTTTATTTTTATCCAGATGTGATAAAAATAAAAGTATTTATTTTTTCAATTGTGATTTTTCCTAAAAACAAAATATATATTTTTCATGTAAGTCTTAGTAAAATCTTTTATTACTTTTCGTAAATTTAAAAGGTATCAAAAGGCATTGTGACTGTAAAATTGAGCATCATTAATTGCTTTGTAAATATTATTCATTGCAACTGTTGAACTATTGAAACATTTCTAAAAACTTACAAGAAATTTTGGAATATTTTACTTGGTATAATAAATTTAAAAATAAAACTACTTTTATCTTTAATGAATATGATAAATACATCGATAGTATGATGATTTATGGAATGAGTGAATGTTTACATTTTCTATAACTGAAATAATTTCTTTTGATAGAATTTGAAAAGTATTACATGAAAATAAATATGTTGGGAGCATACATTTATTTCCTTAGAGCATTTTATGAACGCAAACCAAACTCTTAACATTACGAAAAGAAGTTTAAAAATAGCAATCTATATCAATTTACGAAAAAATTCTTCGGGCTATGATATTTAATCTACATTTTTTCGGAGCGCATATTTCCCCCCTTTTCCGGCACACACCATTTAAAAATCATTCCCATCTCGCAGGGCTTCTGCTTTTATTTATTTCCCTAATATTAATTCCCAAGCGTGCCATCAGCAAATGTTTTACGAAATCGATATTCGAATAACTGAAATATAGGAAATAGAGTTTACAGAAAGATTACAATAAAAAAAATGCACGAGGAAAGGATATTTTTTTATGAACTTTTCATTTCATCTGAAAATTCGAAACAAAGATAGAACTTTGTGGCAACTGCATTTTTCGTCAGTGCCCAAAAAAGTCATCAGCCTCAAAGAAGACTGCTAGGTTTTCATTCACCGTTTTCGATCGCCATGGCAACGAACGGATGCCAGATTCCGAGTTGTAATCACGTAGATGGTTTCTTTCGCTTTTTCTCTACTGTGTGTGACCATGAGAGGGCGCTGCGAGCCCTGGCGTCGCAACCGAATGATGAGGGACATATAATAGAGGAATATGTCTCTAAATGGCGAGGGTGGAGGTGGAGAGAGAGCTAATGCAGACGATGATATTTCTGTCACAGCCGCTGGGAAGAATTGTATGGACTGTAGAGAAATATGCAAGAGCTGCTCAATAGACAACTACCTTGTAAAGAAAATCTGGAACCTCGTTGGAATTCAGGGCAACGTTCTGCAATTGTATGGAAAATGTTGGCATCTTAAATTACCTTGGGTTTCGAATACATTCCTGAAAATTATATTTATTTTGATATATCAATTCCACTGATATAAAATAGAATTTTATAAGTTGGTATAATATTGATTCATTTTTGACAAAACGTGGTGGTTAAAATAAATAATTTTATAAAGTTTATTAAATTTGAATTGCTTATTCTCTGTTCATTTTTCTGAAAAGAAATACTTGATTCAAAAATGTTAAATTAGTTAGAATTAAAGAAATGTATTTGAAATAATAGTACTTGATAAAATAATTTGTTGTTGTTGTTCTCGTGTGCCATCTAAGCTGGCAAATAGGGGTGCGCTGCTCCACTTTTCCAATTGAACTGTATTTGGTGTGGAGTCCGACTTCTTCAGTACACACACATACTATAGGGACCCGTTTATAGGGTAGGCAACCATTCACACACAAGGAAAGGACAAATACAGGATAGAGAGAGATAGATAGAGAGAGAGAAAGTACATCCATGCTTAAACCAAAGTTCGAACCCAGAACCTCTCTATCTGAAGTTAGGCACGTTGACCACTAGACAAGTTGGCCGGCAATAGAATCAATTCAAATACATACATAAGAATTTTTAATGTATTTTAAAACTATTAAATAAAAAATGAAAATTAAGTTTTTTCTTATAAACAACCGTAAGAAAACGATTTTAAAAAAAGTTATCGCTTGACAAAAAATAAACGATAATAAATGTGCTGGAATAGTGACCACAAAATTTTAAAATTCTTTAAAGAAATTTAAAATCTTAGAAATACCATTTATTTTCTCACATGATTAAGAAATATAAATAATTTATAAAAAATATCAATTAAACATGTATTCATATTTACCTTTATTTATTCTCAGTAATTTCATTGTTTTTAGTCAAGCTATTTTTATCAAAAAATAAAGAACGTATAAATGAGACATAGGATGCTTTAAGTATAAAAATTATTTCATGATTCTCAAATAACCAAATTTAATAAATTAAATTATAGTAATTACACATGCATTAAAAGAGTTTGATTAAATGAAAAATTTCTATATAAGTAGTTTGGAGAAAAAACTGAATAAAAGAAAGTAAGATTCATTCAATTTTACAGCTATTATATAATAAACGTAAGACAACATAACTAAAATATTTATTATAAAACTATTACATGATTGAATGAGAGGGGTATTATGAATAAATCGTCATCATCCTAAGCAAATCAAGATTTAAAAATAAAAATGAATGAATATACATTATCTCAAAAGGTAAATAATAAATTGTAAAACTAACATAACTCGTGAAAAAGAAAGTGTCTAGTGATTGAGTTTGCCTATATTTATTTTACATAAAAATGCGAAAGCAACTCTATGGTGAAATATTTAAATAACCGTACAGACTTTCTAACGACATGAATCGAAAAACAGGTTCATATTCCTTTCTTAACTTGGATGTTATGTTTATTTGTTGTTAATTTTTTCGTTTCTTTGTTGCAAATTTCTGAAAACCAAAAATCGATGGTATTTGATATGTAATCTATCAGGCCTTTTCTTAGCAAAAAATATTGTTAATGATACAAGTCATACATATAAACCATTCGTTTAACAGACGCCAGCTAAATCGTTACCAAAATAAAGGCATCATGTCAAGAAAATCTATTCATAGACATGATAGATTTACGAACAACAAAGATCATGGTTTGTGTCGGAATGCTTAGTTTTTGGACTTAGTTAAAGCATAAAATTATCTAGAGGGTTTGAACGCACCCTGACATATACCCTGACAAACAATTTAACAACAACTGCATATAAATCATTTGTATTCCAAGGACCAAATGCGAGATTTCTGAGCGTTTGCCATTCTCTCAGAAGAACTTTATTAAAGAGAGATCTGCATCACATCCAACGGTCATCACTATGTCTATGCTTTGTTCATCAGTAAGTATTGGCAATGACTCCAGTAGAAGTGGATACACTCTCTACAGATGAGTGCTTGTCTTTTAAAAATTCCGTGAAGGAAATTGGAAATATTATTTTTACAAATTTGGAAAAAAATGTTGTTTTCTTCTGTTGCACTGCAGGGCATTGTCAATTATGTTCAACAACTTCAGAAAATGTCTTCTAAATGAATAAATTGTTTACCATTTGTGATTTATTTTCTGACATATATAATTTGTGTTAAATTTACTAACACAAAAATGTTTAGTAAAAATATTTAAAACAACCACAAATTATCGAAAACATTATTGGAATTATCTAAAACACCCCCAGATTAGCAACCCCCAGATAACAGGTGAACAGAGGTTTTAAGCGTTAACCATTCATAAGTCTGCTGCATTGTTAACAGTAGAAAATTTTATTTGAGCGCTAAGAAAATGTTTATAAAAGGAATAAAACATATCATAGATTAACAAAATTTTCTAAAAATGTTTTGGTTTCATGTTTAATATTGTATCGGATATGAATAACTTTTGCTAAAGTCATTCGCAAAGTTAGGTCAATTATATTTCTTTATATTCTTCAAAAGAATCCAACCACTCAAACAGTATTAAATATTGTTTATATATAATTTATTACATATATTGTATATTTTAATAAATAACAATTTAAATATGTTGCGTATTTGTAATAAATATCAATTTAAATAAAAAATTAAAAATATAAATGATAACAATAAAAACATAAAAAGCGAAAGTTAAACTTCTTGCCGTGCTTTTAAAAAGTTGAATTAATTTTCTTGTTCCCTCATTGTTAAAAATTCAAATGCGTTTACAACAGTTATGTAAACGTTGATATTATTTAACAGGAGACCAAAGTGATTTTTGTAAATTTTATGTGCTTCTGCATTATTCATGTAGAACTTAAATAATAAATAAGTCCATCGTCTTTTCTTTTCTTACATAAATTAAGCGACGAAAAAAATTCATTGTTTGTTTCTTAAACTGTTTTCAGGGACTTGAAGGCATTAAATTTAGATTATTAAACGATGTAAGTACTTTATAATAATCTATTTAAGATAATTAAAAATTTAAGAAATTAATTTCTTTGATACAGTGCTTAAATAACATCTCAAAATTATCATCTCTGTGTATTCATTCACAATTGATTTAAATTGGAATATCATTTTAGAAATTGAGCAAAATGATTCCTGTAATGCAATAGAGTAGCATACTGAAACTATTAATATTTCATTACAGAAATTTATTTTTATTTTAAAGAAATTTCAATTTAATGAATTTAATGTTAATTTTTACATTTTAAAATAAACAACATGAGTAATTAAAGTAATAGGAAAAGCTGATAATGGAGTGTGAATTTTTTTATTAGTTTTCTCATTTGAAATTTCCTAATTAATTCCTACTTCTTTAAACATTTCAAAAATTTTATTTAAAAATATTTTTACAAATGAAATTTTGTATTCATTTTTAATTTCAGTTAGAGTGTAGATATTTGATTATAGAACTGCAATTTTTTTACCGTAACTGGTTTCTATGTTCAATTTGAACACATTAATGGTTTCATTATTTTGAACTGCGCACAAAGAGCATAACTATAAGCCTAGATCGACATTTTCTGCCAACTGTATCTTCTCAACGAAAGGAGTTTGATCTTTTAGAGACTTAAAATTACGTAGGTGTATTCTTAGAATAATAATCTTTGTTTGAATCAGATGTCGAACTTAGAATCTCAAAGAATGAAATTATCTATTTTCGCACTAAGCTACAACAAACACATGTATTTTTTTCGAAAAAATCTATAAATATACTAGATTTTTTAATTGATATTTTAGAAAATACAAACACAAAAATTAATATAAGTTCTAGGAAAATTTGCTATTAATAAGATTATCTCTTTTTAAGATATAAGTTAAATTATGCAGGAATTTCGAAAGTTGTATTCTTTAATTTTTTTTAATTCAGAGATTTTAAAAATTTATGTAACTAACTTAATTTTTTGACGTAACACTTGAAATTCTGTTTTACTTTTTCATTCATTGATGATCTTAAACCTGAACAAAAATAATAGATACGTACAGATATTACACTTTTTTCTAGATTTGAATAAATATTGATTATTTTGTATTGAAGTACATTTCAGCAAGTAACTTGAGATTTAATATGCATCTTTAGTGAGAATCATGAGTGAAGTTTGCATAATTACATCAATTATGTTCTTCAATACACAGATCTACATAGTAAAATAATTTGTTTAGTTGTATTAATTATATAGATATTTTGCAAAGTTAATGATTAAGATATATTTAATTTTATTGTTATTATTAACTTGTGTGATAGTGTTGCAGGCTATTCTATAAGTTTCATAAAGTTTTATTAAAAATTGTTTATAAAAACTCAATTTGTTGAAAACATTTATTGAATTTGAAAGAAATACCAGAAAAGGATGAAAATTGATTGAAAATCTGAATTTCAAAATATGTTAATCCAAAGACAATCAAGGGGTCTTGAAATCGGAATATACTTAGTAAAATTTCTAAGACTAGGCAAAATTGGTTTTACAAAGGACTTCTGTAAAATGTGAAATCTATGTTTGGTAACATTAATATATTGGTCACAAAAATATAATTGAAAATTTAACTTTTTAAGGTTTCCTCAAACTTAAAAATATTCCTTGAAAATGAATAATAAATTTTAGTTCTGCAACAAGAATTGTTAACATAATAAATTATACATTGAATAAAACAAATTTTTTATATAAAGTTAAAACTTTTGGATAACTCATTGATTTTTATACTTGATAACAATTTATATGTTTTAGGTACAGTATCCGATTAAAAAACTTAGATATTTTAGGATTTGTGATTAAACTATTTTGTTTTATTAATATAATATGTCCTTTAAAAGGAAACTTATATGAACGTAAATTCAAAATATTTAAAGAATGAACGAATAGTTCATTTTAATTGAAAGTAAAATTAATTTGCTCAATAAATTATAAAAGTTAATTTGTTTGTTTAATTCACATTAAGCAAAATAATTGATATTTAATTAAATAATCATATCTAATTAATTTAATAAATTATTAAAAATGATTTAATTATAAAAATTTTTTATTTAAATTAAAACTCCTTAGATATTTTGTCTCTCAAATGTATACTTAAATTTACATATCATACTATATGAAAAATTAATAACTGATTTAGAATACAACATATGACTTTTCTAATGATCCAAATAAAAAATAGTTTAAATTATTTTTATGAAAGTTATGAAAATATTAAAGTGTATTGTAGTTTATCAAAGTTAAAATACATTATCTTGATTTCAGCACGAACATAACTCATCTTTTTTGCCTTAATTCAAGTGTTAGTGTTAGAATAAATATTTTATTTATTAATGACATTGCTAAAAATTTGTGCGACACTTAAAAAATATTAATAAGTTTACTTTTTCGAATTCCTGAGTGAGTATTTAATAGCAGTAATAGTTAAGTACTCAGTCTTCAAAGTGCTGGAAGTAATTGCGTCTATTAAAACGCATTTATTTCTTTTTAAGCACTTCATTGGCCTTTAATTCTCATTGTTCTTCTTGTCTGACTCTCATTTAAGTTTCAATCAATTTCCACATTCGTTCTCTTAGAAATACTGTTTGAGAAATTGAAAATATGAAAAGCAAATCCCTTTTGGCAAAATTCCAATGTATAAAGTGTTTCGAAATGTAATTATAAAAGGCATTACACTTAGTCTGTTTTTCTAACATCTGGATTAGGGTTACGTTACTTACACAAAAATGGATTCTTGGAAATTGTTGGAAAATTTATAGCAAAAAATACAGAAATATTTGTATTTACTACAGATAAGGGATTTTATTGTATACATTTTGTATTAATGTACTAACATTATATATATTTGACATAGATATAAATTGCAGCAGAAAATAATTCACTAAAAATGGTTAATGCTTCCAACTTTTTAATAATTTCGCTAAAAGTATACTTAATTGAGAAGTTGGCAGACACAGACATTCTATGCATCATATAAAAATTTGATTACTAGAAAATGTTTGCAAATAAATTTGCAAGTCTAATTTCAATATTTATCGAAAGAATGAAACTATGCTACCTGATATCGTTAATTGCAACAAAAAGAAAATGGACTAATCTTGAAGATGAATATATAACCATATAATTCATAAAAACAGTAAGTAAAAAATATGAAAAGTTGAACCATTTAAGGAAACTTTACCTCTCCATAAAATTCTTTTTGCTCTTTTTTCATTTTTATTGTGTTAATCCTTAGTTATTGTGTAAAAAGCGTTTTCCCGTAAAATGTGAAGATAAATTTTGCACTACACAGCAATCATTAAGTATATTAATATTAGTCATTGTGCAAACATATTAATGAATGGAAAACTATATCAATATCAGATTATTCTTAATTTTGAATTAAATTTGTACAACTGATTCTCTTTAATTATTTAAATTCATGACAACTGATAATTTCTTATGAATAGAATTAGAAAGTAAAACACTTTAAATTTCATTTTTAACTGTATTTTCATAATGTATTTAAATAAAGTATCTTAGAACAATTTACTTATTAATGATTAATAACAGATGAAATATTATATTTTTATATTCATCACTCACTCACACACACACACACACACGCTCACACACGCACACACACGCACGCACACGCACACGCACGCACGAACACACGCACGCACGCTCGCACACATGCACACACACACACGCACACACACACACGCACGAACACACGCACACACACACGCACGAACACACGCACACACACACACGCACGAACACACGCACGCACGCTCGCACACATGCACACACACACACGCACACACAAATTCATTATTATTCTTTTGATTTTTAATTCACGTGCTTATTTGTGAATAATCAGTAGGCAGAAGAAACATGAAGAAATTTATTTCGAATATGCTGCAAACGTAGTTGGTATTTTTATTTTAAAGTTCAATATAAACGTATTCCATATAAAAAATATTGAAATTAACACCTTTTGAAAACATTAAAAATTTAAATCTTTATCATTTATAATAAAACACAAATAGTTAATTTTTTCTTTAGTTCCTTAGGTATTAAGTAATATTATTCAAAGAAAATTATTTTAAATATTCTCTAAATAATGATGCATTTTTGGACAAACAATGTTATTAAAAGGCTAATTATGTAAGTATATATATATCTATAATATATTATATATATATATATATATATGTATATATATATATATATATATATATATATATATATATATATATATATATATATATATATAATATATATATATATATATATATATATATATATATATATATATATATATATATATATATATATATATATATATATATATATATATATATATAATGAGAAATAAATACGTACTGTATTTTAGACACGATGAAAGGCTGAGGATAAAATTCTTCATTTCACTTATTCTTCATTACTTTTAGTTTAATCCAGATCTAAGTAATCACATTTCATTTCTTTACAAATTTTAGATTTATTGTATTTTTAAAAGATTTCTGAAATATATTTGATTTAATTTTATTTCATATTCTCATTAACCGCTTACATATCTTCTGAAATAACAATGATTCATTCGATATCCTGCCTTAAAATGCTTACTTAATTTTTTACATTCATGTGTACTGCACTAATCTATAAATATATACATTTCTTATATTAATACCGATTGCTCTGAAATGAATTAATATCTTAATCGTCCTAAAGTAACAATCATGTTTATTCATACTTTTTCATGAATTTCTTTGCGTTATCTATTCGATGGAATCGGAGGATATGATAGTAAATAAATATTTCTGTAATTTTTAAGCATTAAAATGCTTTTCTGAAGTATTTCTTGTCTATAATTTTCACTGCCTCCACTCTTCTGTCATTTTTGTGCTTCTAAGTAAACACATCCTTTTAAAAATAAAATACACATCCTTTTAAAACACATCCTATAAAAAATATAACAATGCATGTTTAATGCATTGTTATATTTTTTCTTTAAATAACTGTAAGATTTCACCTTTTAGCATCCAAGAAGGAGAAAGTATTATGGCGAATTTATGTGTTTTGTAATCTGTTACTTTTATATGAACTATTGTTGATATTTTTATATTAATAGTTTTTTTTATCAAACCAAATATTAAATTAATTTCCTCATGTCTTTAGTATGTGAAAATAAATATTGTTCAATGATTCCGAGTATGAAAGGAGAAAGTATTATGGCGAATTTATGTGTTTTGTAATCTGTTACTTTTATATGAACTATTGTTGATATTTTTATATTAATAGTTTTTTTTTATCAAACCAAACATTAAATTAATTTCTTCCATGTCTTTAGTATGTGAAAATAAATATTGCTCAATGATTCCGAGTATTTCAATAAAAACTATTCTGAAAATTCATCAATTTTTTTACTTGAATACTTTCAAAACAATTGTTCTGTTTCTCATAGAGCAAAACTTCTCACGCCATATCACTGCAGCTCAAATTTGTTTTGAACTCTTAATATTTTGTTTTTATTTCATTCTTCTAAAACCAATAAAATGGTCTTTTTTACCTAAACTAGATTAGTTTCCATAATTTTTTATGATTCAGTTTGCATTCTTTTCTTCAAGAATATAGTTTCCTTCTTAATGTAAGGTACATTTGTATTTTTGTACTTGATTTATTGTGACTACATTTACCTTCATAACTCATATTGAGCTCTCAAGCACATTCAGCAAACCTGTTATGGCACAATTTCCATTTTCTTTCGCAAAATGAATGACTTTGCATTTGAAGACTGCAGTATATTTGTTTCATTTGGGTGCATTCATGTTTTCTACTAAAGCGAGCAGTTAATCAACCTAGCTTCAATAAAATCAAGTCCAATTTTCTAAACCATTCATTTTCTTTACAAATTAGGGCTTCGAATGATTTAAAAAGGAAATCAGACCTATTTTTAAGTCTGTAAATCCATTCCCAGTAGAAGGGAAATTTTACTCTAAATTGTATACCTACTGATTTCAAAATTTGAGATTATACTCCTAACTATCTGTAGTCCAATTTAATGTTCCATTAAATTGGAGAATCAAAACTTCCGATTGACCAATATGGTCGAAAAAAATTCTATTAAATTTTCTTTATTTATAAATATACTAAGTAAACAATCTAATTCTGCATTCAATGCTAGGCATGTCTAAATCAGCTAATATATATATATATATATATATATATATATATATATATACATTTTAATGAACTAGTAAAGCTTTCGAACATTAAATCTTAAATTCTGAGAAGCAGTAATTTTATGAATTTGAAAATCATATGGAATAAAAAAAAATAGTTATTTTGATAAAACCGAACAATAAAATGACATATGTGGATTTCTCATTCAATAAACGCATTGTAAGTTCAAAATAAGACTTGAATAAGAAAAAGAAATGGTTATCAACAAATGTTGAGATTTGTTAGGGATAAATTGGTTTCCTGTCGATATTGTGGATTTCGTGATGTTGCCTCTCAATATTCAAATTCCAACCAGTATCATTCTAATAAGGAGTCAATGAATTTCTAAATATCATACAGAAGGGCATAGAGAATCTCAATATATCCCATGACTAACTCGCAATATTGCAGGCATATTATGAGATCGGCTTACTAAACCTTACTAACATATCATCGATCATTAGTATGTAAATATCTATTTGTATCATGTCACTTGTGTTGTTAAACAATATTTTAAGGATTTTCCTCACCGCGACCATGACTTCCCTTTATAATGTAGCATAGAGACAAACAGCCATCCTGAAGTGTATTCAGTGGATCCAATGAAAATGTGGATTCCAGCGGCATAATATAAGGTATCTTATGTCGTATCTACAAATAAGTTTCTGTTCTGCATGCAGCTTCTAATGTTCTTATACGTATCTGAAGGATCCAAGAATCCTTGATGATGATACATGGTTGTATTTGATATTGCCATACATTTTTGTTCCTGATATGATGATACGACCTACCTTTGGTTATTAATATGGACATGTCTAGTTCAGATCAATTGTAGTTGGAATGATGATCGGCGCATTTCCATCATCTTAAATCCAGTTGTAAAGGTTTAGAATCTATTTTAGGAAATTGAAAATCCCCCTCTTTTAGCAAGATGATGAAAGAGTACAATGTTGCACATTCTATTCTTACTTCTCTCGTTACAGCGAAGTATTCAATTTGTTGCTCTTGTTAACACTGTCCCCAGACCTCAAACCAACTGAAAACATCCCGTCATACGTTAATCACAGATAAGCTTACCTCCTTTTTCCAGGTATTATGCTTAATGACGTAAGTCATAGGATTTAGTCGCATTGAATACTTTCTTTGCTTCTATAATTCAAGCTGTGTTCCTTTACATGCCTAACAGTGCAAGAGTTATTCTAGTACGCCAGAAAAAGCAACAACTGTTTTTACAAACTTCCATTTTACCTTTTAATTATTGTTTTAAAGTGTCTTCATGTCACACTTTATATATATATATATATAATATATATATATATATATATATATAAATGTACATATATATATATATGTATATATATATATATATATATATATATATATATATATATATATATATATATATATATGAAATAAATTTATAATTCTCATTCAGCTATTACATACAATGTACACATCGTACACAACAGTATAGAACGTTACAAAATTAATAAAGTTTCAGCAATTACGTGAAGCATAAAAGGCGACACACCATTTGGGCACCATCGAATGTCCTTGATCTTTTGAAATGTTACTTTAACTAATACAAAAACTGACAGTAATCCCAACGATGACTTTTATTCAACATGACATCAACGACGAAAAGCCGGAACAAAACTGGAAATGTATTTCGATCTTTTGAAGTGAAAAATAATTGCAAATTCCTTTGAGGAAAGCCAACTCAAATTCCACTTATTCATTTTTCTAAGATCTAAAGATATTAAATATAACAAGAAATAATTCTATTTTTGAGAATTTTAAAACGTGAAGTAAATAAAGTTTTAAAGAAAATAAAGAACTATAAATTGCCTTTATAACTTTCTTTAAAATAATTAAATTAATTAGTAAAAGAATTTCTACATATTTACAGAAATTAAATTAATCAATAAATATCTACTCTTATATTTTTTAAACATCCCCATTTTGTATCGAATGTACATGTACTATTTTTAAATATAAAATATTATTTTAAATAAATGTAAATTCTAAATAAATATTTATAAATAGTTAAAAAAAGTGTTTAAGCTATATTCATGGTTTTATTATTTAATTGATGAAAAAGTGAGAAAATTAAGTATAAAATTTAATTTAAAAATAAAAAATTGATTTATATCTATCAATTTACGCGATTCTTGTTTAAAAAACCTAAATTTTTTAAATATATGTCATTAATTAATGTGTAAAGATTATGTCTTATTAAAGACAGATTTTGTTAACTAAATAAAAAATAATTAATTTTATGATAAAGTTACTGTGTTTATTATAATGATATTAAATGTTGATATTAATTAATTCAAGATATATAAATGATCTTTATTTAACTTTGCAATTTTAACAGTTGATTCTGTCACTTAAGTTTTTAATCATTTTCAGTGTTTTATTTTATTTTAGTATTTTATAAAATCAAATTCCGAATTCAATTATTTGTGTCAAAATTTAATTTGGTCAAATGAACAAAATTATTCATATTATAAGTAACTTATTTTTTCTTTTAAGTTGCTCATGCTTCTTTAAGTTTTTATTATAATGATGAATAATACTTTGAAAAGAGTTGTGCTAAATTTATTTATTAATTAAAAGATAGTCATGTCTTCATAATAACAGCCATTACAATCGTTGATCCTGACCTGACACTTAAAGGGAAATATTTTTCAGAATATCAAAATTGGTTATTTATCGGAAAAGGAATGTTTTGTCATTAAAATATTATGAAAGTATTCATTAGCAAAATAGTTTGAGAATAATTATTTGCAAATTAAAAAGTTGTTAAACTTATTCAATAGTCTGAAAATTTCTTAAAAGGAATAAAAAAATTGCTTAGATATTTCATCAACTGAAATGATTACTTATGGATAGTCCTATCCATAAATATGTATAGTCCCAAATAAATCCGAGTGTATGGAAATTTTAAACTGAATTGAAGAAAGTTACCTTCAATCTCAATTATGTAATAAAATACATATTACAGGAACTATTTAAGCTTTTTTATGAGCTTTTAAGAGTTATTCCTTAATTCCTTTGGCAATGATAAGTTATTAAATACTTTCTAGTATATTATTGTGAAATAAGATGAAAATTAATTTGAGTTCAATCTATTAGATACATTTGTTTAATATTTTTGTGGAAATTCTTTTTGATAAAGATTTTTTTCACTCACACACACATTTAGTATAATATGATTTTAAACACACTACTTTTTAGAATTTATTATCCTTTTCTTAAAATGATGGTTGTAATAGAAATGCCTTGAATTTTTCATAGTTACTTGTAATATTTTAATAAGTAATATAATAGTTATAAATTTTTAAGATTTCTAAAAATAATTATGTAAAAAATGTTTAAATATTTGATTAATAAATACTGTAAGAAATCATTTCATAACGCGTAATAATAATGTCAACAAGCTTTCCATCTGAAACTCTACATAAAAAAATTTATATCGAAATAAATGAAAAACTAGAAATAAATTTATAAATAAATCTAATTTACTGATACTTTCAAATTTTTTTATTATTTTAAATATTTGGCTTAAGTTACTAATTTTTCTGCCTTTACGTAACCGATTTATCGTTTTTTCTATTCGAAATTTAATGTAATTAATGACGTCTAAATATCCAAACTTATGTATCTCTGAATTCTAAGTTAAACATTAATGTTCAAAAAAATATCGGTGATAGAACGAGCATTTTTATAATTACGGTATTATTACTATCAAAATTTACTTTCATTATTTTGAATATATCATAGACGTTTATAACGTAAAACAATTTTTCTAAATAAAAAAAACAATTAAGAAAAATATTTGGGAAATTTTACATATGTTATCATTACTTACTCTTGAATTTTAAAAATAGATTTGTGATAAAGAAAAATGATTTTTAAACTATAAAGGGATTTTCAGAAATATTTCAGTTTAACACTCAAAATTTATTAGCAAAATTTTACTCTAAACTTTGAAACTTACTATTTTGATATAAAGATCAGATTAGTCTTGTAAAAGATTCAGTAAAAATAATTTTTTGTTCATTAAGTATAATTTGTTTCGGAATACTATTCTATGTTTTTTAGTATTTTAAATAAAAAATTGAAAGAGATTAGTTATGCAAGAAAATGTCAAATAAAATCATACAGTTTCAATGATAAATATTTAAAATATAAAGTTTGTTAATTCAATACCATCTTAAATTAATTTCATTAAAGTTCAATTTAATGAATATGGCAATTAAAAAATTAATCCCTCTATTTTGAAAAAGGAAATTTCAGAGGTCTGTATAACATTTTTTTATTAAATTTTAATTTAAACTTTCAAAAGTTTTTCAACAAAAAGTATGAAAAATATAAAATTTAGTTAAATGGCAAAAGATTTCAGTATTCAAGTTTCCCTTCATTTCAAAATTTGCAATCTAAATTCAAAGATTTATTAGTCAGCGAAGATCTCTAATAGAAAAACTGCATCGAATAAAAAGTTTTCGGCAGTTTATTGTTGCCGATCGAAATTGTTAAACATATTTATCTGGAAATAGTAACCCTAAATTTCCTTTCACTTTTATAAATAATAAACTTTTTGAAATTGAAACAGTATTTGGTACTAACCTTCTTAATTCTAATATGTGCAATATGATGACATAAGTTTTATAAGGAAGGGCTAAATGAATCGTATTTATATGTAACCTGTAACTATACGATTTTAATAAAAGTTGTTGCAATTTGCAGTTAATGATATTTGAATTTACTTTCTTTACTGGTTTTTATATTTTGTACTCTGGTTTTAATATTTTGTAACAATATAGTCGTTTCGAAATTTCCTTATGAATATTACAATTTTTCATTTTCTTACATTATTTTCCTTAAACAACATTAAATATAATAATGAATATAGACAAAATGAATAAAAAACTGGTTACATTTGGTAATCATTGTTGATTGTCAACATCAATGGTTTTTCTTAATATTAAGTTATTGACAAATAATGACAACTATAAACTTTATTAACATTTGTGCATCATAAAGTATGAGTATTTTTTGAGTTTCCAGTTTAATTCTCAGTTTAAATTCAAAACTATGAATACGTCTGATTGTTTTTAATTCATTTCACTTTTAATTTGTGAAATTTTTGATTGATTTGTGAAAGTTACATGTTTTTTTGCTTTCACTTTGTGAAAGATACACTCTTTGTGAAAGTTATATGTTGTTTCCACATAGAAAAGAAGAAATAGGTATTTTGAGTTATTTCTTTTTTTATCTCATCACTTTTAAAGCAATTTTGCTTTTATTGTCATTTGAAGTTTTAGTCAGTTTTTAAAAACTTAATCATTATTTCGAGTATCAGTTTGGAGTAAATTATGCCCTAAGATGAATGCGAAATTGTAGAGTTGTTAAATTTTTACTTATATTGCTTTTTGTATACTAAGTATATATGAAACTAATTGATATTCCTTTATTCATTTACGTGCTATTAAAGTTATTAATTGAAAAAATTTAAAATTCTTATCTCGTTTGCCGCTTTTAAAATTAATACGAGGACGTTTTATATTTTAGTGATTTTAATGTCTCAATATTATGGAAATTGCGCTATAAATACATGAAAAATAAATTTTAATCTCAAAAATCTATATTTAATCTTAAGTTCTAAGCTTTCATAAATTTATTCAATTTGTCTGATTTAATTCACTTTATTTATTTTTTAAAAGAAAAGAATTTTTGAAATGACGAAAAAGTAGATATAAAAGAAATATTTTTAAGAATTCTTTTATGTAAGGAAGAGCATTCTTTATGTACTACATAATTTTTATTTCATCATAACAGTCTACCAAATAATTAACAAAGTAATTGTGATGTCATTTTCATTAACTCCACACAAAGGAAAGAATTACACATAAGGCAATGATGTTAAATATGTTAATGCAAGAAACATTTAAGGAGAAAACACTTACTATTCACTCAAATATGATTATAAAAACTAATAATTATTTATTTCACAATAAAAGTAATTAAAGATTCTCCATTAGTGTCGGAGGAAAAAATTAAATAAAAGTATTAAGTACATAAATTAACAGTTTCCTTTTAAAAAGACTAATTACTCAAGTAACTAATTCCCCTTCTTGACTTTCCTATTTGTGACTTTAGTAATAGTCAAATATTTTATTGATTTCTTCATTACAAAACACCATGATACGCCAGCTATTGAGTTACTTTTTTAAGCTGAGTAAAAGAGTAGTTATAAAAAATAAATTCTTCATGCCTCATATTGCATGTGTCAAAATTTGAAGACCTACACAACTCACAAATTTAATTAAATTATATAAAATTTCACTTGATTTTTTTTCATTTAATCTTGTTATATCTTATCAATTTTTCTAACACAGTAGTAAAAAATACTTGCATTATTCTATGTTTAATCCTTGAAAATATAAAAAAAAGTATTATGCCAATTTATAACTGTTGTATTTAAATTATTTATTGACTTTAGAAACATTTTTATAACTGTCTATGTATATAAAAAATGTAAAAATATTCAAAGATTTTTATATAAATAAATATGAAAGTTAATAGTAAAATTGCAGAATGGCAGCAATGTAGCCACAACATTTTTCACATAACCATTGTTTTTTTTTTTTTTTTTTTTTTTTTTTTTTACCATTTCTCTGTAACATGAATCTCAGGGATTTTATGTCATGATAGTTATAGAGAAAAAAAAATGATTAAAAAAGCACGACTACAAAAGCTGGTTTATGAATATTAATTATAAGTTTTTGCATACATTATAATCTAATTGTGTTGAAAATTAGGCATAAAGCCAATGCATGTTTATGCATTTATATATATATATATATATATATATATATATATTATAAATTTGAAAACGAACAAAAATTAATTTTTTTTTCTGAAAAGGAAAAGTAATGCAATGATTTAAAAAAAAACTTTTCTCTTCTGTTAATGCAGTGGCTAAATAATTTTCTTATGATAAAGTGGGCTGATATATTTTCTCTTTTCTATAATTGTTTATTTTGTTTATCTTTCCCAATTTAGAAATTTAAAAACTATGAGTAAATGTTTCACACAAATATCTCGTAATAAAATTTAAATATTCTGAATTTCGGAAAAATATGGAGAACCATTTTCATTATGTAATGCAATTGAATATTTGAATAAAATTATAATTTCTCTGAATATTAATCAATAAGAAATGTACATTTATTAAAACAATAGGAATCACAATAGTTTGAACTGTTGATAACTATAAGAAACACTTCTGTTGTTGCTTCTTTTCTTTTTTCATTGTTTTACAAAGCTAAAAAATTTTTAAACTAATTATTTATTCCATAGAAACAAGTAAACATAGAAAAAAATCCCCAAACTCAGACAAAAACGCTTTGATAATTCTTGAAATATACAGTAAAAAGTATATTATAAAAATATAGCCGAAATATCCCAAAATTGAATAATATTTAATTTTAATCCAATTTTTATCAGATATATACTCATTATGAATAAAGAATTTTTATACATCGAATATAAAGTTCTTAAATATCTGAAACTTATAGATTTTATTTAAATATAAAAAAAAATTTAAAAAAAGAAGTAACAACACATCACAGATATTTATTCGTAAATACATTAATTGAAATTCATGAAAATATTAATACGTATCTTTAAATAATATCTGAAACTAAAAATATACCATTTTGTTTCTTTCTTTCCTTACTGCAATCAATAAAAGATAATATTTTGATAATTATGTGAGAAAATGAAAATATTAATAATATTGCGTAATAATATAATATGATTGTAAAGCTATTACTTAAGTGTGCACACAAAGTACATTCAGACAAACAGAGTACAAAGAAGATGAGTGAACGAAAATTATTTTATAATGAAGTAGACGCGTAAAGACAAAAAGGAAAAGAAGACTTTAACTAAAGCTTATAAAGGACTTAACGAATATCTAGATTTTACAGAGTCAATAAATACAATGAGGATAAATCTTCATGAACAGAACAAGCATTTTAGATATGCATTTCAAATCACTTGTCGTAATTACAATTACAGAACTTCGTTTGTAATCGTTGACGAAGCTTAGCCTATTGATAAATAGAAAAATTATATTCAGACACATTTTCTTTTATACTATTACCAAAAGGTGAATGTACATTCGAAGGATACTTTCACAAGAGAATCATTCAGTTTATTTCCTCCAAATGCGAAGTATGTCATGGAATAGGCAACCATGTCCTGCATTTCCGTTACTCGAGTCATATCCTTTAAAGGAAGTATCGCTGAGAAGAAGTATAGAGGAATTTTATATTGTTAGGTCTATCATATGCTGCATTTTTTTTAACCTAAATGATGCAGAATTATCTAGGGTAGTAATCTATATTTAATAATGTTTAACTTGTCCAGTCATAGATTGATTAACACAAGGAGGAAGTTAAATACATCCCCTGGCCCACATATTATAACGATATCAATAAAATGGAATCCTTACAGTTCATTACACTACTTACTGTTCTTTACTTATTGTATCATTACGCTGTTTAAGGAATTCAATATACTGAACTGATATCTGTTACAGCTGTCTCTACTGAAACTTTCTCAATATCACTTTGGAACTTAGTTTAATGTTGGAACTTCTTTTAACAAACAAAATATTTCTCCAAATACTATTTGCAGTTAAATGATTTAATTCACACTGTTATTTCTGTCAAAGGCGTGTTGTATTTCATATAATAAAATATTTCTTATTACTTTTGAGTTTTTCCATTATTTTAATTTGTCATTAACATATATATTAATATATATGTACTATTTCTATGCTAATAATAAGAAATAAAATTCATTGTATGATAAATGGAAAATGAAAAATTTTTAAACAAAATAACAGGTAATTATAATGAAAATTTGTAAACTTGCCTTCTTTTAAATATTTTATTTTTAAAATAAAGAAGTGGGATTGTGTCACCAAATTAATATTTGGTGAGTGTGGAAGGCATCGTAAAACTTTTGAACACATCTTTAAAGTAATTGCCATTATTATGTAAACTTCCCTGCATATTATGTAATACTATTAAAATGGGGAAGGAGTATTTATACATGAAATCATTATATGAGTGGATTTCTTTTTTAAAAAATATTTATTTATGTTAATGATAATGCATTATATTCACGTTTATTGTGTTATTAAAATCAGTTAAATAGCAAAAAGTTTTGTGAAATCAATTATTTTAAATTTAATTTCCAATAATCAAAAATATAAAAATAAATAAAACAAAATAATCATTAAACTTTATTTAAGAATTACATTCAAATATTAATGGTTCTGTAAGAAATAAAACAAGAATACTATTTGTTAAACATTTTAAATTATTATAAAAATACTCTCAAACTACTATACACGTAATGGATCGTAAGATACCTCTGACAAGTGTTAAGTTCTCCACTATATTGAGTCAAAAATACTATAAGAAACTAGAAAATATAATATGTAGTCAGCATTTTTGAATAAAAGTATTACATTTTAAACTGTCCACTCAATGTCCGAATTCCTCAGTTATCTAGTTATCTGCAACTGATAGTGTATATATATTACATACATGATGAATCAAATGTGAAAAAATTCAAGAATAATTAATAAGACTGTCAAGCTTATTACCTCAAATTCAGTCCTAAAATGACACTCGAAAAGAAATAAAAAAAATGAAGGTCAAAATTGATAAAGTTAATCCATATTTTTTATAACGCATTGTCAATTTTCATTACTGATTAGCATGCATGAGGTGGAATATGTAAAATTAATAGATTAATATAGAATTCATGAATTTTAGTATCTGAGGAAGAATTGTAAATTTTCTTTTTCTCTTTCCTTACAGATTCAACTTTTAATTGTAAATGTGTAAGAAGATGACTGAAGAGTCTAAACTAGCAACAATTTTGAGATTATAATTTTTTGAGATAGAGATGAGCAATGACATTTCATTTTCCGATATATTTGAATGGGAGTTGAATGAGAGAATGAATATGAGTTTACAATTTTGTAATGGACCCCAGTGAGTATTTTAATTTTAAATTTCATAACTGATAGTTTTTTCTTAAAGAAGATAATTATAAATATACATCATAAAATACAAATACTTCATATCTAATACATATTTTCCGATTTTATGATTATAATATTTTAATTTTATTTTCTTATGAAATGTTGAAATCTAGTTTAATGTTGGAACTTCTTTTAAAAAAAAATGTTTTGCAAAGGAAACTATTGATATTACAGGATTACAATATCACTTGAATTCCATACATAACTTTTACCTACACTCAAATATGAGAGATAAAATATTTGACACACGCAATTATTTTATGCTGCTCAAGGTCAAATTGAAATGATTTCAATAGAATCTATTTTTAGCGGAGAGGGAAAATAAATGCGGTGGGGCGTGTGATGTTCGTTTGCTATTCATAAAGTTCTTCCAACTTCTGCACAAATGGTATTGGGGATGTTGTGCTCTGCACTACGGAGAAATGAGAATGGCGTTATTTTTCCTTTCCTTGAGAGCTGGAGGAAGAGCCTCTAGCCTCGAGAAGTATCGATCGTCTTCAGAGAGATATAGGGTCGCCGGACTGTCGATAAACAACAATCTTCAGGGATGAAGAAAAGAAGGAAGTTCTATCGTTTCTAAAAGGTAATCCCATGCCCTTCCCGCTACCAAAGACGTTCAGAAAAGAAGTGG
Organism: Latrodectus elegans; assembly: GCA_030067965.1. Classification (NCBI taxonomy): domain Eukaryota; kingdom Metazoa; phylum Arthropoda; class Arachnida; order Araneae; family Theridiidae; genus Latrodectus; species Latrodectus elegans. Next base: position 72,277,601 of record CM057813.1, on the reverse strand, counting down.
CCATTGCATCTTGACTCATTATTATGAACGTCCTCCTTTTCTCAGAGAATGTAATTACTCCCCTTCCCATTTGTGTTTACAGTATCGTTTTGTGAGCCCCGACTGAACAAATAATGCATGAAATGATAACCTTATGCTAATTAGTGCCCATTCAGTTAACGCCTAACTTTCTTCGAATGGCAGTGTGGTTCGGAAACCTATGGGTGTTCATTTACCTGTCTGGTATTTGGGAAGTATTTCATCGGATAAATTTACCTGACTCACTACTGGCATGAGATTAATCGATTTCAGTTGATTCAATGCATTTAAGTTTATTTATTTAATTTATTGTAAATTACTTACATATGTAAAAGAATTTGATCGTAATTCATTGAGGCAAAATTTTTGGTATCGTCAAGGGCATTATAACTTCTAATTTGTATTTGATTATTTATTTTGGAGTTAAAATGTTTCAAATAATTATTGAAACACTCTCAATAATTTATTTTTGAATGATAAATAGTATTTCTTATAGACAATTATTCACTTTTTATACTTCATTTTATTTAATAAAATTTCCTTTCATTTTAAAGACAGCTATTAGGTTACATTTTATTTGGATATTGTGTTTATTCTAGAACTGATGAAATTTAATTCCGAAGTGTCTGTGTTGTCAATTTATAATCCTTCCCTGTTCAAAGAAACCTATCTAGAAATTTAAAATTCGTATTATTTTAAACTTAAAGAAGACTTTTAAATGAAAAATTATAAAATAACTGAAGAAAATTCAGGCATTATTCAGATTGGTATTGACAAAAAGGTACCATTTAGATCATTCCACAACAAAAGTAACCCAACTTGATTTTCTTATTAATTTGATTTAAATTTTTACCCGAAATATTCAATTACAAGAAATTTCTTCAAAAGAAGAATGCTTATAACTAAAATTTAAATAAGATATTTATATGCAAATAATGCTTACAATAAAATCACATGGAAAGAGATTCACATAAAGTAATAAATTAGGCTTTAAATTATTTGATATTATTAAATAAATAACTAAATTTTGATGTTCCTCATTTTATTTACACTATTTAAATTTAAGCGAAATATTCTTAAAGTTTCTAAATTATAAAATGAAATGACGAGAATGACTTAAAATATTAATTCTTGTTTGACATGTGATTTCAAAAAAATATATAATATTTCACTTTAATTAGAAAAGTTACCATATGTATTTTCATATGACGTGTGCTCAATAATTAAGTATTGCAGTAATTCATTTCGGACTTACAGCACAACAGAGAACAAGAGGGGGGGGGCTTATCAGATGAGGCACTCAGTCACATGGTCTGTACCTGAGATTCGAATATTGCGTGATCTGTCATTGCAGCTCACTACAACTGTGGTCCCTAAGTCATGTTCACTGCAGGCACACGCAATCACTCCCTCCTAATCTGTCATACTTAAATGTATATTAAAGACAAAGAATCAGAAATGTTCTGGTATGTTAGCACCACAGGGTAAGAGAAAAATGGATTTATTTTTCTGAAATGGAAATTTATTAGTCTATTTGTAGGTAAATAGGTTTAAAAAGTTTTTGAGGATCAGTTATAATTTTCTAAAGTTGTTTATAAAATAGCTAGTGTGATTCAAAGTATTAACCTACTTATTAGGGGGTTATATATAATTAGTATTAAACATTCATGCATGAGTTATTTTTACATGCAGCATTCCTTAAAATATTTTCTAGTTATTTTAACTATTTTACCAGTCAAAAAACACACTTCAAGCTTATCATAATTATGTTTCAATCGGGTGTATACAATATTGCATGTTTAAATGAAAATCTATGAAAATTAAGGCAGATTTTAGTCTTGTTACTTGAATGTTTATATTTAAATTATTTTTATAATTTATATAGTTTTGTGTATTTACTGTTTTTCTTAAGTATTAAAAAATAAATAATTTTACATTTCCTTTCTTTTCATAATATATATTGATTGAAGTAAAAAGTAAATAAAAACAAATTTAAAAAAAAAACAAAGTAAGAAGCTTAGAAATTTTTAGCGTAACAAATTAAAAAATAAATAAACTTCAATTATATCCATGCATTTACGTGTCTGTAAAACTCATACACTTTCTTTATATCGCGAAAGACCTCAGCAGCTCACAGTATTCCGTAGAAGATTTCGTTAATCCAATGAATTTACTTGATTATTGTTAAAATTAATTCAGAGGGCAATTCATACCATTTATCCTCCATGGCAATCTACAAGAATACTGAAAGGTGTAAGCTTTATAATGTTTCTATTTTTGACCAATAGAAGGCTCTAAAATTGGAAGAATAATCTTAGATAAACTCGAAATCTATGTTCAACGTAAGAGCTGCACTGATCTGTTCGATCCATCTAAATGTATTGAAATGTACGGGAAGGAGTGTTGGTACTCAGTGAATACTCTAATATGCATAACCACTTCTCAGATTATTCAGAACTATTTCTTGGCATAAAAACAATCCTATACGTATTCAGTAATCATGCAAATATCCTATGTCATCACATTTGTTACACTAGCTTGATTGTGAATTATTTAAAATATAAAGTCGACAGATGCATGCGATTTATTCAATATTCTCTCTTGTATCCGTTCAATAGATGCGAAACTCTGTTTGTGCAAATGTATGTTTCTTCACTCATCGACGGACCAGTAGTAGTGTTTCCCAATCCAAATGAGATTAATAGTTTCTGGTGCACATTCAGCAAATGTACTCACAAATGCCTTAGTCTCCGAATAGTGGACCGTTGAAAAGTTCTTCATGTTATTACTTGTTGGTGTTTAAAAATTGGTATCAGAAATAACCAGTGGTTATGTTTTTTCGTCAATTTCATTTAGTAATTCTTGGCCTTCATCATTTATTTCCATACTTCATAGTCTTTTTTCGGCAGAATTGCTGCCTGAAATATTATGATTCATTAGAAGATCTTTATTCAAGGTATGCTTGAAAAATTACCATCGCTGAGATACTAAGTCCTTTCTATTACAATAGTATTCATATGCAAAAGTTTTCTACTTCATGTACAAGCACTTTTGATTTAAATCTGATAGGATACTTAGGAATAATAAACCAGTTCATAAGTGGAATAACTCATTTCCTACAATATTGCGATTGTGATATAATGCGTTATTAAATTTAAAAAATATTATAAATAATGTCTCTTAATGAATTTTGTTTAATGTGTTTTATTTTTTTGTTGTATATAAAGTACAAATAATATTTAATGCATGTATTTTACATATAACTATAATAATAAATGTTTCCTAATATCCAAGATGGTTATAAAAAAAACTACCCGGACTTTTGGACCCTAACTATCATACCATTCACAGAAAGTGAATGGAATTTTATCACAAGGTATTTTGTGGTTTACGCTCAAAAATGAATATGGAAAACAACAGTGCTACACAAACAATTACGATTACAGTGAGAAAATTTCGAAAATATCAAATGACAACACCAAGGTTTTAGTATTGGAATGTGATCTCCAATGTAAAAAACCTTAAGTACCATTCGAATGGCAACTGTAGCGTGAAAATTACCGGAGGGTAGATAGACTGAAAGTAAGAACAACCAATAGGGACAGAGAAGCAGCATAAAATAAAGCCATTAATTTTTTTTGGGGTTTCACTTATTCTACACATGAGTTCCTTCACACACGATGATACTTTGCATGCGACAGATGGTGGATTGCACAGGATCATATACCATGATCACAAGAATATCTTGAATAACATTCCTGATGTCATCTTTCAAACCAGATACATTTTGCCGAAGAAACTGATACATTTTAGATTTTAGATATCCCCACAGCTAAAAATTAGTTGGTGCCTGATCAGGAGACCTTTGGTGGCCAGGGAAATTGTAAATGACAGGAGATACTGTGTCACCAAACTGTTGATTTAAGGCACATTTGACTGAAGACCTTACATGTGGGGAAGCGCCATCTTGCATCCACAAAACTTCAAACAGAGCATTTTGCCTCTGCAATGCAGAAATCGCGTAACGAATTAGCATGTCCAGATAGCGGTCACTCGTTATTGTACAACTTTGCAAATCAGCGGCAGTAACTTCATCAAAAAAGTAAGGGTCAAGGATGAACGTACTCATTATACCACATCACACAGTCACTTTTTTTCTCACGCAATGGGCATGCAAGCACATCATGTGGATTATTCTCTTTTCAGAGTACACAGTTTTTCGAATTAACGTTACCAGTTAACGAAATATACGCGTCATCTGTCTATAGAGTGCGTAAAGGCCAGCTTCAATCTTCATCGTAGCCTAATGCGGAATTAATTGGTAAAATCCAGCCGCATTCAATAGTCTCTCGTTTCCAATATTTGAACACGCAGAAATCAATATATTCGGAAATATGTTTAGAATAGAGCTTAGAATTTTGCAGACAGTTAAATTCGGCAGATTCAGAACAAGAGAAACACCTCGTGCACTTCCGGGACGAACTATACTTATCGTCTGATGAAATTCTGCAACAGATTTCGGAGGAACGGAAGGTCGATCGCATATGCAACTATTTTGTTGGTATAGCAGAAAGCAACATACGCGGCTCGCATTTCGTATTGCCTTTTCTTTCTACTTACATGACTTCGTTCATGACTGTGTTTTTCATAGATCCTGATATTTGAGTTTCTTGGTTTCTTCTTCTCGTTTTATGAAGAACAAAACAGGATCAGATCTCAGCAGAAGAAATTGTGTGACGTAAATGAGACAAACATTAATGCTTTGGTGTGCATAGAGAAGTCCTTTTTAATTTTTCTTATCTAGCTCCAGGGATTTTCATGCTGCAGGTGACATTCTATCGCTATTTAGTTTTTTCAGTGTGAAGATTGCATTCCAATATAATAAATTGGCTTCTGTCATTTGAAATTTTTGAAATTTTCTCACTGTAACCGTAACTATTTGAATGACACTGTTGTTCTTTATACCATTCTTGAGCACACAGCTAGAAATAACTTATGCGAAAATTTCATTCAGTTTCTGTGAATGGTAAAATAGTTAGGGGCCTAAATGGGGGGGCAAAATTACTTCAAAACGTAGAATATATCCATATTTTAAATTAATGAAAACATTTACGGTTTAAAAATAGTAGAAATGGAATTATTTTGTGCAATAAAGTTTCTACGAGTACAGCAAATATAGCTTTTTTGAATGCAATTTATTGAATTCAAAAGTATTCTTGTGCGATTTATTGCGAAACAATCAAAATATAATGCAATTTGTTTTTCGGAAAAACATATTTTAGAGGCATAAATTGTGTATATATAAGGAACTTTATTCTCAATAAAAAAAATATTACAAATTATAGTAACTATAATCTTAATAAATATATTGTGTAATAAACTATTATGAACATTCTAATTAACAAATATTGGTAATCACATAAATCTGAATTAATCTATATTTCTATACTAATTTTATTATTACTCTTTGCTTACGATTGCCTTTTAGCATATGATGGTAATTTGACAAAAAATCTGCAATCAAAAGTGAATTCCAAGCCGCAATAAATAATCACATCCAAAGAAATGAAATTCACGAATGAATTAAAAACTAACATGCTAATAATTATTTCTTGGTTCTTAGTAAAAGATATTGTGATAAATACTAACATTATAAAAGGTCTTAAATCAAAGATGAATTATCAACTTTAATATGTGAGGGATTAGTACCCGGATATATTTGATATAGCCGAAAAGCATTTGTGCTGCGATGTTAATGCAATTAAATTGTCAGGCGATCTAAGGATTTCCGTTTTTGTTAAAAATTTAAATAGAAATCTTCAAATTTCGATATTCTTCTTGTAACCCTAATATTGTTCATTTTAGATGATTAAAATTTCTAGATGATTCATTATATTAAGTTGCTTACGTCTGTTGAAACGGTCAATAAGAAAAATACAGTTTATTATGAACTTTAAATACTGAGCATCCACTTTAAGTTATTTAAGTGAGTTTCTCCAAGGAATTAACTTTGTTGTGTTTATGGCTGAAGAAGTTTTATGAATCCTTTATTCAGTAAATGTCTCTTTTTTCCAAATTTTTTTAACAAGTAATTACTGATTAAGAAGTATCTCGGAGAATTTTATGAGGTATGAAAATTTATTTTAGTTCTGAAACAAAATTTTCTTTTACTGATAGTTTTAATTTTTTTAATAAATTCTCCCACCTGTGTTTTGAAACCAATGGCATAGAATAGAAATGAAGACCAAATTTATTTATTTTTAAAATACGCAAATCTGATCAGACAGTACATTTTGAAAAGAATTATTTTAAAAGTTCAGTGTATATGGAATTAATTTATTTTGAGTACTATTTCAGTTTTTGAAGTAAGAAATGTATAAAGCAAAAGCTCACATATTTAATTAAAAATAACTATATTCTTCTGAGAACAGTTATGTACTCAGTGGTATAATTCATGCTCATTTCAGTTACCATCGATTCAATGATCTACATGTGAATCTCTGAATTGAAAAAATTACGATTCATTGCTATTAATAGTATCATGATGTTCACCTATGGAGATTTATCACATTCTTTATTCTATCTCTTTTGAACACTAAAATTTTCAAGAAAGGTTTAATTTTCTGTTAATTCATATATTCTTCATCTAATCCTTGACTTGAATCAAATCTAATCCATGACATGAAAGGAGTAAAAATCATTTCTTATCTATTAAGATTGTGATGTTATGCAAAAAATTCTATGATCACAAATCTTAGTAATAGTTAGTTGTTTTTTTCCTAATAATTGAATTCTTTGATTAATGGGAGATGGAAACTTTTCTTATGAAAAGCCATGTCTTTTTTATATCATACTCTTTATTCCCAAATCTATACTTCAATTATTCAACGTTTCTCCAAATACGAATCTCTCATTCTTGGAATGGTACAATGGGAAATCATTTGAAAACAGAATTCATTTGTTAAGAAAAGTAAAGGAATTTTTTTTTCGTCAAGATTTCTTTGCATGTGAAGGAGGGGGTGAACGGGCAACAGAATGGATCCTCCGTATTGGAACGCCCACCTTTACCGGAATGCAAAACGTAGAGAATTTCCGGATTACGGATCCGGTCATCTACGTGATGACGTTTATGTGGAGAATGACTGCATGGCTTCTCTTGCGCTTGGCGACTCGCCAGGAGAATTCCTGTACAATCAATCGAAACGCTTTCCCTCTGCTTCTTCTCCTCCCCCTCCAATGCACCCGGACATCTCTTGCAGCTGGATGGTGTCCTGGACTTAGAATCCAGCTTAATGCAAAGCCGAAGCCAGATAACGCAAGAATACATATGATCAGTTGAGTCCCTGCCTGATACTGCCATCGCCTACATTCGAAAGGTAAATGCATTCTCTACTGAAAGGATTCATGTCAGCTGAAGAAGCTTTATATAATGGATGACGTCATTAGTAAGACTCAGAACTATCTTGCGCATTGTTAAAGTACTTTATAATCATATTTAGTAATTCAGTCACTCGTTGATTGATTCGTTGATGTGGTAAAATGATTAACTATAATATATCATAGAATGTTACGTGCACAATAGAAATAACTCCGACACTGGATTGTTTAGTAATAGGATTTTACTTCCAACAAAATTTAGTTAATTAGATTTATAAATTAGAATACAAATTTAAAAAATGCATTTGACAATCCAAAACTTTTCCGGGTGCTTGTTGGTTGTTACGTAAAATGAATTTTCAAGCTAAAACTTCAACTAAATTGAAGAGAATAAAGACAATTTTATGAAGTAAAAATGAAAAAAAGAAACTGATTAGATTATATATATAAATAAACATGTATCTAAGTAATTAAATTGAATTGTTTTTGTTAACGTGATAAAAGACTTTTTATTTATAAAATAGTATAATTTCAATTTTTCTTTAAGTTGTAGTCTGACAATGAATCGGCACAAAAATTGTGGGAAAAATCAATTTTTAATCTTATTCTTATAGCAATTTTGTTTTGTATCACTTCCAATTAATAACTTAATCTCCATCAAAATTGAATATTTCAAAAGATGACTGTTTTATTTTTTGATTAATGGGAAAAAAATTATGCATCGTAAATAATGCATCACGTGTACAATTTCAAGATTTTTTTGACAATCAACTACAAAAAAAGGTAAATTGGTTATTGATGTTATTTTTATATTTTTTAATTCTGATTATGTATCAAATCTAATAAAAGATATTTATAAGAAAATTTCTCAATTTTTTCAACTTTGATCAATTTTTAATTATTAACAATATTTCATCATAATTATGTAAATCATTAATTATATATTTTTCAAATCAACTCTGACTAATCTTATTAAGATTAACATCTTTAGTTACTAATTTCAGAATATTAAGCTACTATAATAATTTCCAAAACTTTCTTAAAATACATCATTTTAAAATTATTATTAAAAATCGACTTTTCCAAGTTGATGTCAGAACCATGTAAACAATTCCGCGAATCAGTAAATATATAAAGTAATTGAGAAGAAATCATAGATAAGATAATTAAACACAATATAAGAGGAAACACAATATCTTACGATAATATATTAATCGTATATATTATCTCAAGATATTGTGTAGATAGTAATTTTTCAGTCTTCGCAATTTTTCGAAATAAAAGTAATTTTTCAAAGACTGATAAATTAATTTCAGCCATAAAATGCTTCTATCATTCAATGTACTGATAATTTTTCATGTCAGTGTCACGTTATGCTTGTTGATATATTCTTAACCAACAAATATCGCAAAGGAACGAAAACCTTACATATCGCTAGTTGAAAATGTGATTAACGACAAGTTTTGAGGCACATTGAAAGCGCTAAAACTTTACGTTTAGATTCATTAAGACGGTCATTAAGACAAAATTAAGCAACACTAGCCGCTTGACTATCATAAATGAGATTGCTACCGATGGTTTTTGCAACTACTCAAACTCATGCAAAGAAAGAAATTTCTCATTAACAAAACTTCTAATTTCCGCTCCAGAATCTAATACCCATATTTCAGTTGTCTTCCTCTCAATCTCCGCACCACAACATAATAACCAACGACTTAATTACTGATCGCTGGTTGCCGGAGATAATTTAGCTTTGAATAAACTTTCGGTGTTAGGACACTGAATCAGAAATCGAAAACTAGAAAATTCGCTTGAAAAGCGAAGACTTCATTAAGGAATTCCAGGACATATTGTTATCAATTTCATGCATCTTTGATGTCATGACTTTGCTGGTTAAAATGACATAATTATCAAAGTTAATACATTTTGAGCTTTATCTTGGTCCGTTAGAATAAAAAGATTTTGGAACACATTCAATAAACAAATACAGAATTATCATTCTGTAATTAGAATTAATCGTTTTTAAGATTTCGGAATATATTGAAATTGTCTTCGAATTCCAGATTAAATATAATAATTGATAAAATAAATTTATTGCTTAAAAATCAAATTTTTTAATAAAACGTCATCTTTAAAACGAAGTTTAGTTAAAGCAAATGTATATAAATTCAATTATTTTTTAAAGCAATTTAAAAGCAAATTTTTTTTAACTCTGAAAGAATGTTAATATAACTTATTTGTTACAATTATTAATAAAACTAAACTAGATAGTCAGATTTTAATGCAATAATAAACTAAATTTAAGTATCGTATGTGTAATTTTCTCTGGGAAAATAAGATGGATTGTAAAAATTATTAAATGCAAATATTTAAGAAATTACGTTAAAAAAGTATTTCTATAAACAATAGCACATAAATTGAAATCAATAATTTCTTGAAAGTATATAATCACATTATAAATAACTTAATTACGTATTCAGAAGATATTGAAATCTTAAATTAAATTTTAAAATTTCTCGGCTTTTCACCATCTTTTCTTATTTTTAACAAAATAGGAGAAAAATGAAATTGATTATAAAAAGCAATCGAAATTAAAACTATATGATATAAAATTAAAACTAAACTGTACAGTTATAAAATGATAATTTTGTACAGTTTAGTTTTAAAAATACAATTTAGTTAGTTTAAAAATTTTTACAATAAAACTAAGCTAAACTTTACAGTTTAGTTTAGTTATGCAAAATTTTGATAAAAAGTAAGATAAATGAAATACATCATATTATTCCGTATAATTTTCAATTTATACTATTTTCTCTATCATTTTTATCTTTGCTGTTATTTGTTTAATTGCAATAATAAATATATGTGCACTAAAATAGATCTTTAATTAAAATTCAGAATTCAACATTTTTTTCTTAAATGTTTTTTAAAAATTTATTTACTATAAAGTTAAAATTATCAAAAATATGTACTCATATAACAACTGTTTTCAAATAGTTTTCAGTAAAGCTTGAAAATTTAAATAAAAAATTACTTTCGTGTTTCTTCAAAAAAATTAATATTATGAGCATAAAATCATACAAATCTTTATGTATCTGTAGTATCACAATTTTCTTAATATTAAATCACAAAATTAATAGCACTTAGTTTTTTTCCTAATTTGAGTGATGACAAAAATCTTTGCAAATTTAAGCAAATTTTAATAATTTTAATCTTACAGTTGAAATTAAATAATTACATAATTATAATCTTACAGTTGAAATTAAATATAATATAAAACCTAATAATAATTGAGAGCAACAAACTTATTTGCCTGTTTTTCTTAATTTGATTCTTAAAACTATTCTCTCAAATATCAATTTTGAAATTAATTTCTTTGAACACAATTATTGTTTTCTCAGTGTCTTGTTTTAGTTTTGTGCTTGTGGCTTAATTAACTTTTCATTCATTTTCTGCGAGTAAAATTATATTTTAAAGCCGTCGTTCACTATCCATGATTTTCTTCTGTTTGTTACAGCGATTTTCTATTTAAATAAAATCTTAAGATAAAATCTGTGTGTTTAAACATTAATTATATTATTTCCTATGTAAAATTATTTAGTCAGTTAATTGGTACAGAAAATTTTCTTAATTATTAGTAATCATGTTGTAGGCAAAATTTTTAATTTGTTGACTCACAGTTATATCCATTGTTCAAAAATATGTGGGTTCAGTTTCTAAGTTTTAATCGAATGTCTCTTTGTAGCATTTTATTTTTGGAATCTAATATAACAGATGTTTTCAAATTGTGACATAAATAATTATTCTCTTCTGAAATCAATAAAGTGTACAAGAAATAACTCTTGTTGTAATTTCTATAAAATATATTGAATTTTTATTCTCTAATCTTTAGATAAAACTTTTATTAACATATAAATAGGAATAAGAATATTAATTGATTATTCCAAATAAAGCATTACGTTAAATAAAGGTGTAATAACATAAACGGCGATAATCGAATCACTGAAAACTTTTATAAAATTTTAATGATTTTTTATACTGTTTTCAATGCCTTTAAGTAGGATATTTCAAAGATAATGGAACGTATTTCAGCGTCGCAATGTTAGAAATTAGGAAAACTTTTAGTTGTATCTCAAAAATTCTACATTCAAAAAAGCAACATTCATCCAGGATGTTTCAATAATTTGGAATAAAATCTTCCATTATTAAGAGCGTGTTTCTTTTAGAGAATAGTCAGCTAAGGATGATATTCATTTTTACAACTACTCAATCTTAAGGTACACAGATAATTGTTAGTTTGCATTTTTTTTGAAGAATTGAATATCTTTGAATTATTTTAAGATCCCACTGATTATTATATTAATTTCATTTCACACACACACGGGAATGTAGCACATGGTTTCACAGCATGGTCGTATTTTTAATTGATAAAAGTAATGGAACACTTTCAGAAATGAGCTCTGAAAATGGCAATCATGTTTATAGTTTGTGCATATTAAAAATTCAAGAAATCGAATTGCATTTGCATAAATCACAAAAATGTGTTAAAAAATGTAAATAAAATATACCTAACTACCGTAAATAAACAATTGCTAATATATTAAAATAAATCGGGAAAAACATTTTCTACAAAATTTTGCATACGCTAGAAAATTTAGCCTTTTATAAAGATGATTCCACAATGGTTATTATTTTATAAGATGTAACAAAAAGTTTGATTAAGATAAAAACATTAAATCAAAAAAAAAAGATGTTCATTAAAAATAACTCAATTTGCATTGTAAAAAATAAAAAATCAATGCCGAACTTCAAAGAAACACAAAACTAAAGTTAGAAAAATAATTATCGAAAATCTTAACTTTAACATTAAATAAACTAGAAAAAATGGTTGAAAACAAAAGCCTCTTTCCATCGTTTTGCTTCAAATTAATAATATTCTAATATCAACTATTATTTTAAAAAGCATACTATTTAAATAATAGATAATAATTATCATGCCTGGAAACGAATATTTATTAGTATGTGTTTTGAGGCAATTGTGAATCCTCAAACTATATCCTTTATTTTTTATTTATTACTCAATACGTTTGTTTTGGTTTTTTCATGGGATTATAAAATATTTAAACTGCATCGAACATCAGGCATACAGAATTTATTTCTTATATTTTTTGTGGAAAAGGGCAATGAACCAGAGTGTATTAAAAACACATTTTTCGTGAACATTTATGAACATAATTATGTAAAAAATATATAATTAATGGTGTGATTTCTGTGCAAGGTAATTACAAACACTCAACGTAAAATCTTATAAACAATTTCCATACTTAGACTTCATATTGTTTAACATAAATTGTGAATAAGAATACTCAAAATGATAACACAAACATTGTCGTTCAGGTAATGTTTTTCACATTTTGTACAAAATGAAGTTTTTTTTAACAAATAGAAATATCAATTTTATACAGCTACTACAATATAAGGGTTGTAATATTGTTATAACCAGCACTTAACAAGAAAGAAACGAAAATATTTTGTAATTTAACAATCATTTGTAATGTAACATTGACATTAACATTGACAGTAATTTAACATTGACATGTTTATTAGTTATTGGTTTCCCTTATATAATGATTTAAATTTGTTTTATAGCATCTGATTCTCAGTAGCACTTCTAAAATTATATCCTGATTCATACTAACTAAAGCAATTGGTCAGTCATATTTATAAAATATATGGTGAGTATTAAATTTAAATTTAAATTTTGTATTTAAATTTTGTTAGTAGATATCTTTTTTATTAGTTAGTAAACATATTTATAAGTGATGCATGCAAAAATAATTAATGATAATTATAAACGTCATTTAATCTCTATCGACGAGATGGGACTTATGACTTTTGAGAGAAAAATCTTGAGAAAGATCTTTGGAGCAGTAAAAGAGAATGGTATATGGAGAATACGGTACAACCATGAGCTCCAATTAGAATACAGAGAACCCAACATAGTTAAAATAATCAAGATTTCACAGATAAGGTGGTTGGGACACGTATTCCGATATGACAATGAAAACGCTGTCAGCCAAATAACTTTTAAAATTCCAGAGGGAAAGAGGAAGCAAGGAAGACCAAGAACTAGATAGATAGAGTGGAAGAATATCTAAGGTACGTAGGAGTCAATAATTGGAAAGTCATTGCCAGTGACAGATCAAGATGGCATAAGTTGACTGAGACAGCCTTGGCCGGCAATCGGCTGTAGCGCTTGGGAAGAAGAAGAATCTCTGTCAAGGGAAATTTTAGACTTTTTGCTCATTTATAAACAATAACTCGCATCTTATCATATCATTATAACTATTTGAAGATATAATTAAACATCATAGATGTCAAAGTTATTCTTCAGTGTAATAATAATTGATTAGTAAGAAATGCATTAAGGGCAGTTCAAAAGTCTATCATTTAATAAAGATTTATTAAGTTTAAAATGAAGTTTCAATTAAAGCAACTTTGTTTAATAAATATAAATTAAAACAAGGCAGTGTTTTAAAATTATATTTTGAAAATAAAGTCATCTTCATATATTTTACGTTCCCTCTTTCACCTCAAACACAATTCAAAACTTTCTTCTCAATTGCTTTTATTAGCAAGTATTTTTTCTTGATGATAATTTTGCAAAGAATGCATATGGTGCACTTCAAGAATATATTAGATCCATAAATAACTTATATATTGGGAAGCATGTATTAAAATGTAAATCTCAAATACTTTCATTTCATTATATTCTATTCCCTTCATTTTATAATTATTTTCATCTCATTCTAGTCAACTGGCTGAAAATAAATGAGAAATGCCAGATATGTGTAGACTACTCACATTTTGTTATTTTACAAATATCGTGTCTAAAACCAAATATTTTTCAGTAGTTTTTGTATGTTTTCTCAAATTGAAATAAATAAATGTATTTAGTATTTTTGCAACTAAATATGTATTCTTTCTCCAAAATCGTCAACATATTTCTTATTCTTCCTGTATTTCACTCTCATTCACAAGGAAGTTATTCAATGAATTTTTTGAAATTAGAGTAACTTATTTTACTTATTTCAAATACCAAGATATATATATATATATATATATATATATATATATATATATATATATATATATATATATATATATATATATATATATATATATATATATATATATATATATATATATATATATATATATATATATATATATATATATATATATATATATATATATATATATATATATATATATATATATATATATATATATAATTACTTTAATACACTTTAATTACCAAATGCAGTGAAATTAATTCTAATGACTTCCAATTCATTTCAAAATATTCTTCACATTGTAAAAGAAATTAACCACTTGTATGTTATGTCAGTAGCTTTCATAATATACAGGAAATACAAAACAAATTACTTTTCAAAGCAATATTCTTTTCAAAATAAGAATATTCTTTTCAAAACAAGTAAGTTTCAGTTAAATTTTAAGACATTTCATTTACTAATAGTGAATTTAAATTTCTGCTGAGTTTATGTCTCTAGAAAACTATTAATAAAATTATTAGACAAACACCACACTTGATGCGTAAGATATATTAATGAGGTGAGAAAAAAACTTTTTACTGCAGCAGCTGTTAATGTTTTTCAGAGACGTGGTGGGGGAGGAGACCTGTAATTTATATGTAGAGCAGAAGTGGCTGGTTGTATAATTATGCTCCAAACATTTATGGAGCAAAGAAAAAAGTTAGTTGAATCATTTTTTCTGTTCTTTTTTTAAAAATATTTTAGAACATTTATAGGTTGCAAATCTAAAAATAACGATAAAATTTATGATCGCAGGAATTTAAAGGAATAAAATATAAGCAAAAAGGCCATCAGAGTTTATCTGAGGAAATAAAACTTCCAACATAATGATATGCTTGTTGAGAAATGAAGGTATTGCTACTTCTAGTGTCTTCCCTTGATTCTAAGAATTTTATTTCACTTTCTTTTCTTAATTCCAAGAATGTAATCTTTTAAATAAAAGGATATTTAGTTGTTAATTTATATATATATATATATATATATATATATATATATATATATATATATATATATATATATATATATATATATATATATATATATATATATATATATATATATATATATATATATAAATACTATAAGAGTAAAAGTTGCTTATCGGAATATATAGTTGATTTATGAATTTATTTTTAATTTTGGTTTCCAAATTCAAGCAATTTAAAAATTTGAATACTAATAACCATAAAAGTTATTTTTAAAAACTATAAAAAATAAGAATATTTTTGAAATTTTTTAAAATGTTAAAGTGTATAGTTTTAAATCTATTAAATATGTATAAATTAGTGAATGTTATTTTATGAAAAAATGATGCATATTGCATTGATGTATGTTTGTTTCGATGAAATGAAACATTCGTTTTTACCATAAAACACGTTCTTTTATTGAAAACTGAAAGTGCTTATCTAAAACTTGTATGATGACTTAAATATTTTTAATTGATTAACATTAGTGCTAATATGTTTGTAAAAATATTGTTACTGAAATTTATGAACATGAAGTTTTAAAGAAAAGAAATGAAATAATTTATGTTCTTTGAAATATGTAAAATAAATTTTATATTTCAGTATTTATGTATTAGTTACATTGTACAAATGTCGTAAGCTTTCCCTTCTAAATCTAAGCACACAATGAACAATAAATATTTTTAATTTAGAAATTCCTTTGAAATTTTCTATATTTAAATATACGTATCACAAATATAAAACTTATTAAACATTCTCTAATATTTTTTAGATTATGAAGCACTTATGAGAGTATTAAAGTTAAACAAAAAATTCTTTACTCATTTCTCTAGATTTGCTTTTGATATTTTCTTATTGTTTCCATTTTTCAGGAATTATTTTCAGCCTTTTTTTATATTTTTCAATTAAAAATATGTTTTCGGCTTAATACACAAAACATTTGATGAAAGTTAGTGAATAACATTGTCATGGACAAACATCGGAAAAATCGAATTAATGAAATTCTCTGTTTACAGTATTTACTGAATAAGAATCTTATAAAATATGTGAAAATTAACAAATTTAATCTCTGGAGAAAGCATCTACTTGTTCTGGAAAGTGCAAAGTATGCATATTACATTCGGTCTTTGTAGAGTATGCATTGTTACTACAGTTACAGATGCGTTTACTGTTAGACATAAAAAGTTAGAATTATATTACGCTGGTTGAAATTCTAAATGTATCGTATTACGATTAAATGGCATGAGCTTTAGTGATTACTCTAAGTAAGCTTATTGCAACAGCTGACTTACCTAAAATTTGAAATATTTTATGTAGAATTAGCAAATAAATATGATAAAATAACAATTTTTATATCCCTTTCAAGTGAAATGCGTTTTATGAGTTCTAAATTTTAGTTTACTACCTCATATGTCACATTTAATGCAGACTTCCTCACTTAAGTGACTAAATTTATCCTCATAGTTTATGTGATGTATAGAAAAAATTTAAAAGATGATGATTACGCTGAAGTAATTTAACATGTAGCAAATATTGAAACGATTAACTCTCACAAACATGCGTACTTAATTTTCAGGGCTAATTAGACCAAGACAAACAGCTACAAATTGATAGCTGTAAGCATTCATGAAAAAGGTAAGAATCGAACTCATTAACTGAACTGAAAGCTCTAGTTCAAACCATCAGACTACCAGATCAATAGGGATTGAAAAGAATGCATGGAACTACAAAATTTATTAAGCATTGGGGTTTCATAAATAGAATATTAACATTCCAACTATTTGGTTATTATTTTCCTTTGATTAATAAGCATTGAAAAATGCAGTTAAATCATTAACAATACTGAAAAAGTGAAACTTTTTAAATTAGTGGATTTTATTTTGGAGAATTAATATTATTTTGGGAATAATGCATACAATTTTTTGATTTATTTAGTATATATTTTATTTGCTTTACATATACTAAATAAAAACAAAAATTAAAATTATTTTACACATACAAATAAAAGTTAAACACCTTTTTCTTTACAAATCGCTAAGAATTGTTTAGTAGAATGTATTTATGTGTTTTATACATTTCAATTTTTTATTTCTACATGCAGATTTCGAAATACATATTTATAGTACCAAGAACTTTATACAATAAACATTATGTAAAAGTGTAACATGTTAGAAAGAATGAAGCTGATTAAATAAAACTTCAATGTGAACTAAACAATGAAGTTAATATTTTAAATTTAAGAAAAAAGTTTCAAATGAAGTATATCATTCAAACTTAAGAACCAAGCTGTTAGTTTATTCAATATTCATATTTCAAGTACTGAATATTTAGTAAGTAAATATCTTAAATATTTACTTACTAAATATTTAAGATGTTTACTTTATTTTACTGAGACATTTATTATATTTACTGAGAAATTTTATTTCATAATCATAATAGATAAATTAACAATAATTAAGTCTTTATTTTAGATTTGTTTCCTATAAGAAAAAATTGGAAATCAATATGTTAATCAAATTACATTGTTTCCAAGAGAATTAAACGCTAATAAAACATTAGCATTTTCGTATAAAAGTTTAGTTAAAATTATGTTTCTAATTCACTTTAGTAGACCAAGACCTCATTTACATCCAATGTTTATATTTGGATAAAAATCAATGTATCCTAAAAAATTTGATTAAAAAAATATTTTGGTTTTCCAAAATTAATCCAGTATTGTGCTACTCAAAAAATATTTAAAATTGCAAAATTTTAATTTTTATTAATTTTACAAAAAGTTATCTAGATATTGTATTCTTAAATATGATTATTAAACTTATCCAACATTATTTCAAACAAATTATTTTTATATAGATCTCTTTGCGTTACTCCTGAAAAACTTAATTGCATAATATATATTTATATAACATTGTAATATAATTATTTAACATTATGCTTTAGTAATTTCATTGAAGCATTGTTGTAAGCTAATCAACAGATTCCGCATTCTATCGATCGCGCAGTGAATGAATTTCTAAATACAGGCCGAATAATATATGTAAGTGTTTGATTGGTCAAAAGAGAGAAACATTTATTCATAACTAAGTAAGGAAATGATAGGTAAAAAATATAGTTATGCTTGATTAACAGTCAGAGGTTAAAAAAGCACTAATTTCAAACTGAATTATTTTTTATAAAACTGATTTATAATAATTGTAAAGCATAAATTATTATAATTTATACAAATTTTAACTCAAGAGAATATTAGTACAATGCTAATTTATTAATTTAGTCTGTGTACCTTCTTTAAATCTAGATAAAACAATTTTCTAACCAATGATTTTTTGAGCTTGTCATTCCACGTTTTTAACATAAAAGGGTTATTTTCCATTGGAAGCAAACGCAACAAATTTTCAACTTTTGTAAAGGACTTAATACTTGGAGACTTATCTTTGGGTAAATATATATTTTTATTATCATTATGCATTATTCATTTTTCTACAAAAGATAAGTAATAAAAATTTTTGAGAAAAAATTTGCTTTAAACCCAGCCTTTTGAAAGAGCAAGCACACAGTATTTTACTGTTTCACGCACATATTTCACTTACACAAAAAATTTCATTTGCATAATAGGGTCATTGGCGAGCAGCAGGGAACAAAGCATCTGTTTTAAAAGGCTTTTACTAAATGTTATTATTTTTTACTCTACTATGTTGTTTCTCAGTACACCAGGGCAAAATCGAACAATTTAGTAATTATGTTCTTCTTGGCAAATGAGTTTTTTGAAGAGGAACAGTTGAAGGATCATTTATTCTATAACTTTTTTTAAAGTGATTTTTAGAATAAAAAGGAAGAAATTTTTTTTTAAATTTCACATGAGTAAAAAAAAATGAAACTGTGGTAAGAAGATGAAAATTGCTCTGGAATTACTAAGAAAAATGGTTGAATTTCGTACTATAAAAGAAAGCACATAGGACCAAAATACTAATATCTGTGATTTATTTCAGTAAAATATGACGTCAAAAAGACATTTATTAATTTAGTAACTTTAAATAATAAGCAATGTGTGTATGTGATTTTATCAAATCATTATCTAAGTAAAGCTCACTATTAATTTTAACTTTTACTATTTTTAAAAAATGCGAAAAGTAAATAAAATTCATATTATCTCTGTTTTTTTTAATCAAATTTATAGGATTAAAAATATTATAATATAACTTATCGCAAATTGTGCAAATATTACTAATTTAAAAAAATTCATTTTAAATTAACTTTACACACTCAGCATTTTGCATGAAAAATGTGTTACAATTATTTAACGCATTTAGATATTGGATAAATAAACGCAATTTTTCTTAACAAAACAATTAATAGAATGTTAAAGACAATAAATTATAACATTTATATTCGAACATAATATCCTCCTAATTCTTATTTCTTTGAAATAATTCTTCATATATTTTCTTATTCATATTCATTTATAGAAAAATTGAAGATTTTTTTGTAGGAAACTGAAACCTAGGCAAATTTTTGTAATTAAAGTAACTTGATTTTAAAGGGAAAACAATATACTAGAATAATTTCATCCTTTAAATTAAGTTTAAAAAGCATTAATTGAATTTAAAAAATGTTCATCCTTTTAAAATAATTCATTCGAATTTAAAATATAAAACAGCTTAATACTATATAATCTTAAAGTATTTCTTTAAATCTTTAAATCCTTTTGAATATCCCAGAGACAATCATTGATACTTTATTTCAAATTAAATATTTGTAATACTTTCAAAATTATTTGAATATATTGGTATTGCAGTATTTTTACAAAAAATTAAACTCAATATTTTTAGTCAATTGGAATGATGAAAGAAATTGTTATTTTACTTATATATATCGTAATTTTGTTTTTTTGAAAACATTTGTCAACAAAATCTTCTTGCGATATTTTGGAAATATTTACTGTTTTCCTTTCTTAAAGTATTTGCAACATATTTGTACAACACTTCTTAATTTCATGTCTTAATATAGCTTAAAACGACAGTTTTTTTTATATTTAGATAATAAAGAATTAAAATGTTCTCAGTAAATTCTTACATAAAACATACTATTAATTAAAAATGTAACTACTTTTATCAAAATTGTTTATATAAATATATATATATATATATATATATATATATATATATATATATATATATATATATATATATATATATATATATATATATATGTGTGTGTGTGTGTGTGTGTGTGCGTGTGTGTGTGTGTGTTTTTACATATCTAGAATCCTGTGGGACCTAACGACAGGGACAGGTTTGGTTACAGATTAAATCCATATCCATTATACACGCACACCAGTAGTTAAGATTTTTTAATCTAACCAATTTATGGCATAATTTTCTAATTTATTTCTTTTAAAAAATATGTTTCATTGTTGAAATTTTAGTATGAAAGAAAAATTTTAAACACAGATCTCTTAAACAAATTAAAAATATGATTTTTTTTTCGTGACAGCTTCTCTCTGAACAAAATATTATTTTGCATACATTTTCACAGTAATATTTTTTATTGTTTTAAGTTATACTTATTTCATAATTTTTAACAGAACTGTATTTCATTGTGATTTTCGTTTTCACTGGGATATGAGTATTTGCTTGTATAACGAGAGAGAACACAGCACAGAACATTAAATTTAATTTCATTCTTTTCAGTTAATGAAGCTGTCTTGTGAATCACGTTCGGTTCGGAACAGAAAGATAATTAAAACAAATGTCCGCTCTATCATGGTTGAGCTTGACCATTAGTGAGACCAAATCAGTAGGCGGAGACATACAGAGACACACTTGTGCCACCTGTTCTTGAGATACTTGTTCTTTTGTGTGTCCGAAACTCTTTTCCGTTCTAGAGATAGCTAGCTTGGAATTACGACCATTGAGGAATAATTTATTTCGTACTTAACTTAATGGGTTGGTTCGCATGTAGCCTATGTGTTATTTATTCCCATTATTTCCTGCCATTACGAAGTGGATTCCATGCATACGAAGAACATTAGAACACATCGAAACTAGAATTCGAATGGCGGTTTTCGAATCGTTTGGGAATCATTCCGATGCCATGGCAGGAAAGCGAAATGAAACAGATTTTATTATCTTTTCCTTCCAAAGTTATTTTTACGTCTTTCATAAAATTTTGGAAACAACTAGAAAACTTTGTCAGTTTTCTCACCAAAACTACATGTCTTTTGATCGGTTATGCGTCATCAATGGAAACTGAAGAAAGTAAATCGCTAGAAATAATTTCCTAGATATAGCAAAATAAGCTGAAGGTATTTCTATCAGCTTATTTTAACTACAAGAGAATATTTTTCTGAGAAAGTATTAATTAAAAATTATTAATTTTTTGATTAAATATTAATATAAGGAATAAATATATCAACAATTTTTTAAAACTTTGTGAACATTATGACCATAAAGAAAACAACTATTGGCTATACATTTACAAATATATAATACTGATTGAAAACAAATATTCAATACGAAAAAGTTCATAAAATTTAAGTTAAATATGAATAGTTTTCTGTAATAAAAAATATTTCTTTGCAGTTTTTTTTTAAGTATTTCTTTTAAAGGGCATATATCATAAATTAGAAAAGTTAGTAAGCAATATTTAAAAACTGCTTTTTCAACATTCATTTTCTATATACATCAATGAATAACGTAAATAATAATATAATATTAGTCAATATTTACACACTCATTTAAATAATTAAATGATATTGTAAGTCTTCTGTAAAATAACAGCGCAGTCAAGTTTGTTTTTAATTTATTTATCCAATTATTTTTAACAAAAACTAAAAGATTGTAATCTTAAATGTAAATCTTTTTCATTTTTCAAACTTCGACATATGTAAATTTTATATAACGTCAAATATGAGTTTCTAAAGGCAGCGAGTGAGTCACATTTGGCATTCCACTTTCTGAAAAATAAAATGGAAATCAATGATCAAAATTTAGTAAATGATTTTTTTCGTTAAATGGGGTGCTTTAATGAAGTCATTTTATTGAATCGGAAGCTTGGAGAATTCTTGATCCATTCTCTAATCAATTAACCAAAATGAAGCTCAAAATCAGAAGGCAATGAAGTTTCATAAAGTGTGATTTTCATGATCTATAACTATATTTTTCGAGACTAGACATGAAAAGTGATGACTTTAACAAAGTATTATCTAGAAAAAACGTCCAATAAAAATCGATTTTAAACATTAATGGCTAAGATACAATGAAATATGAATGCTACTTTGGCTCTGAAAACCTTCACTTGAAAACTGGCACCTCAATCATGGATTACAATGTCTGAAACTCACTCATAAAGTAAGTCATCGTGTTCACAGCCCACTGATATATATTAAATTAATACCTAGGCTTTCAGAAGGAATGGACAAAAGAGAATATGAATTTTAAGAATATAGATCACAATATATTCTTTACTCTTAAGTTACCCGTTTCCTTATTCCTCCTTGCATTAAGTAAATTTTTGATTTCTAAGAGTACATGCCAAAGTGGTTTTTGTTTCTGCAAGAAAATTTTATTTTGGCAGTAGAGGAAAATTAATACCTGTCGATAGCTACTTTTAAAGACACACTGACGTCCCAATAATTTGAAATGAGGATGTAATCGCTTACTGATAAAGTGATTATAATCTCAGAATTATTGTGACTCATTTTTCTGAATAATTAGAGAATAATTACTTCATTTTAATAACAGCCCAAATCTGATTAAATAAGATAAGAAATTTCTTTTCGAGAAAGGAATCATATAAATCCAATAATCAGAGTGTTCACTGGACTAACATTAGAACATCTTCGAAACAGATGACTCATCGGCCTTCTACCATCAGGGAAACTTTCCAATAACTGGAAACAGCTATTCAGTTAGAAGGAATCTAATAATCAGCTCCCCATTACCAGCCTGATTGACTTGATTTTTAGAAGGTGCCCAATGCTGCCAACAATCTGGGGAAACAATATAACTCCTACTAAAAACTATTTTCTTTCCAGGAAACATCTTTCATTTTATTCCTTTTTTTTGTCATACACCATTGTTCTATTATTTTCCTTTCATACAATAATGATCAATCAAATGTCTTTTTCTACCAAGTATAACTTATTTTTTTCATAGGCAGTCTCACATGTTAATTGATCGTGTGTCATTAACCAAAGCTATTCCCGAACCTCAAAATTCAACAACAACTTGATTACAATGTGATTGACTTGAGCAATGTAAATTAAGTTATAATTTAAGATGTTTAGTCAGAAGGTAATATTTATTTATTGTTCAAATATATAAGCATATATTAATCAGATTAGCTTACATTTATTTGTTATATATAAACTTTTGATGATTATTTATGAAAAAACTAAATATATTTGCAAATTATTTGAAATATTAAAAAAAATGTGAAAATTGCTTAATATTTACAAATTTAATTATATCGATTAGAAAGTTAATTTTTTTCAATATTCCTATTTTAAATTTGTATTCAAAGATTCTAACATGTTTTAATTTTTTTAACTATAAATGCCTACTTCTTTTACGAGTAAAAATTACGTTTCTCTCATTATTAGCATCTAAATAAATATTAAGAATAAAGAAGGTTAAGTATATAGAAGTAAAAGTGAAGTCTTTCTCCAAATTGGGGAAGATTTGTATTGCAAAGTTAAATGGTCGTATATATTACAACACTGTAAATTCCAGTTTCATGTTAATCGAGAGATTTACAAAAAATAGACAGTTACCTTAGAAGCACAAGCATTATTCTGATTTATACTTGCTGCAATTAATGTGAATAAATACAGATTGGAAATTTTGGTATATATATATATAAGATTTGAATTCAAGACAAATTCAATTTCCTTTCTTCCTTAAAGTTGATAATTTGCTTTTGTTGTTTAGAGAAAAGAAGAAAGGTCTCCTCTATATGTATCATCTATAATAGCTGTGTTCATTAAAATCCCGAAGTAGGTCCCTAATGTGTTATAATACCTGTTTGCTTACTATGTTTTACTACCTAAATATTTTTGAATTATACTATTTGATATAATGAATCGATATTCTTCTACTTATTCAATTGGTGGGGGCACAATAAAAATGGTGTTTGCAAATGAAACTGGGTAGGATTTGGATCCATTTGTAGAAATAGCTTTGTCGAGATTTACTCAACAATTTGAGGACAAGTGTATTAAAATCCAGGATTTTTAAATTTCTTAAGCTTTAGAATAATATTTTTAAATTTTAGAATATGATGAAGCATACATTAGAAGACTTACTAAGAAATTTTCATTTACATTGATGCTTCATTTACATTGTCATTTACATGGAGTGAATTACCCTCATTTGTGTTGAATCAATGAAAATTAAATCACCAATGAAAATCAATCAAGTATAACCTCGGTGAGTGTTTCGTTAACATTATACTAATTTACTTTTTAACATATAAGATGTATTTATTTTAAACTCCTAAACATAAGAAAACAAATCTTTCAACAAAATTTAAATGCTGTCATGTATATTAAAATTCGTTTTTATTAGAAATTCACTTTATGTTGGATTTAAGTGAAAATTTTAAATATTATTAACATAATATCTAACTAATTCTATCAAATAAAGATTTCCATATAATTTATCTAAATTAATAGAATTAGAACATATAAATTATAGGTACATAATGAACAATTTATATAGTTGAAATATTGATTATATATTAAAATAATAACATATTGAAGTATGTTTAAAATTGTATTACTTGATGAGTTAAACTTTAAATTAAATTAAACATTATATTTTGATAAATTTTTTATAAGTTTCAATTAAATAACATTTATTCTTGCATGAACTATACTTGAGTGATACGTATTCTTAAATGTAAACAAATTTAATCAAACACTTGAGGAAATGTATGAGAAAAAAAAACATTCGTATGTATACTATAATACACATTTTCCTTGGACATAATACCTTTTCCAACGAGGTTCTGAGCAAACTTAGTACTGGTATCAGCAATAACAAATCAGAAATGTAATACTGTAATCCCTTCCTCTAATGGTTCTCGGAGCGGATGATTTTGCTGATGTTATTTCCTATTACTGCAAATGATGTCTCACGCACTCACTAGGAGTGATACTGAGCGAAAATATCACGTCACATACGAGAAATAGTTTACTTTTCGAGATGTAATTTCAGCCGGTAATTTGAGTTTTTTATGTGGGAGGAAAAATGAAAGTATGAATTGTGTGTATTATTTTGGATATAAAGTAAGAGATGAATCTTGATTGTTGCAAGACGGATTCTACAGAAGATTTGAAAAAGTAAGTTAGAAAGAATCGTATTAAAAAATGCTTTACGTAGGTACTTTTTATTACCACTTATTTATGCTTCTTGATAAAATTGAATATATTTTCTTTTTAAAACAAAATTTCCAATTTTTTTTTTAAAAATCCGATAGCTCAAAATACTTGGATTATTAATAGAATAAATAAAAATGGTAATTAGTACTCGCAAAGTAATATCAAAAATCTTTAAAAACACATGCCACCAACAATCTAATACACTAACTTTATTATTGATTATTTTTAGAACGTAAATATGTATATTTCTTAGACTTGAAATTTTATTAAAATATAGTAAAAATATTACTTTCCTTTTTACGATACTTTACTAAAATTTCATATATGTGTGTTTGAATATTAAAAATAGTTTATACTGTGCTAATGATAAGTTTTGTGTAAAAACTGAGAAAATGTCAAGAAAGAATATTCTTGTAAATTTTCTAAAGTATTAGCTACATAAAAGGACATTTCATTTTTTGAAGAAATACCATAAGAAGAAGAGTCATTTTGACATTTTTCACACCTTCTCTTAATATTTATAAAATATTTAAATTATTAGATGAAATCTCATTTTCGTCGTTCATATATTGGGTAGCAAATAATAACTTTATAATTTAGATTTTAATTTGAAATTTAGTGCATATATAAATAGTATATTTCATGTAAGTAGAATAATAAACAGTAACATATTATTGAAATAAAAACATGAAATATTCAAAAACAAAAAAAAACATTTAATAAACTTATAATTTTTTAATATTTATTTTAATCAAACAATTGCATTCTATTTAAAAATAAAAAAACAACTAAGCATTATATCATATTTTTAATACTTTTAAAGGGAGAGCCTTTAATCCTTTTTGAAATACATTCGAAAGAATATCGCTTTCAATATAACTTGAATGTATGAAGGATTAACTTTAGTTTCTAAAGACATGATAATAAATTTAGACGATCACATTTATGACCAAATTTAGAAAGAAAAATACTAAATGCTTACCTGGAGCTGTCTGCCAACTCAGCCCACCAATAAACATTTTCCTATAAATAAAAGAAAATATAAATTTACTAAAAAAGAAAGTAATTCAAACTTAAAATGAAATGAAATAAATTTCCTAAATGGAGCTAATAAGAGAATTTTTTACGATTTATACAGTTTATTATTTGCCCAGTATGTGTATTTCAAAATATCTTAGCTTTAAATATTTAAAATGAATCATTTTAAAATAAATGATACACACACACACACACATTATATATATATATAAGATTAGCCAACTTGAAACTTTGAAATACATAAGATTACATTAATTTTGATCTTTAATATATAAATATAACAAACTTTTAATAATTTTGATGAAAAAATAACATTGAAATATATTAAACTAAAATCCTATTGTTGTTTGCTACAAAAAAAGAAGATATAAGTGCTGATAACGATTAAGTATTGTGTAATAGTTAATCGTTATAAGCATATATATCTTTTTTGTTCTTTCAAGAATTTGTTCTTCGATTGAAGAATGATTTATTTTAAATATAAAACACAATTCTAGCAAAAAAAAGAGATTATTTTCACTAGCCCATTATATTCAATTTATTAATGAATCTACAAATTAGAATTCATTAGAAAATAGAGATTATTTTCATTAGCCCATTATATTCAATTTATTAATGAATCTACAAATTAGAATTCATTAGAAAATAGTTAATAAATAGTAAATATACTTTTTAGATACTAAAGTTTTAACACAAAACATAAGACGCAATGTTTTATATCTCAACATGATAAAAATCTTAAAAATGTGATTGCTAATAATATATGTTTTATCGGCGTAATTATCGTACTTGAGAAACTGTCATAAAGACCCCATATCTTACAGCTTGTTTCGAATGCAAAAATCGAGCCTATTAAAAAAAATTTAATTCCTTTTTCTCATTATTTCAGTTTAATGTAATGTAAGTTTTAATTTTATTATCATTAAAATGTGCAAATATAAAATTTTGAATTAATCTTAATTCACTTACCTTAAGGTAATATTTTAATTCATAAAAATTATTTAATTTCATCTCAGGTGATAATCAGTATTCAAAATAAATTTTTAAATAAAGAATAATTTTTGATTTTAATTGTTGAATATAAGAACTTTTTTCTGAATCATACACATTCTACTTAATACTTTTTTCTACATTTTTTGCTGAATATATAATTGATAACTATATATCATATTTTATCATTAAGGATACTGTCAAAAATCGTTAATTGTTTGGTGAAAGGTAGTATGTATGTATATATATACATACATACATATATATATATATACATATATATATATATATATATATATATATATATATATATATATATATATATATATATATATATATATATATATATATATATATATATATATATATATATATATATATATATATAACTTATACATCTTGAATTATAATTGAAATTACAAATATATTTTTTTATTTCCAATTAAATTACAAAGAAAAAAAAGATAAAAAGACAATTACAGCAAAAATACAAATAACAACAGGAAAAATGAAAAATAAAACAGCTGTAACAATAGTCTATGTATCTAAAAGGCCCCTGGCCTCCCAGTAGCTGTCCGCAATTGAGCGCTTCGATTACGCCTTACAATGGAGTAGATGGTCACGATCCATGTCCTGTCCCAGATTACAGAGGTTGCGGATAGGACTTGAAACTATGCGAAGACAGTACAAGTGCTTAAGTAGGCAGTCATGACCGGCGGTGAGCCTAAACTCAGCCACCATCTGGGCCATTTTGAGACCGCAGAAAGTCTGTTTTTCCAAGACTTTTGCTCTGATCGAGATTCAAAAATCTTTTTGAATCTTTCAGACAATGAATTTTTAATTAGTCATTTTATTATGCAAAAAAGATACACTAGAAAATGATGTTTGTAAAGTCAAGGCCCCCCTTTTTGCCAGTGTAAATTACTAATATAAACAATCTTATTCTTTATTTGAATTTTTACCAGGAGTATGAATTATATTTAATAATAATACATAAAAGAGAATAATTAATTTGTAATTTTTAAAAAATGTTTTACTTTCAATTATTTAACATTAAACTAATATAAATTACATTATTTTCTATGAAAAAACATTCATAATATCCTTTAAAAATAAATTTATTTCATATATTAATTAAATGTTTGTATGTCTGTTAGACAAATTTAACTAATTCGTAAAATAAATATTATGTTAATCCAAATTTATACTGTAAAATAGAGGAAAATAGAAATATTTAAATTTTGTAACAAATACAATCCATTCATTAACAATAATATCATTAATTTTTTTTTAAATTACATCCTTATGTTGGCTCTTTCGAGCATAATAAGTCTTGCAGTCCAATAAAGAAAAGAAATATCTCTCATTAAAATTATAAAAAGCGTTATTTATATAGTTTTTTAATCTATGAATATAAATGTCTTAAAAATTTGTTGGTGTTACTTAAATATAATTTTATATTAATTAATGTAATTAAAAACACAAATACTTGTATTAAAACATGGAATAAAAATGACGATTTGTCAGTGTATAATAGAGTATATGGAAATAACTTCACCTTGTGACATGAAAAAATAACAACAACGGTTGACATAAATTGGATATTTATTCATTTCATATTAATTAATTAATATTATCCGAGCATTTTATAAGATTATATAGGTTTCCAGATATTATTAGTAAAGATATATGCTTTCAAATTATTTCAATTCCATAACTTGCTACTTATTTGTTTCGTACAACTGTTGTTAGATAATGTTTAACAAAACAGTCTAACACTGCATATTTTATATCACGAACTCAATACTGACATCATTTTCGATTCGTAATTATCATTTTAACATCATTATACAATATAACTGTTATCATAGCTAATTCTTTCATATGTTTGAAGTAATTCTGATTCTGTATTTGCCTAGTTTTTATCTATTTTAAGCTATCTATTTGTGATTTTTTAAAGTGGACCTTCGAATACAACTGGACATATATCAGTCAGTCTAATAAAATGATTAACAATTTATCGATAAATTTTGAAATTATTAGTAGATATTTTACAAGGAAAGGTTTAATTTATCTACGTTATCTTGTGTTGCTTCTGGTTGTTACATTTGGTTATTGTCATCTTATATTATATTAAGTGTAATAATTAATAGTCTTGCAACTTGTTATTAAGGTATAAGATTAAAAATAACTAGTGAACATCACGGGTTTTTATATAAGATAATCCATCTTACCCGATAAAAAAATTTGCCCTTAAGCTAATATATTCATAATGTACTTAATTTTGAATTTAATAGAGAATAATAACGCTTCGTAGTAAAAACAATGAATATAATTTGAAAGGTAACAAAATCTATTTTCCAAATAGGTAGATTTTGCCTATTCTTATACAATTTTTTAATTTGACGTTACTTAATTTTTGGACATTTTATAGAAGCTAAATAATGAAAAGTAAATCGTTGTGTTGAAAATTTTCAAAGCATCATGAAAATTACATTAATAATATTTCAATAATAGCAAATATAAAATAGTTTCCGTTTTACAACAGAAATAACAAAGAATATTAGTAAGCAAGTTATCAGTTTTTAAAATTGAATATGAAAACCATACTTCAAGTAAGAAATTAACTTAATACTTCATTCTATTAGTAATTATGCTTTGAAAATCAGTAAAATTAATTTTTATTTTAAATGATTATGCATATCTTTTGTGAGGAGGAAAATATTTTTTAAATTTTATCAAAATTTTCTATATATATAATAACAGCGTCTCTTATAAATTAAGTGCAGTGCTTAGTGTGTTTATTTTAATCTTTCACGAATCATCTATAATCCTAGATCTCTTAAATAATACAAAATTCCAAAATTTTGATTATAATCATGGTAATAATTTTCTATCAAACATAAATTAATTTCAAACCTCATGTAGTAAAATAACATTTTGAGTAAATTATAGAAAATTAACAACTAATACTGTAAATGAAAATAGTGCCTATGATGAAATAAAAAGCAAATAGAAGCAATAAAATTTTACAAAAAAATAGATTGTAAAGTTCTTATTTGAAATTGTTCGTTTCCAATATCTATATCGAAGTATTTCATTAGAGTACTCTACTTGTTTTGAATTGTATTTTAAAAAATGCTGGATGTTATAAAGTAAGAAAATGGTCAAAAAATGTTTTTTAAAAAAATATCATACTTGAAAATTTCATCATGTTTTGGAACAAATTAAGGATTATTCATAATATTTTTAAAAAACATTTCGCACTAGTTCAATTAAATTTAAAACGAATGACTTAATTTTATGATTTTTTTTAAATTTATATTAACTTAACTTAATTTGTGGAATTTATATAATCTATATTATCATTGAAAATAATTTTTTTTCAATGTCACGTATACGCTTGCTTTTGCACGGAAAAATGTAGACATAATTTATACTTATAAATTATATACAATTTATATAATTTATTAAATGAATAATTTTTGATATTTTTATTAATTTTTTTGCACATTTACATTCAAATTATCCGAAATCAAGGAATTCGCAATCGACAGTAATAATCAACATTATATTGGAAGACATTGAGCATTAGAAAGAGTACAGATAATTTGTCTTTGTTATTGGATATAATAAAAGTACATAAAAGCAATACATTCAAAGTTATATGAGGCATGTGATAAATTACAGAAATTATTCCTTTACGTCATTGTAACATGCTTTGAGGTAATTTAATTTTATGACTTAGTTTTAGAAACTTAAAAGTATTTTCTTATGTTTTCCTAACATGGTTTTAGAAATTACAAAACATAAATCTCTCTTTATTTCCAAGTCAAGCACATATTTATGTTTTATTTCAGAATAAAATGGAGTTTTTCTAATTGCAAAAACTAAATCTAAGATTGAAAAACATTAGAATAAATATTATTTCTCATGCATTTTGAAACCTTTAATTAATGGTTTAAACAAGGCAACATATATAAGAAAAAGAGAATTTGGCACTATTTGCAACAACTCTCAACAGCTGTCACAAACCGTCATAGAGCTTAAGATTCCATCTTACTTTGTAGTTATTTTGGATATAATCGTCAATCCAACTTTCTAAGTTGAGATGTGTTGCATATGGCGTTTCAGCCAAGTTGACAATGCCAGCATCCAGAATCACATTAGATGTTGTATATTATTTAACTTTTTCTAGTTTATATTTTAATGTTATGTTTTAGATAAAATTTAATTTCAGTTTCATTCCTGATTACCACAGCTGATTTCTTCTTTTTCCCTGTCAAGGGAGAACACGTTAACAGCTATTAATTAATGTCAAAAATAAAAATACATTTAATAAATAGAACTTCTGAGTTTTATTTATGTAAAAGAGCCGTATTAATAATATATCATAAGATATAACATCTAGATTTGTTAAATAATATCTGCTAAAATATTCAAAGTTCTTGCAAACTGTATAATTTATGCTTGTAAAAAAACATTTACAAAATGTGCCCTACATATTTTACTTTACAACGCATGTAAAAGCATTCACAAATATTACTTGTAACCATTTCTAAATCTATATATCCTAAAAAGTAAGATATATTTTGCAAATTTAAAAAAAATATTTTATTTTACATGTAAATTATTCAAACACTCTTTATTCATTGATTAAAATTTAATACATATTTCTTGAAAACTGAGCTATTTCTTATTTTCTATATCAATGATATACATGTTAACTTGAATAAGTTTTCCTTGAAGAGTGGATCTTTTGTATCTCTGTAGAAAAGGAGTTTATCTCAAATATATTTATTTTTCATAATACAGTTGTAATAGCAAAGATGTTTTCAGTTTAGATATTTTATGAAGCTACATTATTATAAATTATTCTCTTTTTGCTACATAAATATAAATTTATCAAGATAAATTAATAATTAATTAATACTTTTCAGCTAACGCGCGGATAGATAGATCTTTGAGTAACCAACATATTAAAGTAGAAATTCCTTTCTTAATTCACTAATATTATAAATTTTAGATTTAAGTTCTGTGTTAAACACTTAAATTCAATTTCAATTCTATAATCAGTATCGATATTTTATCATCCATTTATTATTTGCAAAACTATTCAGATTAACTAAAGCAAAATGTCTGTAACCAAAATGAAACATAGGAAAATTCTCTAGATTCAATAGAAAACGATCTTTTTTCATATTTAAATATTTAGCCATACACTTGACACAAGCGAAATATAAGAAGTGTTGATGTTTTGTTTACTATCTCAAATTATCTATAAATAATCATTTATATAGGAAAAATGAATATGTTAAAAATTTTCAATGTAAAAAATAAACGATTATTCTATTGTAGATCATTATACAATAAATCAATACTATATTTAGTAAGGCTTTCAATTATAAAAAATTAGTAGAGCGTATTCAAATAATAGGTTATGCTACCTAATTAAAAATGATTAAAAAATTAAAATCGTATTTGAAAAATTAAAATTTCATTTTTTCTAACTAAAAAAATGATTTTAATAAAGTAAGAAAATTTAATTCAATAAAATTTAACGATTCAATTTTTTTTTATTTATTTAACCGAGGAAAACATATAAAAGTGATTTTTTTCATCCAGGATATTATCTTTCATATGTGTAGTGTATGGTAATAGTTATATATTTTATACGAAGCTACTTACACAAGCAAATATATATGTATACGACCTTGTCCTTCCTGTCCAGAAGGGAGTCTCTTCTCAGGCAGAACTCAGAGCTGCTGCTCTTGCTACTATTAAAGAGAGACACCCACTCGACAATTAGATGCATATTTATACTGACGGATCAACTGAGAGAAGTACTGAGAGAGCGGCAGCTGGTGTCTTCTCCAAATTTTTCCAACTCAAAGAGCCTTTGGGAAGAAAACTCTGACAATTTTGATGAAGAAATGTATGCAATTTACATGGCTCTCCAAAAAATTTTAGATTTCACGGAAATGAAATTTTTCCTTCTTGTTGACTGTTGACTATCAGGCTGCCATTCATACAGTGGCAAATTATACTCTTCTACCTACATCTATAGAATTTAATTGTAAGACCATATTTAACACTTTACTGTCTGCGGGAAAGGAAATTACTTTACAATGGATTCCTAGCCATTGCGGCATGCCTGGTAATGAAAAAGCAGACAATCTCGCGAAAGTCTTTTTCAAACCCTCCAGATACTCCTACTGGCCTGAGAAAAGTCAAACTTCTTCTAAAACGGGTTATGCATCACCAGCGAAAAATTTATTACAAAGAAAATGCAGTTGATGCCTCTTGGAGGACCCTGCTGACCTCATGTATCCCCAGAGATCTACCTAGATCTATAGGGGTCTCCTACTTCAGGTTACTTACTGGGCATGATTTTCTCCAGAAACATCTATATCACATAGGGCTTGTGGATTCACCCAACTCCATTTTATGTAGAGAACATGTTGACATGGATGGCGAGCATCTTTGGAAATGTTCTGCTCTCCAGGAACCCCGCTCTTCTTCACATTTCAAGATGCTCTCCACTCCTGGAGATACTTCTTTTCTTTATTGGACTGCAACACTTATTATACTCGAAAGAGCCAACATAAGGACGTAATATATATATATATATATATATATATATATATATATATATATATATATATATATATATATATATATATATATATATATATATATATATATATATATATATATATATATATATATATATATATATATATATATATATATATATATATATATATTTATCTGATTTCTAACTAAAAAATCGGAAATTATGAACTGAAATAACAAGTGTTGTGTCTAAACGTTTTATGAAAGTGATGTTTTTTAAATTCATACTAAATTATCAATGATTAATGACCGTATTACTATAAGTTCAAATTACAGTTACAAATTTTAAAAATTATATTTAGAGAAGAAACCCTTATGCAAACCATAAATATCGAAACTTTTATTTTTAATAAATAATTAATTATTTTAATTAATTTTAATAAATTATTTAAATTAATTATTTTAATAAATATGAATAAAAACCTGTAAAAATACTTCAATAAAAATTGCGTAAAAAATTTAATTGAAATTTGCTCAGAAGCTCTAGAAATATGGCTAACACTGTAAACTGAATGAAAAAGTGCTATCAATACTTTATCTAATAATATAAGAGGACATGTTTATATTTCCTACAAGAAGTGTAATTCTTTTGACAGTTTCATCGCGCTACACTAACTATTGGAATTCGTAATAATAATATAACGTTATGCTAATTTTCATATTTTATTGATCTCTTTATCTAATAATATAAGAGGACATACTTTATCTAATAGTATAAGAGGACATACTTTATCTAATAATATTAGAGGACATCAAGACATGTTTATATTCTCTACAAGTAGTGTAATTCTTTTGACAGATTCATCGCGCTACAATAAATATTGGAATTCGTAATAATAACATAACGTTATGCTAATTTCCTTGTTTTATTGATCTCTTTTGATATATTTAAATATAAAGTTAAAGTAATTTTATATTTAACTACCTGTGACTAATAAATAGGTAACTAGGATTCTTTAATGATATTTTAACTGATTATAGCACGCACAGCATTAAAACTAAAACCAATTAAATGAGTGCTATAAAGTTTCAAAACCTTTTCAGTAAATTTTTGACATTACTGTAATTTTATTGATTTTATATAACTAATCATGCTTTTTTATTTCTTTTATTAGATTTATTGAAATTAATACATTGTTTTATTGAATTTATATTGAATTAATATTTAGGGCACGTTTCACAATTTATCCCATCACATTCTAAGACATACATATTTGAGATTTCGGTTTTTTTTATTAATTATTTTAAACAATTATGTGACATCAAGATATTCAATTAATGAGGTTTTTCATGAAACTTCTTTACCATCAGAATATTATGGTATCTTTTTTACATTTTGGTTTTATTATAATATAACCATATTATTTAAATTATTTATAATATTAATAATTTACAAATCTCCCTTTGATACAAATTCAAAAAGGTATGAAATTTTGATATCGAGTATATAAAAGAGATAATATAATTTAAGTAACGGAATAACATTTTTATAAATTTTTTGTAAAGCTCAAAGTTTAAATTGCGAAATTTAAAAAAATGATACAATTTCTGATCCTAACTTCATTATACCATAGGAAAGACATTTTACACTATAGAATTTTTAGAATATGCATAGATTTGCACAGAAAGCGTATCGTGCATTTTAGCTTCCATAAATTTAAATCATCATCTTGCTTAATCATGATCACCTATGAAAATCTCATTTTACTTTCAAATTTTATATCGTTTCATTATAAAATATTTTTAAATATTTAAACTTCATGAACTATCATTAAGATGTTTTTATGATTTCAGATAATAATTGAAACAGGTAATTCTTATATTTGTTACTTTTATTGGTATGATCATTTATTGAAAAGCGTTTTTCCTTTTATTATTCTAGATTCGTATGATAAATATAAAAACTAGTTTCGAAACTGTGAAAAGTATCTGAAAAAATATTTTTGAAATTCGAACAAAATATTACATTTAATGCAAAAGGAGTTTTCTGAGGCAGAAAAATGATCATACTCATGGGATGCAGGTATCTTAAAACTATAGCAGCCTATTTTTTCCTCAGAGATAATTGCTGCTTCTCTCTGACATCAAAAGACCATCTCCAGAGATGGAAATTGTTCATTTACATACTTTTCAGGAACACAATAGTGGAAAAAACTTTCACTTGCTGTTCGACATCAACACTTTTTGTTCTCAATCTATTAATGTTCTTTACATTCGTCAAGAGCTGAGACCCCCTAGCCCCATAAACAACAACAACAACAGAAGAAATAAAATAAAACAACACATCCCTCCCTCCTTCTCTTCTATCTGCACCCTTTCCTACCTCCTCCGCATCACCCCCTTTTTATTTAAAGGAACAGAAAGAATTTTTCAATCTTCTTCCTGGAGAATGTCCAAAAGGACCATTCTCTCTCCCTCTCACAACTTTCGAAAAGAACAGAAGAAGTTCTGAAAAAAATAATAAAATGCATAACAGATTTTTCACATCTGAAAAGAAAGCATTAAAATGGGGGAAGGGGGAAAAATACCAAGGAGAAGTCTTTGGAAAAGAAGAAGTATTTTAGCGTGAAGGAAAAGAGGTATTATCATACGAAAACAACAAGAAACTTGTTCTCAAAAGTTATATTTAGATGGTGGGTAGGTATACACATACAAACATACAGATATTAAGAGTGGAAGCCTGAAGTTTTTTTTCCCGCTTGACAGGTCGAAGAAATACTTAAACACATTGTCTATAACTTATGCCTGCTTAGTTTCTCTTTCTCCGGGATGTTGAAATCAAGGAAGCCCGTCTTTCGTTCCCTCCTGTTGTTTTCTTTGAAGGAGAACCCCGGGAGTTTGAGAAGCAATATACAAGAGGAAGAATTGATGTGTATTTCAACTTTTTTCATTAAATAGTATTCTTATTCGTTGAGCCAAATAAAAAGGATAAAATTTAATTTTTATACAGTTTGAAATTTAAATAAATTAAAAAATAAATTATGAATTGAAAAAAATTTCTAAAACATTTTAGCATATAAATTCATTTTAATACTTGAATGATGTCAAATTTAAGGTATTAAGATTCATGTTTTTTAAACTTGGTTTTCATATAAATACATTATTAAGTTACAGAAAGTAATTGATTAATTAAAAAATGGTTTTCAACAAATTTTTTTATATTTTTATTTATAATGAAATGATTGTATTTACATACTGTATATATATATATATATATATATATATATATATATATATATATATATATATATATATATATATATATATATATATATATATATATATATATATATATATATATATATATATATATAATATATATATGTGTCTGTGTGTTTAGTGCAGTTAATTTGTTAATTTTTTATAATTTAATGTCATTAATCTTATCATGAATCACAGCCTTATAAATTTGTATCGCTGTTATGAGACAAATTAGATCCTGGAGATTTCACTTCCAATTTAAACCTATTTACGACACCAAAGAAATGACATTATAATGAAATTATTTCATATATGATCACTAATAAAAGGATATTTATTGATGAACATAATACTTTTCAGTCTGACTATCGTAGGTTGACCAGAACTCATCCTAAAAATTTTTTCCACGTAATCCATTTCGAAATAACTTATTTCATATGAAATGATTCAAATTGAGATTAAATATAGTTTTGGAATATTTTCTCGATTTAAAAGTGTTAGCATCGTTGTATATCAAATTCTTTGTTAACCAGTTTAAAAATTTTACAAACAACCATTGTGACAAAAATCTATTAATCTATATATATATATATATATATATATATATATATATATATATATATATATATATATATATATATATATATATATATATATATATATATATATATATATATATATCTTTCTTTTTCTCTCCCATTAGAAAAGTTAAAAATATTTCTCATTTCTTTAAAATAAGTTGTCATTGTTACTTATGACACTTGGACAAGCCAAGCTCGTTAGCCAACCATTGTGAAATCAAGTCAAAAGGGTGTGTCTTTCGCTGAATAAGAGCACCAAGGTGAAAGTATGACTTTGCTTTGAGACTCCTCCAATAGAGGCAACTACAGAGGATCTACTACCCTAGTTTTAATTTTGATCTAAAAGGGGAGGAAATTTTCTCAAGGCCATTACAGCCATCGTAACTGCTCAATGACTGACCACGGACATTCGATTTTACAGATTTAACGAACACGTGTACTTGGTAGGCTTTTGACGGCATTAGGAATTTACTCCTTCCAGACGGTAGGCCGATGCTCTAACCACTAAGCTATCACGCTCCACTATAAAATATAATGATCTTTTGTGTCTTTTTTTGCTGAACACATTCATGTACATAATATTTTTGCATAAACATTTTCATGAAAAATATTTGAAAAACTAATGTTTAGTAAGATCCTGATTGTATTCATGAAATTATTTGTAATTAATTTTAATGTTATTTCAGATTTATGATCAAAATATTAAATTATTACACATTAAATAATCTTGTGGAATAAAAAATTAATTTATAAATCGTTTATTTTTTAACTGCAGATCATTTTAATCTCTCTATCAATGTTGTTTGTTCTTTTAAAAAAAAGTTCTCAATTGTAGCACATATTTGAACTTAATATTTATTTAAGAAATCACCAAAAAAATTTTTATCTCAATCCTTCTTTCATATAAAATTAATTTTGAAATTCAAGACATTTTAATTAAAAAATAGAAGCCTTAGGAAATTTCAAATACATTTTGAAATACTATGCGATTTATTGGTTAAATAAATATAATTATTAATGTAAAATTTAACTTTTATTTCGATAAAAAAAATCGATGTTAAAATACTATAGAAAAATGATGATCCGTTCTAGAGGAAACAGATTTTTGGGCCAAATTCAAGAATTCAGTAAAGAGATCTTAACATTCATGGCGTAAATCTATTTCCTTTTTTTATTGTTTTAGAGAGTATCTAAAATTTCTATATTTTTTTGACTCAAAAAATATGCAAATATTTTTCAAACAAGGAATTTAGTAGCAATTTATAAGAACAGTGTAGCACATATTCAACAACTATGGCGATTAACTTATTTAGTCAACCAACAAGAACTGATTACATAAGATTCTAAAAATTTTTGCTTTACAAAGGAAAGAGTTATTAATACAAGTTTACTCTTGTATTATATTAAAAATATATTGGCAATAGACTTACAGTTCCAGCATATTTGGATTAACAATGGCACCATTCTTGTAAAATTAATCATTGACTTTGATAAAAATGTTCATTATTTCAATAGAACCATTTACTATTCATTGATTGATATTAATTAATTAGCAAGGATTATTATTAATTAGTTTACTTTAGAAAAATATACAGCTGAACATGAGAAATTTTCATGGAGAAATTAAAGTTCAAATTGCAAATTTCTAATTCAAGATATGACCTACAATTTAAAACTGACAATTATAATTTGTTGATAATATTAACTCACAAGTGAGGTAAAACTTTTATGTAGTAATCCACACATAAACAAAGTTATTATACTGAAATATCCCTAAATTAAACAAATTCACGTTATCTTTGGTTATCTTTAAATTGACTTTGAAAGATCACATTTTCAACAGAAATGAGATTTTAATTTTTTGACTGAGAATGACTGGTGTAGTATGAAAATTTGGATATCAATGTGTCATTAGAGGCATCGTTGTTTATTGTTTTTTTATATGTGTAAAGAGATCAAAACTAAAATATACCTTTTTTTAATGTGCTTTTGAATGCACTTTATTCTTTGCTAATAATCATTTGCTTACTTTTAGTAAGGCATATGCATTAATTGTGTACAACAGATAGTGTCTTAACTGTTGTATTTTTCTGAAAATCTACCCAACTAATAAAGGTACATGTCTTGTAGAGAATTATTAAAAATTTATTTAGTCATTCTGTTGAAAAAATAATGGATTCTGCTACTTTTCAGTTGTAATAGAATTTTGAGCATTCAATTTAATGCAGACTAAAATCTGATAACTCATTTAATAGTTTTCCGAATATTAACATCTTTGCATTATTATTCTAACATAATACATCCTCTTAAAATAAAAAATAATTAAAATGAATTGATTAAGAATTCAATTAAAAATCTACTATTCTATATAATGTAAATTATAATTCATTTACTTGACTTTTTGACAAAAGTTATTTTTATTTTGAAAAATAAATGTATTTACTATGTGAAAACAAGTTTTTATTTCGGTTCTTTTAATAGAATTCGCTTCTTCAATAAATCATTTGAAAGTGAAAACAATCTTTCTCAAATACTATAAATAAATATACTGTTACAAGTTACTAAAATAAGATCGCAAACATATGTAAAACGATGAAATTCATTAATAATTTATATTATCGAATAAAATATTCTGAAATCTAAAAGGAAAATAAACGCTCAGTAGGTAAAAATAAACTTTGTTTTATGTTTGCGAATGAATATTTTATCAATGTTTTTTTTCTGATGAAATGTAACTAGAAGCAATGTTTCAAAACATTTTTTTAAAAAGAATTTAATAATCGAGCTAATCTGGAAAATCGAATCAGAATATTTTGAAAAAAATTCAAAACCTAATCCCCCTTGTTTAAAATACAAAACGATGATATTTTAAGGTATAAATTATTAACTTTCTAAATGAATAAATTAGAATCTCTTAAAGGAACAGTTTAAATAATAAGGGATAATTTGACTTTTTTCTTTGATTATAAAGACCACTCTTATTATTTTTACACATTCTAAAATGCCATAAATTGATTGAAATATATTATATGAATAAAAAAAATAGTATAAAAATTTTATTATTAAGAATTGCTGTGTGAAATCTACTATATTGTTTAATTTATTTATATAAAATTTATAAACTATTTTAACTAGTTTGACATGAAATATTATCTATTAATGGAAAATAAAGTATTATATAAATAAAATATTTTACGTAAATGATAATGTTATAATTTTGGATAAGGAACTCTTAATTTTTATTGTTT
The DNA here is from genome assembly GCA_030067965.1 of Latrodectus elegans. Taxonomy (NCBI): domain Eukaryota; kingdom Metazoa; phylum Arthropoda; class Arachnida; order Araneae; family Theridiidae; genus Latrodectus; species Latrodectus elegans. Next base: position 72,236,054 of record CM057813.1, on the reverse strand, counting down.
TAATTACTTTTTTGTCTTTAATATTATAAAAATTTAGATAAACTTAGATTTAAAACATGTAGTTATATGAGTTTTATATTTAATTATTACAATGAATACAATATGGTTATTATATTTTTGCGTAGAATATATATCAGGAATGTAAATTTTAACTAACTTGAACACACGTTTACAGAAATCCTTAACACTTTTTTATATATTTCAGTTGTAAGAAAGATGTATTTAATAAATTTAGCTAAATAACATAGTTCAAAATTCAATTTGTTTTTCTGTCTTTCTCCAAAATATAATTAAAAAAATGGATTATAAAAGGGATGATTAGTTTCTGCATAGTAAGAACTGAATGTAGCTGAGTTTATTTATTCGATATTATAGCTGCTGCAAAAGATTAGAAGATAAATTAAATACCACAAATTTCTAAATTAAATCAAAATTAAATAAAACACAAATAATAATAATATATATATTGTGTTTTGTGTTACCTAAATATATAAATAATTTAATTTGATTGAAATAAGCATATTTTACTTTAATTAAATAGTACATGATATAATTAACTCCTACTTCCCAAAAATTATGATAAACTGCAAAAGTAATAATTAACTTTTTAAGAATATAACATTAAAAAATAATGACAATTTTCTTTATTAAAAGAACTATATTTTTTACAAAAATTTGACCTATGTCCTCTTTTAGAAATATATAAATTGGTACTTGTTTGTAAAGAGAATTAGAATAATTAAAATGTTACGAAAATTCGAAACATATTTTACAAATATAAGACTAAAATCTCAAATTAATACGACAATGGACATTTTCATTTAAAAAATATCCCCAAATGAAAGATATTTAATAAATAGAAGGTTTGTAGTTTAAATTATCAAATATGCATTTAATAAATCACCTGTGCATGGCATGAATTTTTAAATTATTTCTGTTTTCTCTATCTCTGTTTAATAAATCATAAGAAACTCGATACCATTTTCTACTTTATACGCAGCCTTTTTACTATCGATTAATCGAGCATTTTCATCTTCACTTTTTAAGAGGCTGGAAAAAAACTTCTTCCATTGGAAATTAATTATTTATAGAATTTTTCCAATAAGATGTATCCTTACTTCTTTCTATCGATTATTCCCTGATTATTAATGCAAGACTCATGGACATCGCTTACAAATTCTCATTTAGGAAAGACCAATTTGTGACGGGTTTTTGCTAACTTTAACGCCTCATTACTTGCTCATCATTTCGTTATTAAATTTTTTTAGCGTAGGTTAATGAAAGAGATTATGAAAGTAAAGATATAATGAGATTTCAAACATTAAATTACACACAAACTAGCTACCAGCTGTGTACTTGGGGCAAATCTAATTATCTAAAATTATATGTGAACATAATACTCAAAATGTCTTATAAATGCGATAAATGTATACAGATTTCTCACTTTGAATTGTTGATTTATTTCAACGTCATTCACTCAATGCAAAACCTTGAGCTTTTATAAATACATACAATATAAATTCAGAAGATATGGGTGTTTGTATATATTTTGAAAATAAAATTTTCATTATTCTTTACAAATAAATTCACATTACATTCCTATAGTAATTCTTCATTCCTATAGAAAATAATTGAAATAAAAAGGACAATAATAAAATTAATAACAACTGAAATAGGACTTTTGTAGCCAAATATTCAATGTTTTATTATTCAATGTTATTCTTTGTGGAAAATTTTGTATAAATTTTTGGTTTTCTCTTAAGAGGGATATAACTGTTACTTTAAATTTCTTTTATTTTAATTTTAAATTTTAAATTAATATGTTTTCGATGCAATAATTTAAATATATTTTCACACTTTAAAAATATTATTAAATTTCAATTATTTATCAATTCAATCTTTGTTAGAATTCATTTCTTAATTTAGCTTTCCAAATATTTCTCAGACTATTCATCCAAACACTTTACTTTCAGTTAAAATTGTCTTTGATGAAGCTATAAAATAAATTTTTATTTTTTCTCCCTTTAGATTTAACATTACGTCAAATTTTTTAGAAAATAAATATAAGCTTTTTATTTCTTTCCGAATATGAAATTCATTCTTGAAACTAAATCTTCTCGTCAAATCGTGTCTAAATTTTGTGTACATTTAGAAAATAACAGCAATATACTCTACATTTATCTCTACGTAGTAACGTTTCTTTATATTAGAAAATATACTAATTTCAAGAAAAGTGTTTTATTTCTGCTACACTGTACACACTTTTTAATGAATGTTGAAATCATCATTTGGCATCGTTTTTTCAAAATAAAAAGATTTACTTTGAAAACGATAAAATTTTTGTTATTTTATTAACAAAAAATATATTTTTATGTCGAATAATTTTTGCTTATAATTACTAACTAAATTCACATTTTTATACATCTGTATAAAATATTTTCTGCGAATGTTTTTAAATTATAATTTTAAAGACTTTTTGTCCATGTAAATAATAAAAAATTAAAAGTAGTTTTATAATAATTCTGATAATTCTTTTGCACACCTACTGTCATCCCCAAGTATTTTTGGCTTAGAAATTATTTCATATTTAATCACAAATATTTCAATTTCATTTTAAGTAAATATGTCAAATTCTTTATTTTGTATTCAACAAACATGAACTTTCATATTTTTAGGGCGAACGTAGTTTTCTAGGGCAAACTAAAATTCCAAAATGCATATTGTTATATTACTTTAGCTATATTAATGTAAATTTAACTTACATTTAAGTATTAACAAATAGTTAAAATAAACAAGTCATTTTTATTTATTCCATTAGTATGTATTTATTTAGAATTTTATAAAACAATTTCACAATGTATAAATTAAATACCTCATTTATGCAACAAATTATTACACTACTTGATACCTATTTATAAAGAAAAATTATATTTTACTGACTATATTTATAATCCTATTTACAAAGTCACAGTTCTATTAATTTTAAAACTCTATTAGAGTCATTCAATCAAATAAAACCCTAATCCTCAGTCTAATATTTTATTTAAAATATTTAAATAACTTATTTCCACACACACATATTTTGTCGTTAAACGACCAATTTCACGATAAACGTAAATTTTGAAATTCAAATTATATAATGAATATAAATTAAATTTATAACGATAAGTTTTTATAATTATTGTTTAATAATATTTCTCAAGATTCAGTCTAAATAATAAAGTCAAAAATATATCATTATTTAAAAGAATTTATATTATAGTATAGTTTTATATAACATATCTATTAATTTAGATTTTAAAAAACGTGTAAATTTTTCTTGTAAACTTATAATGAAAACATTGGATAAACTGCAATAAAAAAAAGTTTTTGGAATTTAATTACTAATTTTTTTTTATTTAAGCAATCATAAATCATGCTTATAACACTACATATAAAAGCATAATTCTAATAATGAAATGCATTATTGACATATATTCCGCTATAATAGACTAGACTATGATTATATTTTTTCCTATATATTGAAAAAATTTAAATACAATCACTTAAATCATGTATAGTATGAATAAAATATTATTAAATAAAATAAACTATAACTTAGCAAGAATTTGAAATTCAATTAATAAAAGCGAAACTAAATTTTTCTGAAATGAGATAGTATTAGTAAACAAAAAAGATAAGAAGTACTTAATTGTGTTTGCTTGAATACTTATTTAACTTATAAAGTCTAGTAATTGAAATGTTAAAAATCATTCTATAATACTAGTAAATATAATGATAAGATAAATAAAAGTCTAATAATCATCTTTTAACTAAATGTAGCCATATATTTTTAACAACAGATTTCAAGTACGTAATATAATATAATATATACCGTGCTTTTATTCTCTTCACCATGACTTTTAAATTGAGCAAACTGTTGATGACTCATTTTTTGTCACTATTGATATTTCTGATTATACTTTGACGCATGTATGATTTAATTGTTTTTTAGTTATTTTTGATAATACGTTAAATATAGTGAATTTTATTAGCATATGAAAGTAAAGTTTCATATATTTCATGATTATATGATTATATATATATGCTTGTTTATATACTGTTTATCATGCCAAACCTAAACCAAACCGATTCAAAATAATTAAAATGTAGACATCTTACAGCTAACTCAAAGGAATTTTTGTGACTATTAATATATTTATATGCCTTATTTTTTTTAATATCATTCCCTACGTAAATATAAAAGTTAGTAACAAATAAAATTGAAAATCTTCAATTTTAACCTTAATATCAGGTAATATATCAAAATGTATATCTTTATTTCAATATTTTTAAAATAACAAATACAATTTGCTTATAAAATTACTAAGAAATTTTTTAATTAAAATTATATTGTAATTTAACGCAATAAAAATAAAACACGAAAATTCTTTGAAAAAGAAAAAATTAATTTAATCTTAAAATATAATAAAAGTTCCTTAATTTTTCCTTTATTAGTTTTCATACTTTTTTACCAAGATATTGCTTACTTATTGACTTATTTTTTACAAACAGCAATTTTCTGAATTACACCTTCTCATTTTGAATATAATTCAAAAATTATAAAATTTTTGCATTTTAAACAAAAAATTTAAATACTGCTTAAGAACTATGAGAAATAGGATCAAAATATATTTTAAATTTTAATAATTTTTTCAAAAAAGGAAACCATATTCTAATATACTATTTTTTTATTCTAAATTAATGTTGTAAATGAAAATTAGAAAATACTTACATTTATAAAAATTAACTTCATCTTAAAAAAAGTATATAAAAACTTTCCTTCTGGGATTCTCTAACTTTATATCGAAATAATTATTAATTCTTGTTTTCTTATAAGCCTAAATTTTATTAATTTAATAATATTTACAATCACGTGTTTTAAATTTAATAACTCGAAAGCAGCATTCAGATGATTTAAGCATTCTAAATGAAAAATTCGAACACAACTTAAAACTTAAGGGAGATAGGTGAGTCAAAATATACAGTTTTGAAGTACATATTTTAAAAACTTGATCATGATTAAGCGTAACATAAAATAATCAAAAAAAAGTAGTAAAAACATTAATTATAATTAAAATATTAAATACTTTTAATTAAAAATAATCGAACGAAGCATTTAACTACGTTATATCTATTATAAATTTAATATTTTTATTGATTCTTATTTAACTAAAAAATATTAAATTTACAATAATTTACAAATTCTTTTTATTCTTAATTATTAAATTTATTTAAAAGTACTTAAATAAATATTTGTGTTAGTAAAAATATTTCAAAAATATATTTACTGATAACATTTCTGCTAATAATAGATTATACTAAGCTATATAATTTATTATATTGTAAGCATTAAAATTTTCATTCGATCAACATAAAAATATTTATTCTTACGAAAGTACTTTTAAACATTTTAATTTAAAAGCTCCAGGAAATTAAACTTTGAGAAAAATCTTATTTTTAAATATCTTTAGAAAAATAATTCAAGTATTAATTCCAAAAGTTTCATAGTAAAATGCCATCTAAAAAACTATTTCTAAAAAGGAAAAGTAAATAAAAGGGACAAAATTTTCTTTCTTCTTTAATTTGAGAACTTAAAAATGATATGATTTTAAAATAGGCTTTAAAATAGAAACCGAAGTTAATTCATCCAACTTCTTAATTCAATTTTATACAATACATAAACAACCTTTTAAAAATTAAGGAATTTTTAAATGTATGTTCGTTATGTATATACATGCATACATATATATTACTTTAGCAAACTTTTATTAATCTAAAATAATATCTTTTATTTATTTATGATATATATGTTTGAATTGATTTACAATATAAAGCATGCAATAATTTTTAAAATTTTAGCATAAATATTTATATTATTACTGTGAAATATTATATAAATTAACAGTAACTGCCTAGAAAAACGCTTTAGATAAGTTATGTTCACGAGAATATAAATATTATTATTATTCAGATTTTCAGTGAATCTAATTGGAGAACTTTATTTGGGAGGGGGGAAGAGCCTTACGTAATTAAAACTCGAAGTACTGAAACAAAAGAATTTATTTCATTTCTTAAATAGCTTAAATTATGTTTTTAAAAGAACCTAAAACATGGGATTAAATTTAAAGATAAAATGCTTACAGAAAAAACAAATTTTAATTGGAATTAATTTATTTCCAAACCATGTATGATGTTAAAAAAACACATTTCCAGATCTGATATATTATTAAAAAAAAATAATGAAGTTTACAATTATCTTTCTCAAATTATATGTTCTAGCATAAATGTACTTAAATAGGTGTCAGTAAAGATATGTTTTAAATTTCCCTCAACTTTTTATTTATTGATTAAAAAAGAAATACATTCTATTAAAAAAGACCTTAAGATCGGATTCTATAGGGATATTTACTTCAGATTAATCTTTGTAGGCAACCAGGAAAAATCAGAAAATGTGAGAGAAATTACCTACCCTGGATCATGCGAAACATCGGTTGGACTTGCTGCGCTGCTCTGGTCTTCGGAATCCATACTACTTTCACCGCTAAATCTTTCTTAGGTGAAAAAATCCCTTTTTTCCTTCAAAATGCTGATGTTCGTAGCAGTGAAAAAGGCAGCGGCCGAACACGCTTGTTTGTCTTTATTTAAACTAAAATCTATTGCTGTAAAAAACGGTATATAAAAAGAAAGGCAGCGGCGGCGATATTCGGTGTTAGCCACTGGTTTCCAGCAATCCCTTCCATGCTACAAATTTTCTCTCGAATCTCTACTTCTTCCGGCTGAATCTTGATTGATAGAGAACCTAGCCTTCCACTCTGCCATTGGACCTCCGGTCTGACGCAAGCGCTCTCCGCATCTCAGCTCCCCGTCATTCTTTGACGTCATGCCTCCCTGGATTGCTAAAACGAATGCAGTGGCGCCATCTGTCTGGTATTTTGATCAGTTCGTTTACTTCCATCTTTATGAACACCGTAATTAAGATAAATAATGGTTCTATAGTTTATGCCTAGTACCTGCGATCTCATTGGGTTCAGGTTTGGTTGTATTTGCATGAACGTTATTCCAAAATGGAATCTTGAACGTTTTAAACTTGTTCTGTCTTTGGCTCTGTAAAAGCTGTTTTTGTGTGAGCTGATGTTAAATGCGGAAAAAGTAACTTTACATACAACAGTTGTTCTTTTTATGTTACATGAAAAATATTAAATAAAAAAAAACATTTAAAAATAATTTCTCCATTTATGCAAGTTATCGATTAAAATTATGCTTAAAAAATCCATTCAATCTATGTATATCACATTATTTATTATTATATGTAAATTAATCAATAAATTATGTTTATCAACCTAATAAATATCAAATTTCAAAAGCGTCAGCTAATTACAAAGAATTTATAATTATATTTGAATGATTATATCCATATATAATAAGAACAATAAGAAATAAACATTATATATGTATTTATTTAAATATTATTTTCATGGATAAATTATTAAGTTTTTGTTTTAAATAAAAAGCATAAATTTTAGATTCCTTAGAAGTGGGCAAGGATAGTTTCGCACTATTAGAATATTTGCAGAATTTAAATTTTGTAATACATAATTTACTAAACCATATAGTAAATTTTTGAATTATGGAAACATTCTATCAATTAATAAATGCATGGCATGCACATCCAAATTAATTCCTATGTTATGCAAGCATTTCAGTTGCTGGATTTATTTATAACTACTTATTATATACATCACAGAATTCAACGGATAAATTTAATTTGATTTTTTCATATCATTCTTGCTGGTTAAAATGCATGATCACTGAAATGCTTATAACATTTTAAATTCCAATAAATGTTTAGAATATGTCACTTATAAGATATAAGTAAAGAATTGTTGCATTGTTTATAATTACTGCGTAAGAGTAAAATCATTCGGTTTCTGTATGAGGTGTTTCGTAAATTATTTTCAAGAGCTTCAACAGATATTCAAGTTATCAAATATCTCAGCAAAAAATAAAAAGTCCAATTAAATTTACAGAATCAAAAATGTAAGACTGCGAAAATGCCAAAAACAAATTTCAAGTTCAATTTAGAAGCAAATCACGAAATACAAATTAAAAAGAAATAAAAAGCAAAAAGTAATACACGTACTTTTCAAAATAAAAACGTTATTACTGGAATTCAAGCATAAATCAAATGGATTTTGAAAAATCTATAACATCATGTAAATGGTATAAAAATCAATAAAATAAAATAAATTATGTGAAATGCGAAAACGAAACAAAAACAGTCATTTATTAGTCACATATATTCAAGGTAAATTATTTCAATACATCATGCTTTAAAAAACATTTTTTAAATAATATTAGTATATCAGAAAGATAATAATTAGTCTGTACCCAGATCCATAGATCAAGCAATGAAATATCTCATTAACATTTTGATAAATGAAGCAAATATATAGGGATAAAAAATAATAATTGTCATCTAGTTTAATTAAAAAGTAATACTATTTAAATTTACTTTTTGAAATATTAATTAGATAAAATAATTTCTTAAGACAATGAAGGTAAAATATGATTTTAAATTGATGTTTAATACCTTTTATTTATATCATTGATATTTATTATAGAACCTCTTTTTAATTAAAAAATAAAAGTAAAAAATCTGTCGTAATAACATGTTTGATTTTATATTTTTATAAAAACATTAAGAAAAGTATTTTATAACGCAGTATTTATATTTTTCAATAAGAGTTGATGCTTTTAAGATTTTATTTTTCGAATATCCGGAAGAAAAATTTTAATAAATTTAAAACTTCCTTTTCTTTTATATTTCAACTCCTAAATGCTCATCTTGAAGGATTATAATCAGTTTTAAGATTAAATACATATTTAAAGTGTTTATCAATGAAGCATTCTGATTCTTCAAAATTTCAACAATATTTGTCATTTTTTAGTAAATTAACATCCCCAGCAAGTAAACCAAAATAGATGCATAATGAATCTTAATGATTAAGAAAATAATAGCAAAATATTTTAAGAAAAGCTGGATTTAAAATACGTTTGTAAATATTATTATTTTTATAATATTTCTGGCCAAGTATTTTCTTCAATCATTTTCATTTAAAATCTTGTTTCAAATTTTCATTATTTTTCAAAGTTAAAATTATATACGAAAATATTTTTTATAAAAAATACAGTTCAGAGAAACATATTTTTATATTTATCTAATTCACTAAAATATTAAACTTAAAACTATATTTAATAATTGCTTTTAATAGCAATCTTTCTGAAAACAAGTAAGGTACCGTGATTAAAAATACTATTTAATCATTAAAATACGTTGTGAAAGCTATTAAATTAATTAACCAATTGCTAAATTTGTGACGCTGCTAGTGTATAAAATACTTCTAATTAATTTTTAGATAAAAGAATTTAAAAGAATTCTAAGAATATTTATAAAGTAAACTTACATAACATTTGCAGAAATACAGTGTTAATCATAAATTTTATGTTGAAAATCATTACTGTGAATACGTATAGCTATAGTACGAGATCAAAATTTTAGAAATTTAATTCATTCATAGGAATAAAAAGTTACTGAAATATTAAGTAATAAACTTTCTATTTAGAATATTATACGAAAATTATAATTATTTTTATTCATGAGTTTTTAAGAAATATTTAAATTCAATGTTTTCCATTTAGAAATTTTTTACGTTCTGTAGCATAAACAGTGCATCATTTGGCGTTCAAAATATTTGATATCATATGAGAAAACGTTGAGGATTAAAATGTATGAAAATTTTAGATCACAAGCAAAAATTTAAGTTTTTCATTAAAGAAGAGCTTTTATGTAAAATATTAGCTTATAGTGATATTAATAATCTTCTTTTACTAGCTACAAAAATAACTAAAAATAGAATTACGCTTTTAAATATCATTATATAAAACGGTCAAATGAACAATGAGCAAATGCTAAATTTGGACCTATAAACAGTATCATTTTAAAATAATTTGACTGTATAAAATAAGATTAATAATAAAAAACTTATTTAGAGAGATATACTAATCCTACAACAGAAATTCGCAGATATCATTGATTTTTTGAATGATGTTTCTTATATATTTTCTATTTTAAGATACATTTTCACTGAAAAATATGAAATATCTTTGAAATATAAAATAAAAATGATTATTGACATTCTATATTCTCCATTAAGCGTTTTACGAAGCATTGAAAATCTTTCTTTGATAGTGATTACAAATCTTGTAACTATAGCTAATAATTATTAACCATACTAATTTGATTACTTTTAATAGAAAAATTATTTTAAATATAATTGTGTAAAATAGTAAGAAATAATTCAATCATATAAATTTAAACGTTAATTGTTAAATTATGTTAAAACAAAATATATATTAGAATGGATATTTATAGCAAAACAATTTTTTTTAAAAAAAGAGAAAAATTGTTTACAATTTTTATACATATTTTTGTAGAACGTATTCATCTATTCAAAATGTGACAAAAAAGTTTTTTTTAAATATTTTAATAAATAAAATTTAATTTTGACACAAAATGTAACATTAATTAATACTTTAATATTTAAAAATTAATACTTTAATACAGTAAAAATATGAAACAGCAGAATACTATTTACACATAAATAAACAGAAAATTAATATATTTAGAAATACAGAAAAATAATATAGTACTTAGATATAGCAATAGTAATTGCTGTTCTTTGCTTTTAAATTAAGAAACAAACATGTTTTTTGATAAATATTTCTGCTTATTCTTCCTGTTTATTTAAATTAAACATTTTTAAGTAAAAATCAGAAATTTATTTAAAAAAATATTTTTATCATAATTTTACCTGAAACAATTTGTTATGCTATCAGTTTACATTGATAACATAATTTTCAGTACATGCTAAATTAGAGCTAAGAAACGCAAAGAAAATATAATTCAATCACACACATTTATAATCTATGTATATGGAGCAAGTAAAAACTATTAAACACGAATGTAATTATCTTTTACATATAATTATATAATATATATACTTGATGTAAAAGAAACAGATGATTAATGAAATACCATTTATTTATTAGGTATCTTATGCAAAAAACAAGGATAGCTATATGGTCCTTTAATAGAAAAATATTCATTCAGTAAAGTTATAAATAACCTTTTGAAAAATTATTTGTCAAATCATCTCTCTCTTCTTCAAAGGCAGTGATTTTTAAACTTTTTAAGATTTCCTCTTCATAAGCAGATGAAAAGCTTTTAATGACCCATTTGTAAAACTTCTACAAATTAGAATCTATGGACGGGGTTTACTGAATTGTAAGGAGCAAACATTTTAATTAATTTCTTTCATAGTCGTATACACTAATTTTATTTAATTTAACTCAAATTTCTTGCCCTGAAACAGCAAAACACATGATAGTAAAAGTATATAATATCAATTAAATAATCAAAAACGTCCTTAAGATAGTTGTTCTTGTTGGTTAAGAAACAATTTCTGAATGTTTGATTCAAAATTTTTAAAGCGATGACATATCAAGCTTTCTCTTTTTCTTATTTGTAGTTGACTTTCCTTTTTTGTACTTATATTTGTCAAAGTGCTGCATTTTCTCTGTACAAGGTTAAATAAAGGAATACTAGTTTAAGAATATTTTGATGACAGTCCACAGTCTTGTGTAGAGGTATTGATGCTAATTTAAACTAAAATTCTTTCAGACGATGACCATTCTGGAAGCGCGCTTTTACTAAATCCATATCCATCCAATTCATCTTGATTCTAAGCATCTGATGTTTAAATATTGATAAAATTGTTAATTGACATTAAAGGATAAAATATAATCTATAGTTTGGGAAACAATCTTTGTAAGAAGTCTATAACTCTGAACAATAAGCTTGGGTTTCATTGAAAGAAATTTCATTACTTCAATAGAGTTTTTCAAGATTTAACAGAATTGAAAAAATTGTTAAACTTGTTGCGAATAAAATTCTTACTCTACATAAGGAATGTTTTAGGAAAAGGGAAATAACATCAATAATCAGAAAACAGAAATAAAATACCATAATCAAGTCGATCTCTTCACCCAGAACCAGCAAAATGATTTCCATTGCATTTTGGGAATTAAATATGAATTTTAAATTGTATCAAGCTGATTCTCAGAGCACACTTAGTTTCTTTTCCTTTAAAGAAACCAAGTATAGAGTATTTCTTTTCCTTTAAAGAAATCAAGTATCGTCACAATTTTACTGACATTATTTATAATTTCAAGGTTGACAGTCCATTCAGTAGCTTATCTCTAAAGATGCTTTTAATGTAAAAACAAATATTTATTTTTTCGGTCAGTATGAATGTTTGATGATACTCTCGAAAATAAGATGACTTTATCACCTCGTTACACAACACTTGATTACAGAAACAATACATGGTTAATTGTTGTTTTAATGATGATGAAACAAATTTGAACTTCAAGTACATCGAACTGTATTGAAGAATTCTTTTTATTAACATTTATGATGAGCAACACCAAAATAAAATGCTGAAAACATAAATATTTCTCGTAATCATTAATTTGTGGAACAGAATTTAAACTTAACTCGTTAGAGGAATTCAATGAAAAATTTTATATATTTCATTCATTTCGCTCTTTTTCACTTAATAAATAAATATACTGACCAGTTCTAATAACTTTAAGAACAGAATATACGTGACATAGGAGAATTGATTTAGAATGAAATGCATTGTAATGACTAATGCTTCAATGCATTATGTGCGAGTTAAATATAGGAAAAAATTTATCAATAAATTAAATTTATGGTTATGCAAGTATACTTATACTAATATCGCTAAAACTGAATTAATTAATAGTTCAAATTTCTTTTTCAAAACTATGACCTCTGAAGAATTTTCGGAAGTTCATTTTTCGATATAATATAATTTATACATTGGAATTTATAATAATTTGTATAGTTAAAAAATATTTAAAAAAACAATTTCAAAATAATTTTACATTTGTATTACATAACTAACAGATGAAGGCTGTTAAAAGATACTTGAATACCACAACTGTAATGCTTATTGAGTAGACTTCATGGATTGTATCACAAGAGGGAAACTCTTAAAACTTCAAACTACTTATCTAGACAAACGTTCAAGCAGACAGAAAAATGCAAAATTCATTTATGTTATTGAATATTTATCCAGGATGAAATTTTTCACTTGGAAGAGTGCAATCCCATTAGGATATGTTTAATCAAATTTATCTATCCTCTAAGACAAGAATTTGAATCCTTGATCATTAGGTTAAAATAAAGGTTTGAATTTTATATTGCATACTTTTAATTTAATATTACTAATTAAAGAAATTGAATAGGAAGTGTTTGAAAAATAATGGCACATTTAGCCAACAACTAGTGATACTTCTAGGTAAATATTAATTTGTTATAACATTGATTTACACAAACTCAGATATAAGGGTTTTATAACTCTAACTCTTAATATCTTTATTTATAAAATTTTACTAAAAAAAATATTGTAATTGAGCAAAACTAATCCTTGTTACCTTAATTTGAAATGGCACAGTTTTTTATTTTCAGAAAAATAGCAAATTAGGTGCCTAAAATAGTTGAAGAGTAACACATTAAGGACGCCTATTCCTAGGAAAATTCAATTAGAGATAAACATTATGTTCTGAAATTTCATGACATGGAAAGGTGATTTACTCAAATGTCAATCTCCGCACTTGATAATAATTCAAACTTCGAAGCAATCGATTCATACACTGTCGGAAGAGTACTGTAATAAAATAATCTAACCCTAACTAATTTAGATTATTTTATTACAGTACTCTCATTACTCTCAGGAAAAGAGTGATTTTCTCATTACACTACTCTCAGGAAAAGAGTGATTTTCATTTTGTCCCACATTATTTACCTGAAACAAAAGTTATTTACCGAACACATTATTTACCTCAACATCACAATTTTCTGCCAGAAACATCACTAAAACTACTTTAAATATATATAATTTAAGAAACGACTCCAAAAAGTATCATTTATCTACCTATGTGTGTGTGTGTGTGTGTGTGTGTGTGTGTGTGTGTGTGTGTGTGTGTGTGTGTGTGTGTGTGTGTGTGTGTGTGTGTGTGTGTGTGTGTGTGTGTGTGTGTGTGTGTGTGTGCGTGCGTGCGTGTGTGTGTGTGTGTGTGTGTGTGTGTGTGTGTGTGTGTGTGTGTGTGTGTGTGTGTGTGTGTGTGTGTGTGTGTGTGTGTGTGTGTGTGTGTGTGTAAAAGTTTCATAACATTTCTTATATATTTGGTAGATTTTCATGCCTACATAACGATTTCATTTTCGAACGGCTTGAATCGTACCATTTATAGAACTCCCTTAAAAGAGCTGTTGCAATAAAAGGCGTTTATAGAGTGGCTCCTTCTGAACATTATCAATAAATAACTATCTTCATTTTGCTTTTTTACAGCCAAGCAATCTTATAACAATCTTTAGAAAATATTTTCATTTCACAAACAACAATTTCTTAGTATATAAATGAGTGTATTATGTACTGCAATTTTACAAATTTCTAACACTCCTGTGCTATAATTGTCTTTTGCGCCATCGTCCTGAGAAAAAACAGTACATATGTAGTAGTGAGCATAGTTCACAAGAACAGATGCGTACTTATATTGGTCTAGTTTGCCTTCTAGAATGAACCCAGAGAACCCCAGGAAAACATTCTCCAGAACATAGTGCTTCTACCTCAAGCATGGACCTTTCTGGCAATGGTTACAGGGTGTTTGTTTTCAGAAGTTTCACATCATATACAACAAGGTCCATCTGTCATATAGCGCTTAAAACGTAATGCATCATAAAAAGCTACCTATCGTCTAACAATGGAGGTCTAGTTGAGATACTCGCATACAAATTCCAGCCTTCATCGTGAATGAACAGCAGCCATCATAGGTTCATGAACCACACGCCTGCTTCGAAGACCCAGACACAGCAACGTTTGCTGAACAGTAGTTTGGAAGACAATGTTAGTAGCCCTTTGGTTCATTTTGGCTGTCAAATGCTCAACCCTAGCACGTCTATTTGTACGAATGCATCTCCGCTACCGCCACTCACCTTTGTCATCTATGATACGTTGTTCACCGCATTTTCCTTGTCACTGATTTCGGACAGTCTTATTTTGCCCTGTATTTTTACCACAGTGGTAGGCAAATAATTCAAAAAATTAGGTGTTTTGCAAATGTTTTCTTCCTTGGTGCGAAAGCCAAAGATCATGCCCTTTAGAATACAGGATGATCACCCCGTTTTTGTGATACGCCAATGATTGTAAAGTTTTAAAAAGCCCTAGCACACCCTTTCTATACACTCAAATACATTGTGCTGCCACCTGCCTTCTGTAGAGCGCAGTGGCCTGATTGGTTAGGGTGACATTCTTATCATGGGAAGGTAGTGGGTTTGAATCTTGGTTTAACCGGCATTCTGGCGTACCGACAAAGGTGGCCGGCTAACTTGAAATATGTCGTAGTCGCAATGTCCTTTATGTGAAATGATACCTGTGGGCACATGCCAAGTATTGGGGTTTTAAGTTAGAGAGATCTTCACCCGCTTCCATATATTTGATAAAGCTCAACTTAAGTATAAAAAAAGGAAGTATGCTGGTGCAACAATAACAATCTGCCTTCTGTAATTCGTTATTTAATTCAACGTCAAAAGTTTGTTATAGTCACATTAATGTGACTGGGCTCTATACATAATTTTTGCTTAAAGTAATACTATGAATAATTCATCCGTGTATTTTTTTTTCAATTGACTTACGTTTCATATCTGATTTCAGTTGAAAAATCTCACCATGAATTATTTATCATCTTTTTTTTATTCTTATCATTTTAGATAAAGTGATACATCTGAATCGATTTAGAGAATTCAAAAACCCTTAAAAGATATAGTTCGTAAAAATTTACACAAGACTTAACGAGAGCAACCAGACTTTCTTATTTAAATTTCATAAAATATATCATGCATGCTATACTTTTTCAATAATATTAAGATCAATATTCAGATTGCTTTAACTAGCTTAACAAAAAAATGAAATGTTTATTTGTAATTTTGTATTTTTAATATGGTGATAGGGAGCTGAGTGAGTATACATTGTACAAATATTTGCTCATATGCAATCTATATAAAAATATTATTATTTGCAGACTGTGAACGTCATTTCTACCAAAAGAGCACATTTAATTTTATTACTATTTTTTTATTGCGAAAAAATATCTTGCGTCATAATTACGTAAAAAAAAATTTTTTAAATATTAACAATCACATCAGTACAAATGAATTCTGAAAGTAAATTGAGACTAAAACTTTCGTATTTTCTGGATATTTTTTTTAAATTTCTCTTATCCATCCAAAATAATCCAATAAAATCCAAAATGAGCAAATTCTGTATATCATGTCACAGATCATTAAATTCGCATATTTAGAGAAATATTTAATATATAGAAGCACCATACTGATAGCGATTAATCTTACAACTCCTCTATTTTGAATTACAAATTGCTAAATTGGGAATGGCCGATTCAAATATATCAATTATGAAAAAAGGTTTAAAAATATAAATCTCATCTTTTGAAAAATATTTTCTTTTTGATAAAAATAAGCTAGAGAGTGTTTAATATGCAGCATAATTACAATTTATTGTTTTTATTCATCGTATAATACTTATTAACTGTAAATATAACTGTCATTTTACTCATTAAGTAAATGAAAATTTCACAATTCATTAATGTAAAATCTTCCTGCTACCATTTTCAAATTTTGTAGTAAGTAATAAGTTCAATACAGAAGATGCATTAAGTTGATTTGTTAATTAGTATTTTAAAGTAATTTTTGTGGAATAAAACATATTAACAAATTCTTCTTTACTAGTATACGAACTTTTTGACATCACATTCAGAATAAACTAATGATTTAATGATGTTTTAAAGCTTTTTAAAATCCACATAATATGCCTTCGAGATTATCTTTCATAGATAGTAACATTATTCACGTCTTATAACTAAGGAAACCAGTAAAACTCCTCAGTACACACTCTAATAGACATGATAAGAAGACAGAGAATTGTAACATTCTTATCTTATTACTCAACAGTGATTATAATAAAACTATTTTTTGGCCATGAAGAATAGTGTCTTACCATTAGGACATGCTCATCCCAAACATGAACATTTGTTTTTAATAACACGATAACAATGAAATACGTTGCTGGATTTATAAATTCCTTTATGTAAACGAACTCTTTATTCTGTTTGTCAACTAAACTGTTGTCAGAAGTTAAATTGAGAATTGCAGTTTGGAATAGAACTAAACTTATATCAGAATGTTTGTCACTGGCTAATTTTTAACACAAGCTCTAATTCACTTCAAAATCTTGATTACCCCATTTATAATTTATTTAAACAGTTAATTAAGGCAAATTTAAACTCATTGAAAAGTTTATTAAACGTGATGCACATACGAGTTCATGAGAATTTTGTAGTGTTTCAGAACATAAATTCTTCTCTTTTAAATTTATCATCTATGCCAAATCACTGAAGTAGAGAAAAAATGCATGTCCCTGGATACTTTTGTATATCTTCATCACGAAAGTATAACTTATGTTAAAAAGTAAATTAAAGTTCAACACTTTCTATTTTTTTTAATTTTGAAAAGTATTGTTTTCTCCCACTGCATTGAATGGGCTTTCGCTTTCCCCAAAATGATGTGGATCGTAAGCATATTAGAAATGAGACCCAATTTCAATGCTCAACAACTTGTAAATTAAAATACCACAAAAAGAAATGTTAAGAACTAAAAATAATATGTAAAATGCTAGAAAATTTCCTTTTGTTAAAGCTAATTTTCACTAAGCTTAATTTTACTTATAAGTTTAATTTTTAAATAAAGATAATTTTCAAGTGCTTCTTTTTCAATTTAATTTACTTTTAGTTGAACTATACTTGAAGAAATATTTTGATATTAAAAATAATGCTTTGAACGAAACTAAGTATGAATTTCTTTGAAAAATTGTATAAATGTTGTCGTTTCCAAATCTTGGAACTAAATAACCGTTTTCCTCTGATATCAATGCCCGGGAATATTTTTAAGCCCCCAGTTGTGGCAATACTTATTAGTTGCATGTTAACAGCATTCATTAATAAGTCCTGCTGCTTTTAATATTTTATTTTAATAATAACAATTAACAAATAACAATTTTATGATTACAGTCCATAAAAATAAATTGCACACCATAATACGCTGGTGCCAATACGGTCTTCATGCGACCGCATCCAAATAATAGCTGGGCTAGATTCCCCATCGGATAGGGAAAATGCGCTTCTCTTTTCCCTTTAGGGATTTACTGTGGCTGAGTTGCCACACTAGTATCAAATGTTTCTACGAATACATAAGCAGAAATAATTTATTGCCTTTTTAAAATATTACGTACAGATCTGGACAAATATTTTTACTGAAATATTAGTCTAGGCAAGTATCTAATTGATTGCTAATTAATCTTCATCAAAATATAAACATATCATATCATGCAAAGTTATTTTGAATGCATACTCAGAAAAATAGTAAACATTATCTGATACATGAGTTATTTATATGATACTAAAAACTGCATCTCAATATTAGTAGTTAATCAATGTATACTTATTTACAGTAAATTAAAAATACAGTTTTCTGATACACTGAGGCAGCTGCAAGTAAGAGGTGGAGTGTCTTGCTTAACAAAAGAAGTAGAATACCAAGTCTACCTATTGGAATTGCTTGCTTTCGTCTGCTAAAAAGACATGACCATTTTCAGAAGCCTTTTCATTTTATTAAAATCAAAGATTTGTCTTTTTGTTCTCTATTCTACTAGGGGGATGTAGATGGTGACCACCTCAAGTATTGCCTAATTGTTTTAACGTTTATTGAAAATAACTCTACAGACGCTAATTTTAATCCTTTTTGTGCTTCATCATATCTTTATTGAGCTGATCGTCAACTAATGGCACAGATACCGATGACGGAAATAGGATAAAAAAATTTCTAGGAGGTACTATATGATCTTAGATTCTTAATGAATTCAATAATTTTCTAGTCTAATAAAAACATTTTATTACATTATACTCATTTGTCTCATTCTTGAAATACTTCATCCATAATGAAAATAGAGACATTATCAAACATGATTGCTGTAAAGATCAGATGAAAAAATAGTCTCCTTCATTTTGGCACCTGCCATAATGAAATAGAAATCGAATAAGAAAAAAAGATAATATGCATAGGAGGAGTTGCACTCATGTTCAGAAAAATAGCTGTCATCATCGAAAGAAAATTGCAACTACCTAAGAGTTAAAATCGTTATCTTCATAGCTAATCCTTAAAAACTATGTGCTATGTAATTAATTCTAACGAAACTAATACACTGCTTTGCTCAAAAAAATTAAATAAAGTTCGTATGCTTAAAAATTAGTTTTTTGTATGCTTACAAAATTATCTTGATGTAAAATATATAGCCATGAAACAAACTATATAACAAAAATTTAAATTAAAAATTTTTAATATTTTTAAAAATTTAAAAACCATTTAATGCTTTTTGACAAAAATATTTATCTTTTAAATTTTCAATCAAACATATTATCGAATCGTACAAAAAATTAAGGTAAATGGTTGTGAAAAGTCTAGTTATAATTTTGAATATTGTTTACCATTTAGCAAATTTTAATTTCAAATGTTATTCTCAATTTAAAAGTTTTAAGGCTGTTAACAGTTACGGTGAGTTATATTCAAACTATATCAATTAGAATGATTGGTAATTCATTAAAGGGGAAAAAAGTTTCCGGAATTTCTCCTTTGGGGCAAAATTCTACTTAACAATTCTCAGTAATGAATTTGTTAATGAACACGCTAATGAACTCATAATGATGGTATAATGAGTTTTCTCATCTAACGACTTCAAATAACCTAGTTCGGCAATCAAAAAGCTCAGATATTATAATCAATCTGAAATTCGATACTGTTGCCATTTATTGAAGAAAATAAATTTAATAAAAAATTTTCTGTCACAATTCCAAAAAAAATGTTAAAATATCGTTAGCTATGGTTTATTTCGGTGTGGAATTAAAATGAGAAAGACATCGTTTATTGTTTTGTAAAATCATCAAATTTTAATCAAAATGAATTCAATTGCACATCATTTGAACTTAAAAATCCTTAATCTTTAATTTAGTTTATATTCTAACAATTATCAATTCGTAAGATTTCATAAAGAGAAAGTGTTTTTTTATTTTCGAATAGTGTGGGCTGTAAGTCAGTTGTAATACTGTTTAAAAGAATGTTTATATATATATATATATATATATATATATATATATATATATATATATGTGTGTGTGTGTGTGTGTGTGTGTGTGTGTGTGTGTGTGTATGTATATATATATATATATACATACATATATATATATATATATATATATATATATATATATATATATATATATATATATATATGTATATATATATATATATATATATATACATAAACGTCATTTATAGATATATCTGCATGTAATTATGTATGAATGATGTATTTTAAATCCTGAAAATTTTAATGAAGCCTTATAAGTTTTTATTCTAGTTATTAATTACTTTTCGGATATCATTATTTATTACGAAACTTATTTAAAATTCTTTACATTTAATCACATCACATGTAATTTAGTTTTGATTAATAATTCACAACTTTGAATCATAATAAGAATCATCAAAAATGTTATTTGTAACCTATTTTGAATTTATATTTTAAGTTATATTTTTTACACACTTTTCCATATTTTTATTTAAAGATAAGTAATAAATTACACTACACTTTTGAGTTCTATATTTAATATTTAATGTGATTAAATAAGAATGATTACCTATGATTAATGGTTAAATATGACATTTATGGGATTCCCATAATTCTATTATCCATAACTGCCTCTTATTATAATTTATTATTCTCATCATAAAACTTAAGTTTTAGTAATATTAATTTACAACTAATCTTCTAATGTCGTAATATGGTGCTAATATGTCGTACTATTTTCTAAAATCAGTTTAATGATAGTAAATTTCACAGTTAAAGTTTAATTTTCATTTACTAATGCATGAAATTGTGGTTTTCTGAACGCTCTTCTCAAACTAATTTAGAATTCCTGCTGTAATCACTTTTTTGTTAGCTTTATATATTAAAGTTTTAGGGTAAGTAAATTATCTATTTCAAAATTAAGTTTGTTTTTAACATAATGTTTACAATTCGTAACAAATGCAAAAATATTATTTAGAAAAATTTCATAAAATAAAGTAATAAAGTGCATGATTTTGTCAGATGTTTCCAAAAAAATTTTAAAGTAATTACATTATGTACATAATATGGGAAACAATATGCATAAAGATACTGAAAATATTTAAAATACTGTTTATTACAAATAAAACTTAGATAAAAATATTAAATTTATAGCTTGAAATAGTGGTAATTTTTATTCTTTCTCCACATTTCAATCTTATAAATATTATAATTCAGAAATAGACATTTAACTAATTTCAATAATTTCTTTTTCAAAGGTTTAATTTTCAAAATGTTTTTTAGTCTCTCTCTCTCTCTCTCTCTCTCTCTCTCTCTCTCTCTCTCTCTCTCTCTCTCTCTCTCTCTCTCTCTCTCTCTCTCTCTCTCTCTCTCCCTCTCTCTCTCTCTCTCTCTCTCTCTCATTCAATAAAACGCATCAAAGCATTTAATGCCTTTAGTTGTGTGTTATAAAAATGGAAAAACTTTATTTTTGTGAAATATGGCATTTTTATCCATTGCATATAATTATGAAAATTTACACTGTTAAAATTAACTTTTTAAAGAAGGATTGATTATATTTTCTTAAAAAAATGAACTCTACAAGATTTTTTTCCTACTATCGAAGTACAAGGCATTTGTACAAAATTTTTTATTATGCAATACATCCGTATAAGTAGCACAGCAAAAATGTATTGAGGAATAAGGAATAGTTAAAATAAAAGAGTCATCAGAATTATAAATATCTAATGACTATTCACTTTTATATAAATTAATAAATCTAAAAATAATTTAAATTATCAAATAATCAATAATGTTTAATAGATCAATAATGTTTCTTGATTATTATTTAAAGTATTAAATAATAATCAAGAAACATTATTGATATATTTTATCAAACATCAATTTAGCAATCCTAAAATAATTATACTGTGGATAAAAATTCAAATTTTAGATAGTGTTATTTACAAAATATTAAAAATAATTGGAAAACACAGTCTAATATCCATAAAAGTTGCAGAAAAAAGAATGTATAGTTTTACCAGCAAGAAAGTTATAATAAGCTTTATATATAACATTATTAAGTATAAAATAATCTTGAATTAACCTCAGAAGGGCCATCTTATCAGAGCATGCATTTATGTATAAAAAGACTTTATTATGTATCAAAAGTTTGAAATAAAAAATAATTGTAACAATAAAGTATAAAAATATGTTACAGATATACATATAATAATTAGTCAAATTCTATTTGAAGGTAATAAATATATATGTAAGCAAAAATATTTTAATTAAAAATGGATCAAAAAAAGAAAATGGCGTAAAGCTTAAGTATATGCCAAAATTAAAAATGAGGTATATATTTGTATACATAAATATTTAATTATACTAATAAAACATATAATATCTTGAAGACACTACATCTAATTACAAAAACTGTAAAAACTCACAATAAAGACAATATAAAAAATGTTTTTACTTCTAGCTTAAAATAGATGTCACAAAATTTTGCCTTTCTCAATTTTTGGTTAATGTTTTAATTAATATAATTTTTTTTAATGAAATTTCTTTACATGTATCTAAGTTTCATTTTTCAGTATTTTCATATTTTATATAAACATAAATAATATAATGTATAAATAAATCAATTGAACTATCTGTTTTAAGGAATTAATAATTATATATAAAAACAAATGTTTATATATTAATTAGAAAAGTTGCATTTTTAAAATATTATACTTTTTGTAAAATAATATTTCTAGGATATAAAATAAACTGATTGAATTCAATCAATGCATTACTTCTTTGTTCTTTGGAAAATATTCAGAGAGTTTGCATTGCACTATTACTTATTTATTTTAAAACGTTATCTTTTCATAAAACTGCATTTTTGTCTAAGAAAAATAATTAGATAAATATTTACTCATCTTATTACAATTTTGGTTGATATTGTTTTACACAAGACTGAAGGCAATATATGATCTTCCCAAACATATTTGTAAGATCCATATCACTGTCTTATGTTGCTGTTTTAAAAGAATGCTTGCATTTCATTGAAAAGTTTGTTAAAGGAATGTTAAAGGCTTGTCATATAAACTACTCAAGATATATAACCCATTTACTCAAGGTTATTGCAAAGCTTTTTGAACATCCATTGTATGTTAAAACAGAAGAAGTACAGTTAGGGATTAGTAAGCATATAACTTTATGGAAAAAAATCTTTAAATATTAAAAATACTCAACATATATATACTAGAAGGAGAATCATAGCAATCATATTCAATTCTTCAACAAAAGCTAAGATTGAACCTGAAACTTTCTATTCTGCTGTAAAAAATCTTATAAATGGGCTTCCTAATTCGAGACTGCTTATTGAAAGCAAAATATCAACTCTCTTTTGGTTAAATAGAATTATGTGATGGAGGAGATACTATTGTGGTGAACTTTGGATATGTTTTGGGTGTTTTATAAAGTGTTGAGACTTATAATGGATTAGCTCAAATTTAATGCCAATGTATATGGCCAATGTATTCTCGCTATGGCTAAGAAGCACAGTATTTTTCTAGTATTATGAATCACATATTACCAAGTTTTTCATAACCTTAAAGTACCTATTATATCCTGCATCGTAAAATTTCATGTTGTGTATAATTAACACACGTAGAATAAGATATTACAATATATATTGATATACAAGACTTATTGTAAATATTGAGCCCAGTCATACATTGAAAACTCTGACATATAAACAATATATTCTTGACTTTTTTCATAATTAGGTTTCAGCAAATACCTGTAATTATTTTAAAATAATGCCGTAAATATCGATAAGTGAAATCTACAGTTGTAGTATTCTGTTTTTAAAATAAAAGAAAGCAATAATGACATAAAAATATTTTCAGATAATATACACAGATACTTTGTTAATTTTTAAACAAAAGAAAAATTTCAAAACTCTTACTTTTAACAATAGTAGTATTAAACTTAAAAATGTTGAAATTATATCCTTAAAAGATTTATATGTTGATTAATTTGGATATCAAGTATCTTTTACTTTAGTAGACTACGATAATAAATTAACCAGTTCTGATATTGATTTAGTAGACTACGATATTAAATTAACTAGTTCTAATAACAATAAAAAACATTTTGTATTATTTTTAAATATTAATTCCTTGTTCTTAAAATAAAAAATTGTGAAACAATTAAATAGAAAATATTCTAAAAATGTTTCGTAGAATGATTGATACTAAACATGCTCATCATTCACGAAATATTAACGAAAGTTTTAAAGATATTCATTTCTCTTTGAAATTATTTAAAATATGTGACCTGGAAAACAACCTGTAAGATCGGAACAGCTATATTTTACAGAATAAAAAACGCCTTACTGTGTAAAAGATAACTGATCCGATTTTTGAATCATCTAAAACCAATTGTGTTGATAAAGCCAACAAATATAAAATTTTCCTTCAAAAATCATTAAGATAAAATTTGTTTCAATTTGCTTATCACTCAAATTCATTTTTGACATCACGGTTGGTTTGGTTTGCTTGTCGCTCAACGGTCATTTTTTGCACGCGAAGGCTAATTAGACCGGGACATACAGCTGAAAGTGGATTCCGAACCACTACAAACATCCATACCCAAGGCGGGATTCGAACCCACAAACTGTTGAACCGAAGGCAAGAGCGCTAACCATTCGGATGCCAGCTCGGCTTTTGACATCACGACTGATTTTGCTAGTATCTATGGTTTAAAATGGATTTGTATGACCACTAAGAACATCCAAACCCAAGAGATCAAACCCATAAACTATGCAAAAGCCCAACTAATTTGGCTATCATCTTGACTTTAGGTAAAACATAATGACACAGATAAATGGAGTATATATTTGTAAGCTGATTATGAATATTGGACAAAAGGTATATACTAAATACTAACAAATATGTATGCCTATACTCTGACTACAATAGAAACAAAAATCTCTTTTTGATTAAAATATAGGACAGAAAGGAACTATTCCTAATCCAGAAAATAACTTTACAGCATTTAAAAATACTTTATATAGTACTTTACAGCTTTTGAAAACACTTTACATAATACTTTACAGCATTTTAAAGATAAAAAAATAACCAATTGAAATAACAAGGAGTTTAAACGTTTAATGAAATTTAAATTATTACTTTAAATTATTACTTAATGACTTTAAATTGTAGTTTTTTTCCTTTCAAGAATTCAGTAGCTTGAAGGAGAGGGAGAAAGACACTGTGTTCTCATTCTTAGAAAAATATTGGGTTCTTTACCTGACTTAGTCGAAAATCGTCGAACTAAGAAAGCTTAATCAGTTTAAATCTTTCCGAGTATCTAATGCTCCATCAATGATGAGATGTACATTTACATTTGGGACAGGATGAGATGTACATTTACATTTGATGTACATTTACATCATCGAGAGACAAGTGCTCGAAGAAGTATGAATCTAGTCACTTGATAGAGATTTAAACTTAATAATGTAAAAGTAATGGCAGTGGTAATTGACACTGATAGTACTTCTAATATTACGACCTATAATCCTGTAATTATTTTTTCATGTCAGTTTTAACTTTTTTTAATTTACTGCTTTAACAAAAATCAAGGTAGAATTTTACTTAGATTTTATCATTTATTGGTAGAAATCAGGATAGCTCTACAATTAAATGCTTAAATTGTTGATCTTCATTTGCTAATTTAAATAAACTCTAATTATTTATATATTTTATACTAATTAAAATATATACATATTTACTTATTTATTTCATATTAGCCATTTTACATTAGAAAAATGAATAACATTGCCTTGAGACTTCAAATCATTTAATCATATAGAATCTGAAATGGTTTACATATAAATTATTCAGATAATTTTTTAAATGAAGTGCTAAGGTCAGTCTCTTCTTTTTCAATCTTTTGTGCCATAGCAATGAAAAACACGATAGTACAGTAATATTATTTTAGCGTTATCTTTTAGGTTGAAATTGGTTTCCATGGTTACAAATACTGAAGTCAATGACATAGTCATTTCAATTTTAAGTAAATGAATTGTAGTAAGACATTATTTTTATAAAGAAGAAAAAGTGCATACCTATCAGATAAAAAATTATGATGTATTATCTTCTTTAGCATATTTTAACTATTTCAATACGTTCAAAATTTTGACTCTTGATAAACTAATAATTTGCTTTTATAGAATGAAACATAAAAAGTAATTTCCCATAGTCAAAAAGTTTTATCTCAATTTTATTTATTATTCATTACTTTATTATTATTATCATCAGAAACTTTAACAATTTATATTTACATATATATATATATATATATATATATATATATATATATATATATATATATATATATATATATATATATATATATATATATATATATATATATATATATATATATATATATATATATATATATATATATATATATATATATATATATATATATATATATATATATTATGTTCTTGCAGTCACAAATTTTGTTTAGCACTACGAAAAATCAATTTCTTTTGTAAACTACACTTGGCATATAACCAAAAATGCTATGCATGACAATTTTATTCCTTTCTTAAAACGGATAGTAAGAAAAAATTAACATCTTTTATTTCAAATCTATTTATCTTTACATACACAACAAGTTACAAATAACCATGAAAAACATCAACAGTATTTTATTTTATTTTACACCTTCGCAAAATAAATGGTATACATTTTTATTTTAAATTAATGTTACTCAAAAAAGCAAGAAAATGCAAATATTTTTCTGCGTTATGTGTGTTTTTTACATTAAACAAAATCAATATTGTGTTTTGAAAACTTTAGTTGTAAATACACAGTAGCGGTATTCACATAATCAATAAAACTGATTGTACGAAGAAAGACGAAGTGCTAAGAAAAATATACCTTTAGCAACTGTGTGTCTATGCATCTTTCGACAGAAAAATTAGATATTTTTGTTAATGGTCTAAAAGTCTTTTAAAAACATTATAACAATCAAATGTTTTATTGGCTTAGCTAGGCCAGTATAATTTTATGAGAATAAAAATCAAGTGCTTAAATTAAAGAAAATTTTATATAAAAATTAAAGACCTTGTAAAATATTTTAATTTCTCTTTTTTTGATAGTATGTTCTGCTAAATAGTTTTAATTAATATTTTTTATAAAATGTTAAGCATTCTATACGTAAAAAGAGTAATATACTTTTATAATATTATTTTCTTCAAAAAAATTTAGTTTCTGTTTTTCTTAAATTGATTCATTAAAATATATTCATTGCTTAAATTGTTAATTGTTTTTATTCCATTATAAATATAGAAAATTTAATACATTTAATGTGTTAAGTTATAGATGGGCAACTTGTCTAATGGTCAGCGTGCCTGACTACGGGTTGGAAGGTCCAGGGTTCAAATCTGGATTCAGGCGTGGATGTAATTTCTCTCTCTCTCTATGATGTCTTTGTCCTTTCCTTGTGTGCGTGAATGAAGTATGAATGATGCCTACCCTATAAACGAGTCCCTATGGCATGTGTGAGGGTGCGATGGTGGCCCATCCCCAGTGGTGCACCCGGGACAATGCCTCGGCGGCTAAGAGGTAGCTATCTCTGGCCGGTTCCTTGGGTATCAGGGAACAATAGATTGATAGACTATGTTGCAGTTGTAAAACTGTCTGAAATCTGTCATTGAAAAAAAATATGCTAAGTTATTAGACTAATAATTAACACTTTGAACTTCAATTTATTTTAATTATGTTAAAGTCATGTATTAAATACCTT
Organism: Latrodectus elegans; assembly: GCA_030067965.1. Lineage (NCBI taxonomy): Eukaryota > Metazoa > Arthropoda > Arachnida > Araneae > Theridiidae > Latrodectus > Latrodectus elegans. Next base: position 72,207,819 of record CM057813.1, on the reverse strand, counting down.
TTCAAGGATGAAGTTTTGGCAGTTTGGTATCCACTTTAAGTGATAGGTCACGATTTTGACAACCTTGAGTATAAAATAAAGATTGGAGAAAGACAGAGAAATAAGTTTAATTTACAATGTAACAAATATAATAAAACTTTAATAAAACACTGAAATTAATAATTAAATGGGCTGCATTAAATAAAAAATTGCGATTTTAAATATAAAATTTAAAGGATAAACAAAAGAAAAATATGATATAACTATCAAAATTTTTTTAAATTACAATGCTATTACTAGTCATAATTTTTAAAAATAAAAAAAATTTCAAAGTATTTTCTTCGCTTGTGGTTACTCAAGAAAATAGAAGAAACTACCTTAGATACTTAAAATTTAATTTTTCTTCTTCATTATAATTTATAAATGCTTAAGTTTTATTGTTCTTAGCTTTAGTTTTGGCTTATTATATACGATGTTAAAGCCTTTTATGTGCAAAGTTCTGACACTCAAGAATTAAGATTTTATAATCTTGAACCTTACCCAATGATAAAACAGATTCTCGTTTATTTCAATTAAGACAACACATATTTAACAACTTCTTTTCAATGAAAAGTTTTTATTACATTGAAATATCATAGATTACTATCACCAACTATACAGCAACCTATATAGTGAAAAATAAGGAAAAGGTTAGAATTATAAAAGTAAAGTTATGCTTAAAAATTTGACTTTGACACTGCTTTTAATAGATTTCCTAACAGATGAAAATCATTGTAAAGGTTTTTGGCATTTAAACCTCATAGACTTCTGAAAGTTAACGGGTCAAAATATTTTTGGAAATTCATATGAAACTGAACTGTCAAAATTATGTATCGACAGAAAGGAAGCTCAAGAAATTTTCTCTAATATGTATCTCGAAATATGTATGTAAAAGACAAAAACAAAGCAATCACTTCTCCTTAAGCAACTATTGACTATGATTTGAAATAAATTTATTACTTAACAAATCAATGTCCTACCAGTAGATCATCATATAGGCACGGCCAGTTGACTTTTAATCAATATTACAAAACAATGACAGCAAGCCATTAGGGAAAAAAACGATGATAATTTGAATATTTTTCTTCTATCTCCATAGCTTCAGCTGAGAAGATATATTTACCAACCACTTCCCAAAATACAAATGCTTTATTATTTCTTATTCAAGACTGCTAAAATAAAAAGAAATATAAAACATCCTTTAGAAGAAAATAAAAAATATTGCAAGGTTGATTGAAAAACACCTATAATTTGGAACTAAGTAGTAAAGGGTTATTAATTTTTGGTTGCCATAAAAATCTTTATTCATCTCTAGCCCACTTTTTCCAGCAGGAGTTTGAATCATTTGTAGAAAAAGAGAAATAAAGAAAACTCATATCACACATTTTAAAATAAGCATATGCAAAAGAAATAAACATTTAAAAGCAACATCCTTCTCCAGTTTTTCTAGAAATTGGAATAATCTACTTTCAAGATCACAAGCCACTGTAAACCCATGTTCTAATTGATTTCTAATCTAACATTATAAATAAACTACGACAGTGAAAAACTGACTTTATGTGTAAATTAAACAAATGATACTACACAACTAAACTTTACATCTATATATAATTAAGTGAGATTTACTTAGGTCTTACTTTTATTAGCATTCCAACTCATATTTTTAAGGATTAATATTTTATAGTTAATTTTTTTATAATTAAGTTTTTATAGTTATTTTTTATAATTAAGTTTTTATAGTTACTTTTTATAATTTTTTATGAAAAATATAAAATAATTATGTTTTAACATACAGAACAAAATTTTTTTCTTTCATTAAACATCAAAGACGAGTTCGGCTCATTTGAGGTTTACTGAACGAAATAAGTCTCAAATAAGCTAGAAAGTTTAACGCTCTTGACTTCGATTTACTTAGTCATAGATTCAATTCCCATATTGGGTGTGGATGTATGAAATGAAATTAAATTCACTCGTAGTTGTAAGCACAGGTCTGATTAGCCTTTTTAGGTAAGAAGTGACCATGGAGAGATAAAAAAGTAAACCTTAAAAGAAAAGTCTTTTGTAAATGGACTTTTTGTAATCAAAACTTAAAAAATTATTGCAAAAATTCTTTCTGTAATCTTGAATGACATCAGCACGTAGTTATTAGTGAGAAAGCAGACACATATGCAGGGAAATAAATCACACTCTTATAAAAAAAAACAGCGAAATAATTTTAAACGTAAAAATAAAACGTTTTCCTGTTCGAAATATCTTATTCTTATCTGCAAATATTCAAATATTAATAAGAAAATAAATCTTGAATTCAATTTAAATAAAACATAATGTAATATCATAAAATTATTTAATTTCAAGGAAATATAATGATACAATAAATGCATTAAAGATGTGATTATGGAAACATGAACAGTGTATGAAAATGCATTAAAATAATGAAAGCCTTGTGTTCTCAGTAATCGAATAATGGCATTTTCTTACTAATTAACTTTCCAAATTCATACATGTACCATATATTACGTATAAAAAGTGATACTTATAAAACATTTTTAATAAACCATATTTAAGTAAGTGGGCTAGAAGCATTGATTGTAGTTTACAATGCAAAATCACCAGGAATGTTGTTTAAATATTTAAACAAGCTATTTTGAGGGAATTATTTACTTGAAATAAACATGAATAAAAATTTAGTAATGTCAACAGTATTAAATGCAGTACATAAATTTATTCAAAGGAGTGTATACAGGGTAATTTAAAGTATTTATGAGATTTAGAACGTTCTCCAAAGACGCCTTTTCTCATTAGTCCTTAAAATTTAATAAAAGTGCTATTACACACAGAGAATACACAAGTAGTTAACATTAATTATATTCTATTGTTGTTTTCCTGTGAACTCAAATTTACATTTATGCATTATATCTCTATCATGAGAAATACCTAAAATATGATATATTTATGTATAAGAAATTGAAATATAAATTTTTTAATGTACTAGTGAGCTAATCACTTTAACAGCATGATTTTTATAGTCTTTTAATGAATCAGCAAATCCATATTTCTGCTTATACATCATATGATAATATACGAAGTAACTATTAAATCAAAGAGCATCATACAGAAAATTTTTCCTTTCTTTATATCTTTGAACAGATGAATATTATGTTTAAAATTGAAATAACCAATAGAAATAAATTTTCCAAACCTGTAAGAAATTGTTTTGAGTTAAAAGTACAAAATTTTATTCAAGCATTTCACGTGCTGGATTCAAGAAGTGATATTAAAAATGTTATTAACAACATTTAGTATTATTGACGTTATTCAGTTTATTAAAATAATTTTAATATTTGAACTTATGTGCTAGTTGCATTTTGTTTATGATTTGTTTCGCACACTCAGTGCCATATTTCTCAGAATTACATCTGTTAAAACTATTATCACAGACTAATGGAAATTAATGAGGTACAAGTTGCCAAACAAAGTTAATTTTCATATTAGAGTTATAAAATTATATTGATCAAAACAAGTATGCATAATACATAAGCTTCTAGTAAGGTAGAATATTATTTATCTTTATGGTGATGGGACTTTTCACAAGTGTATTACAAATGATTATTTTCAAAACAATTCTAAATGATGTTTACAAAAAATATTAAACGTATTAAATCTTACTAAATAAGACGTTTTCTGGAGGATTTTTCAGATTTTCATATGACCGAAATTGGAGGCAATGTTTTCATAATTTTTTTTTCTTAGTTATGAGAATTGTCAAGTTTCTTACATCATTCACAACGGAGAATAGATTGACCGTTTTTCAACCGAATTAAAAATAGATTTATTTGAATATAAGCATGTTTTTGCTTAAAATATATATCAGTTAATATTTCTAACTAAGAATAAAACTGTATATTATAAAATTTGTAAAAGTAAGAGAATACATAAAAATAATACAGTAAAAAACACAAGAAAATATGTATTTTTAAAATTGTTTCTATTTATCACTAATTTTAATCATATAATAAATTATATGCAAGATAGACTGTTTTTATTGCTATAATTTCATTTACAGTACATTTTAGTTCAGAAATGGAAAAATAAATAACATTTCATTTCTTGACCATTTCGTTTGAGTTAATTTAATTTGTGCATGAATATGACTGATATTTCACATAAAAATTTAAACTGAAATCATCCCTAATAATTTTTTAGGGTTTGTTTTACTAATTACTTCTGTAAGTTTCGCGAGCAAAAATCTCGTGGAACAAAAATGTCTACATTAGTAATGTTAAAATATTATTAATTCGAATCTAAAATAATGCAATTCAATGTTAAGAGATACTTCTGAGGTGCAGAAAAAGAAAAGATGTAAAAGTGGAAAAGTCAAATTGTTCATCAGTATTTTACGCGTTGTTTATAAAACTCGCATGTTTACTTTCTTCTCAACAATGCCACTTCACAAACCTTTGAAAGCCATCAGTCATTTTCTACCGCCAAAGATTAAGAAAAAGCTAACTAGAAAAAGCAAAGTTCGAGGTGTTAAAGCTTTTCTAAACATCCATTGAGTTTGGGGACTTCTAGTGTTTCTCACACAGACAACAGAAAATAATTAAAGTGTTTGCACTAAGTTGGGGGTGTAAAATACGCTCCAAAAATAACACACTCTTCAGAACCAATTACGCCAGCCTCGACAAGAACTTTTACTGAAGCTTGGCGCCAAAGTTGGGTTCTTTCCAGAAAGAACGCTGCTTGACGATTGTCAGCTATTGTCACTAACAGACCTCCCTTGAAAGAATATCCAACTATTGTATAATGTCTTAACAATTTCATTTTTTATATTTACTTTAAGGGAAACTTAAAAAGTATCTCATAAAACAATCAAATTGTTTAATTTCCCATGAAATCAATCTTTGAATTTTTGTTTTTTGATTTTCAAAACCGTAAATGAAGATAACTATATATTATTAATTTCCATGAGATTTAGATTAAGATGAAATATTATATATATATATTGATATTGTTTTTTTACCTTAACCTTCACTATAAACTTAATAACTTATTGTCATTTTTTTCAAATTTCATATTTTTCATTATGTGTTAATGCTTTATAATTGTGGACTAATTTAATGAATGATATCTTGCTGATATAAGAAACAATTGTATTTTAAATTTTCAGATTATACTCAGTAAGTGGGTGTATATCAACAACATCTGTTGCTTATAGTTTTCTCTAAATAAATATAAGCGATGGAGGGGTATGAACCCAATAATCAATGAATACAGCGCGAAACTCTTACTTATTGCTAAATGATAAATTTCTAAATATGTATTATAATATAATATCGCAAGCTATCCTTATTCATACCATAAATTGATTTGTTTTAAAATATACAAATTTTATTTTACACTAAGCAAATTTTAAATACCAAAAATAACTAAAGAGTAAATAACTAAAACATATTTATTCATCCCTTTTCAAATGCCCCATTTTTTCAAAATTATGACGAACTTTGACTTAAATTATCTAGAATTATATAACTAATTATTTTACTGTATATTAAAATAGTCTATATGTTAAAAAAATGAGTTTTAATTGAATCATTATAGATTGCTTTTGGACATATAACTTGATTTCTTTTATAAAAAATCTAGAAAATTTAACTAAATCAAACATATTTCTTTATCAAATTTCATGTAGTGAAATCAAGAATAATATTTTATATTCAATGTGTAGTAAAATTTATGTATAATTTCCAAAATGATTATTTTTTATAAAAAAAAATGTTTCACGTGTTTTTAATTAATTAAGTTTAGTTCCAGATTTGTTGTAAAATAAAAATGGAATTTGGGGGAATTTATATTACAATATAAACTTTTCTCTTTCAGTATTAAAAATTTTTGGGTAACCTGGTAGAAAAAGTTGTCATTTTCGTTTCTTATGCTCCTTGTGCTGAACGGTTCGAAACTCCTGAACAGTTTATTTGGTTTATGTTTTCCAGCTGATGAAGATGGAGAGGATGGCACTAGTTTAGGAGTCAATCTCATCACTTGACTCTGGATAAAAGGCAAAGTTTTTTTTTTTGATAGCATAACCATAAATAGCTTCTTAATTTATTAAAGTTAAATGTAATAAAAAAACTTCATGGGCCTATTATGTATTATTTAAATGAAAATTATTGATTATTATTTTGCTTGGTTTAAGGATTTTGTTTTTTAATATGCTTATATGTTTCCGATGATATTTTTATAATCGTATAAATATCTCTATCCACTGGTTTCTTATATGAAACTCTCTATAAGATAGCATATAAAACATTATCACTAAAAATGTCAAGTTTTAGTAATTCACTGAAAGGAAACATCATTTTCGTTATAATAAATTTGAAATACATAATTAATATAAGCGTAAGCAAAATACAAATACTTCACAAATATAGTACGCCAGAATTTAACAAATATACTCTACCATCATTAAATCTAACACAACGCTGCCAGTAAAAATACAATGCGTTTGTTTAAGCAGATACAAAGTGTAAACATTTGCCAGAAGTTTCTACCCCTTGAATATTTGTGAGATGCCACAGCTTATTCTGCAAAACAGATCTCAGCTTTGAGTTTTCACATTAATAATTCTGGGCTTTACAGACATTTTAGTAAATCTGTATGCCCCTTAACTGTGACCGAACAATTTATGCTTCATTCTCAGCAACAGCATCTTCACTGACCTGCTTTTCTACTCCCTGCCAGGGTCGACAAACTTAATGACGAGGACTGAATTTACACGGCAGCGGGAATTTAAGAGCCAAACTTTCACTTTACTCCTTTGGCTTCCTTTAATACCAACATTTCCTAGCCGTTGTATAATAAGACATCCCTAAAATTTTCTAACCTTTTCTTTGGCCATGTGCTACTTAAGGTTACCCCTAAGTGTATAAAAATGTCTTAGACACGTGCTAAAATAGTTTTCAACCCATCTCCCTTTTTTATTTTTTTATTATTTTTTCCTTGTAGCCACTTTATAAGTTTCGGGATAATTTTAACCACTAACAACGGTATTTCGTGAGCGAGTTACTGATAATATATAAATACACCCCCGGGGGTAAAGCAAAAGACTTCTTGAGTTTACACTTTCCACCAGCTTGGACCTCTTTTTTTTAATAATATCAAAGACAAGATAGCGTGGTGTAATGGGCCAGTAACATAGATGGAGAGACAGAAAAAAACGGCGCTGCATTTACTTTGGCTTTCTCAAGCGCTGTACAAAGTGCCTGATCAAACACAAGAAGACTAGAAAAAGCAGACGATGAGAAGGAAAAAAAGTGTTGCCAAAAGTAAGATAATAAAAAAATGGATTGCCTTTTTTTTATCGCTCAGCTATGGAGTTGGGAGGTTTCTTAGTAAAAGTTTAGTGATCAAACATTCGAAAGTATATATTTTCTCCCATTAAATTGAGAAAGTAAAGTTAGATTTAAGAGAAAAAAAGAAAATTGATGCTTGACGGATTTCGTGGGCTATGTGAAACGGATCAAAAAAATTTTTCCTTTCATTTTATTCTTAATTTCCTGTGAATGAGAAGAAGTTAGAAGATTCACGACTTTCTATTTGTTTTTTAAAGTAATAGTTTTAACGTTCTCCTCTTTGAACATTGCACAATGCAAGATATTCAAACACCATTCTTTATACATTTCTCAAAATTAAAGAAGGAAATTTTTTATCGTTAGCATTCTCTTTTTTTTTTTATCTTAGAAAATTTATGCACATTGCTTACAATTATAAAAGTTATCCTTTAAGTTGTCTATCACTGTAATCTGAGTTTGAAATCTAATCAAATATTTATGTGTTATTTTTTTCTTCATTTTATTTGTAGTATTTGTTTTAAGATAGTTCTAAAGTTTTCTTAAAACATTACATAATTATGAAGTTTTAGTGTTACATCACTAAATAAATTACGCACATTGATCCTTATTAATATAACATAATATGAAACAAATATCTTTATTTCTTACATGTTTTAACAAATGTTTTAATAGCTTATTTATATTTATATTTTATATGATGAACATTGTTATAGTATTCCAATTTTCCTTTTAAAAATTATTTTTTAAATACTCTCTTTTAATAACAAATATTTGTAGAGAATAAGAATTGAGCATAAATTGAAAGTTTCATATTGATTCGTAATTGAAACATTCTTGAAAGATTGATACAATTTGCAAACAAAATCATCATACATTGGCGTACCAACTAATATAAAATCATGCTTAACTAACAACAGTTAATTTACACACCTAGCGATTTTCATAACATCTTATTAAGCGAATGATGAATGCGTTCTTCATAAATGTTCGCTCTTTTACTCATAACAAATCTCTTTTCGGAAAAATGTAGCGTAAATTAATGAAATAAATAATTAAAATGGCATGCATTTATCATTTTAATTTATTTTATTAAATTTGAAAACAATATATTATTCAGATTTTGTAGCGTAGTTCAAACGATCATTTAAGCATCTTGAAAATAATTATAAATATTATTGCTGCAGTGGCATTTTATACAAGATTGCTTAGCTAATTTTAAAATGATTACCGAGCAGGAATTTCAGTTTAGCACTTTTCTAAAGATACATTTAATTATTCAAAGAGATCATTGCTTCTTATGCTAATTAAAAAAATTGTCACAAAAAGTATGCGTTTTTATTTAGTTTAATCAGATTAAAAACATATTTTATTATTTTACACACGTACACGTAATTATTTTTGTTTTCGCTAATATTCAGTTACTTTTAATATACATATTTAACATTTTTTTTTACTTTGAGAGATTAAAAAAAGTTTCTTTTTTTAATTTATAATACACATTAAAGAAATAAACAAATATAATTACATGCAGATATTGTACAAAAATATTCGTGAAAAAATTTAATCTAGCAAATGGTAAAATGAAGGAATTCTTAACTGAATGCTATGAATTCTTAAGGCATATTCAATTGTTCAAAAACAAATAAACGTTGAAATAATGTAAAACAGTATTTTGATTTCACAAAAAATGTTACAGACATTTAAAATCCTTAAATAAATTCTTCGAATTTTCTTATATTACCAATTATAAATTCTTATATAGACAAATATTGAAATCTCTCTCCTATATTTTAAAGGATAAATCATATATTTTCTAGGAAATTTTTTATCTTTTTTTTAAAGTAAGAAGAGTTGTATTTATTTAATTCCAAATATTTTTAGTAAATGCATACCTTCCCTTCCAAGAAAGTTTAAAAAAAAATGAAAAATAATCATCTTTCTGCTTTTCTATTTTGTATGTTTTTCAGACAAAATTAAAGTTTTAATCAGATGTGAAAACTGTTCAAATAGATATTTTTGGCTCTCTCTTTCTAATATAAATGTATAAGTTTGGGTGATGTGGGCATATCTAGTGTTTAATGATTGTCCACCCCCTAAAAATTTTTGAAAATGGTATTATGACTGGTGGGAGGCATGAAAATGAGAGTTTAAAATCCCATATTTGCTTTGTTAGGCATACAATAGGTTCTGATATCATTTTAACAGGTGACAGCATACAGATATATTAAGTTTATCAAGTTGACAATTTTATGCCAAATGTGGATATTTGGTGAAGGAATTAGCCAAGCATTATATAATTAAAGAACACTTTAAGAGTATGGTATGGTTATAATCATTATCAAATTTATTTGGAAGTGAAATTTCTATTCTCAAAACCTTCAGTGAATCATCTAAAACAGTATTATTGAAAGAGACTAGTTGCCATAGAATTTCTTTGGCTGTCTTATTTCTAATAGAAAAGTGCAATTTAAAAAATTTAAGACTTTTACATCAGTAAGATAGAACTATAACTCTATTTTACTCACTCTTTAATTAATTCTATTGCCACTGCCTCAAGCCCTTTTTATTTGATGAGTATTAAGAGTGGTTAAGCATGTTTTTGTAGGCCTGAAACACCTTTTATTTTTACACATCCATTCAAAGATTCAAAGTTATAATTTAGCATTTTATCGTCTTGTTTTTTATCTTCTTTGCATATGACGTTTTGTTATATGTGCACCTTCAATTTTACACCCATTCTAGGTTGTCACCAAATAATTACCTTTCCTTATGTTTGCTCTTCAAATTTCTTTGGACAGTTCATTATTATCTTTCAAATTTATTGTAATCTAATGATTAACATTTTTCATTAGAGCAACATGAATAATAAAATGACAGCATTTTATTATAAAATTACATAAATAATAAAACTCAAAATGATATTAATTAAATAATTGCCAAACAATGAAGTAAATCGAATCAGCAAAGTAATGAAAATATTACTAATATATAAAGTAATAAATATATATATACTGTTAATCATTTCAATACAGAATATCTGTTTTATATCTAAGTTATCTTTTTAATCTCAGAAGGCAATTTCAAAAGAAACGAAATTTTTAAACACGGTGTATTTTAGATTTTGTGATGATATATTGCTTAATTTCAATATTCCATTATTAATGATGGCATAACAATTTTATCAAGTCATAAATCATAAGCGCAGCTTTGAATTTGAATATTCAATTCATTTCAGATAATCGTCTGCTTTGTTAATTCGTTTCCGAAGAAATGAACAATATGTAAAAGAAAGGGTGGAGCGAACCAAAAAAGTTAAGATGAGAATCTCATCGAGAAGCAAATCCATCATCCTGTCCCAATCAGGAGGCGGGTAAAACTGTTACTTTATTTTCGGTAAACAAACCACATTCTTCTATTATGTTTCACCTACCGCTGTTTACCTTTTCTAATCTATTTAGAACGCTTTGTTTACCCAATCATTTTACGCTGCTTCGTTTCTTTTGAACTTCCAACTCAATCTTCCTTTTCTGAAAGGATGGTTTTCTCAAAGCACCTTTCAAATGTGTAGCTGAGCTTTTAAAAATGTTTTTGAAGTCTTATTATTGTAAAGAAATAGAAACACATGCAGGAATATTAAAAATTTTTATTGTTCTTTTTAATTGATATGTCCTTTTTAACGAATTTTAAAAGAACGTATTAATTTTTGGAAAAATTAATTCATTAATTTCATAGGTATTCATGTATTTTTTAGCCCGAAATGTATTAAAATATTTTACGAATTTGTACCATGTAAAAAGCTATTATTTTTAAGTTCAATAATAAAAACATGCCTTTTTATTGTAACATAATTTCATTTTTTAAACATAATTTGAATTTTTTTCCCATTCTATAAAAAAAAATATCCATAATCTTATTTTCCCAATGTTTTTTAAATGAACTATATTTTTAAAGTATGACATAAATATATTTTATCCTTCTCGTCTTATCCTATATTTTATCAACTGTATAATGACAAAAAATCATTGTCATAGAAAAGGACAATAATTATTTATACATTGATATTATTTATTTTTCCTATCTTATGGCTATCTAATACGGCATCTTAATGGAAGTAACAAATACAAAGAAAAAGTAAAATAAAAATAAATTAATAGAATTTTTTGTTCCATCTTTACCATTGTTTTTCATTCATTTATTATTTATTATAATGTTGTATCTATGCATGTTTATTGTTTGTATTTCGTAAACATATATTGCATATTTATTTCAAATTGCAAGTAGGCATAATGAGAGGAATTTATAACGTTAATCTTAATTTTCAGTCTTCAATAAACTCATTAGTTGAAATACAATCAAATACACAAGGCTTCTATTCTGCCAAAACTTTTGTAAGTTTTTTTCCTATTACTGAAACTACTCATTTTTTAAATCAAACTTAAATTACACATATAGCAAATTTTAGAAGTGTTTTCTTTTAAAACTAAAATTATAATATTGAAAATAATTGTATAGATTCAGAGATGTTTCAATATTTTTGACTTTTTAAGTTTTAACTATTATTTAATTACGTGCAACTTATTTTCTATGGTTTTTATTTTTTGGCTATAATTCAAAAAGTGTTAAAAAAATTAAATAATCCAATTAAAAAGGTGAATCCAGTTTAAAAAGTGAAGCAAAATATTTTACTTACTTCTTTAAAATATTTTTATTATTTTTTAATCCTTATTAATAGTTTACTTTAACTTTTAAAATACTTGGCTTTTTCAAACTCTCCAGACTCTTCCAGATTCTCTCCAAATCCCTAAAGTTGGTAAATACTTAATTTTGGTTTTTTGTAAAAAAATGAATAAAGTTAAAGAAATTTTAATGATAGAAATAAAGAACTCGAAAACTAACTGAAGTATATCAAAGGCACGTCATACAATGAATTTTTCTGTTCTTCCAGGTTAAAGGAACAATAATAACGATTCATATTATACTGATAATTTGTAAATGTAACCTTTATAACATTCCGAAATCTTATATTATTTGTTATAAAAACAGATTGAATTTAAATATGATTTCTTTTGGCAACGTGATTACAGTAGTACATACAGAGAAAATCAGTATTTTTAAGGCTGTAAATGTTCTAAAATAGCCATGAATATGGAAGCATCTCAACAGTTGTCGACTATAAAGCTTTACATAAAATTTTATAACATAGATATGAGAAATATGCGAAAAATGTTCAATCAATATTAATGATAGTTTAATCTATTTAACGAATAATTTTCCTACTTTGGTGTTAGAAAACTGTATTTCCACTGTAAATATTTAGATGTTTCTAATTGTTTCTTTCCTACAGCAGAAAAATCTGGCAAATAATTCTGCTACTTCTCAAAATTAACTGAATTGTTGTGGACCACCATTTCCCCTCTTCTAGACAAAGATCGTAGGGGAAACAAATACTGTTCTAGAACAACAGCGGTAAGAACAAAAACATCGTGTTCCCGACCCATTGTTCACAAGTTGGGAGATGTTTATTTTGTCGTTTTAGAGATCTGTGCTCCGTGAAGTGAAATGAATAGGGATGGCTGCTGCTTTCTAACGACCCGGTGAATGATTGGCATGCTTTGCGAAATTCAAGCCGAAACGCACTCTTTACTTCTAACTGACATCTACCGGATTTTCTTGTCACTGCAGGAAAAACTGACAGTAATTTTAACCGTATTTTATTCTGAAGTGACAGAATAGCAGAAATCCCGTGCAAAATATTCTAGCTAATGTAAAATACCGAGTAAAAATGATGTCTGACAGCTGTGTTAAATAGTCAGCCATTCAGTTGTGTCAAACAAAGTCAGGTCTAATCATTTACTTTCTTTGCTAACTATTACCATGAAAATTTTCTGAATAATAATGAACAGCAAAACTTAATATTAAAATTAGTTCATTAAAGGAATATTTCTTTAAAAAATTTTAAATTTTAGGACATAAATTCAAGAGATATTGCTAATATAATTTTATCATGTAAATTTTTAATGTGATCGTTTTATGTTTGATATAATATTATTTGCATAATGAATCAAGTTGCATAATTTAAATTTTGGCTTAAATATTTCAAATGAAAAATAATTTAGTATATTAAAACATAATCAAAAGCGTTGTATATTTTTTAATATAAGAATACACTACACAAAGAATCTTGTTTTTACATCTTTAAGGCTGTCGATTTTTACCTATTGCAACACCAGTATCAGTACGTGTCCTTCTCTTTAATTCCCTTCATATCAACAGATTACGAAATTTTAATGCTCACTGGTCCTTTGAACACAACAGTTGATATCCAAATCGTTACATTCAATACACGATATTCTTACCAAATGCTGTGGACTTTTAAATTTGTTAACAGATAAAAAAGTATTCTTAAGAAGGTTGGTGCCATGTGATCATTATAAAATACAATTCAAGCATCAAGTTTGTATGCGTAAAGTTATAGATCCTCTTATTTTTGCATAAATTTAAAGCTTCAGCAAATTATATAAAAAAATATTATTTAGAAAAAAGCAAGAGACAAATATAAAATATGTTTTAAAATTTCATTGTACTTTGAAAAAATATTTTTTAATTTAACATCTTTAAATTTTAGTTTAGAACATTACTCGTATTACATACAATAAATACAAAACACATTGAAAAGTTATGCCTGATTATCTCTTGTTATTGGCATAATAAATTATTGTTTTAGATTTTGTATTATTAAATTTTCTTTTAAACAACAGGCTTGTTAAGAATTTTCGATAGATCACATTCCAATGGGTGTATTGGTTTACAGATGCTGGAATCATTTTCACAATGCCATTTTGGAATATTCTACATTCCTTCTTCCAATCATTTTCACTACAGCCAGCCCATATTTAATGCATTTAAGATGCTTTCCATAATGATTCTGGTCAGCAACCAGTTTGGTCTATGCTTTTATTTTCTCTTTTTACCCCAATCATTATTTTCCTAGTGTACTCATCTGTAATAAAAATACTTCGATTGTTAGCTATTAGCTAATAACGATTTACATGTGATAAAAGAAGTATTTCAAGATTTCCCTCCAAACGAAGCAACGCCAGCATTTTTTATTCAACAAAGTGTATTCCTTGAATCGTACCTGAACTTTAATTATACTTATAGCCGATGATATGAAATGTGTTATAACAGCTATATAGATTAGATTTTCAATCATTTGTATATTTTGCTGTATTCTGCAACTTACATATTCTTCGGAGCATCGGAGCATTTTTCATCTTCCCGTATTTTAACCGTCAAGTATTGCGTAAAGAGAGATAAGAATAATGAAAAGTCCCTGATAGAAAAAAATTATATCATCTTTTATATATATATATATATATATATATATATATATATATATATATATATATATATATATATATATATATATATATATATATATATATATATATATATATATATATATATATATATATATATATAAGTAATAGGACGAAATATATTAAACCCTGAAAAAATTTTAATTATTTTTAAATGATGGGGAAATGTTTTATAATGTTCTTAAAATGCAGAATATACAGACTTTAGAAGCAAAACATTCTATAACAATGATCATCGTCTCTCTCTCAACTATAAACTATAAATACAAATATTCATTCAGCCTTAATCAGAGTCTATTTTTGTGATTTCTAGATGCTGGTTAATTTGTTTACAAAAATAGCCGTTTCTTTTGTGTTATCTACATACATAACCCGATATTGAAAATGCAACACCAAGAAGGAGTGGTTAAAAATTATGCAAATTTCACGATAGATGCACTTTGCTGAATTATGCAAATGATGTGAAATGCGCAGTTCTCCAGGACACGTAGGTGGCTGAGTGGGCAGTATTCATGCCATTTACGATAGAGATGGTGACTAGACTGAGAAAATAAGGATGGTCTTTACAGCAAATCGCAGCTGACAGACATCTAGATGTCCATTGTGCACCGCTGTAAAGAAAAATGTTTGGAAGAAGAAAATGTGGAACGTTTATGGTGGCCTATGCAGCCAGAATGACATCAACACGCATGGATAAACGCATCCGACTGGTGATGGGGGTCTCTCCACAAAGCACGTTTACCGAAATTTTGCAACGTGTGAATAATACTTTAGAATCTCCCATATCGAACAGAACCATTTGCCATCGATTTTTTTTCCTAGTGACCTGCTCTCATGACTTCTATTAAAAAGACTGATCCCACAGCGTATAATATAATGTATGTCCATACATTGGTGCCGGACTAAAGTGATGCGGATGACGGAATGTTACAGAATCGACTTCTCAGATAAGTAACATTTCTGTTTTTTCAGTTATAGTTACCGCGTACGAGTATGGTTTCAACGTGGATACAGGTACAATCTTGTAGAAACTGTGCAACACCCCAACGCGTGACACCGCTGCATCATGTCTTAGGGAACCTTTTTGTACGATTCCAGGTGACCTATAGTTAGTAACGGCTCTATGAGAGCCCAATATTACGTGGAGGATACGTTTCAGCCGGTGACACTCATTTACATTCAGGGTGTACCTTATGCCTTTATCAACTGGACAATGCCCAACAACACATAGTTCGAATCATCCAGCATGCCCTGCAAGATGTACTGTTGATTCTCTGATCATCGTGTTCAATAGATCTCTTACAAATAGAATACGTTTGGGATATGTTTGGACTCTTCAGACTCTGCCACTGACTTCTTCAGAGAGATGCACTTTAGCAAATGGTTAACAGGGAATGTAGAGTCATTCGTCAAGACGCCATCCTCTTTTCTTAGATGTTTTCCTCATTGACTCTGTGCCTGGACGTGTTGTTTCTTGTATCACCGTCCACGGTGGTCCAACAACCTAATGACCCACTCTTCCCTGAATACTTCACATGAATTCGGAAATGTATCTCCATGCATTTCAAACTTTTATTGCTTCACTAGAGATACAGGACCATTTCTGCTCGTTTCAGCAAGACAAAGTCACATTACACATGTTAAAACTGAACCTAATAGTTGAAATGCTTAAGGAATTCTTAAATGACCACTTAACTTCAGTAGTGCTCTGGTCACTAGTCTCCTAAATAGAGGCTTTTTTATAGAATAATCTCAAAGAAAGGGTTTGCTTTCTAGAAAAATCCTACAAATATTGATGAATTAAAATAAATCTTCATCAAAAGAGACTCTTAAATACCAATAATGTTTTGAAGTATGCTAAAAATCTTGATTCAACGTGTTCATGTTTGCATTCAAAATAATGGCGAACAGGGAATGATAAATGCAAACATTTTGATTTAAAATATGAAATTCAAAAATAATATTATCACAAGACAAAGTGGAACAATTTGCCTCTACATTTCTATTTTATCCTATAGTAAAGTTTAAATGGTCTAACAATGCTTAAAATTGCTTACTACATTTAAACAAAGTTCAAACAGCTATACGTCGGCTTAGAATAACTGCCCCATGAGTCAAATAATAAGAAAACCTAAAGGACATTCTTTTTAAATTGATCCTTCAATATAATATGCTTTTGAATGCTTCGTACAATTGCAACAATAATTTTTGACATTCGTTTTGAACATTTTACAGAAAATGTTATTATTCTTTAATCCACAAAACACTCTTTTTTCAGTCTTCTTTATTAATAATTTTTAAATTATTTGTAACTTAAGAACTTTTTTGTGACATTTAACATATCTCATTCCTTCCTTAAAATAAAATCATGATAATATACCTTTTATGATAACAGCTATTTATAAGTTTGTCTTTTCAAATCAACAGTGTAATATGAAACTTAAGTTCTTTAGTTATACCTATTTGTTGGACATTTTCAGCAATTTAAATTATGGAGAGCATTTCTATATTTATATGTTCTTTATTTAACTTTCCTCTCCAATTACTTCTGACTGCACTAAAAAAAACCTCTTTTTCTAAAAACAAAAAAATCTTACAGAAAATAAGCTTTAATCGTCAATTTTCTTCTCTACTAAAGCATTATTTTAAGAATCCCAGTATGTGACTCTTTACTGGATTAAATTTTCGCAAAAGTTCCCTTTGACAATGCTTCTTTTCGTTTTGGCGTTGACATCCGGAAAAAATCGATTTAATGCATTTTTTATGATTCCGGTTTGCCATCATTAAGTGACGACGTGAAACAACCATACAGAGCGTCACGACTAATGGACTAAATCGTAGATACCGGACACTTCGAACAATCCCAGGAAATATAAAAAAAAAGAAAAAGAAATGCAGCTGTAAAGAACCATTAGAAAGCGCACGTGAGTTTCACCTAACTATTATGTTCCGACGATTTACGTAGAATATCATTCTACCTGTGTCCGTGAAACAAGAAAGATAATCTTTATATGTTTTGTCTTCCTCATTTATTATTGAATAAAGATGATTTACTATCATAATCTTCCACCAAATTCAATTTTTTTAGATGATCTTCAACAGTAGTTATAGAAGTAGTACAATTATTTTTCATTCAATTGCAAAAATATATGTGTGATAATTCTTTTTAACATTTCTTTATTTATCTTAATTATATATATATATATATAGAGAGAGAGAGATACATATGTATGTGTCAGTAAAATTTTTATATACATTGTCGGAAAAATGTTAAGAAAAAAAGATGGTAGAGGAATGAAAATTGAAATTACAGCAATACATACGTCTAGGTAGTATATCTAACTAATTATAATCCTAAGATCATAGGTAAAAGTAGACGTGTGCAGAACTAATACATACATGAAGTTATGCATATTAATAACCATTATATCTTACAAAATGTTGAATGCAAGCTTTCGAATGAGCAGGCAGAGTGCCATTTAAGTGAATGAATGTCAGTTTATGGGATTTATTTCCAAGCATGCTACTTGGCCAACCAGTTCAGAGATGATTAATGCTGCTTGGGGATGATGCTAGAATTGTCATCCCATATGCTTTCGATTGATGAAAAAAAATGATATTCAGGAGGCCAAGGGTGGCAATAAATCATCCCCCTTTAGAGCATGTTGAGTAATAACAATAGAATTAAGGCGAGAATTATCTTGTTAGTAATTATTCCTAGAATGATCTTTAAGAATCGCTGAATAACAGTTTATATCATCAGGTTGAAATACTTATATAAAGCAATGATGTAACTACAAAAGTGCTCCTCTTTACATATTAAGTAACTCTTTAGACTATAACTCTTAGTATCGGTCCTGTTTATCTAGGTTTCCGACATATATTTTGCAGTCTCTCATATGACCTCCTTCTAATTAAAACACGGCTATCACTTACAATCAAACTGAACCATATTTCATCATAAATCCCAACTGTTCTGGAGCTAAGAGCTGTTCTAAGCTCTATCTGGATATCACTCTTGCCGTAAATAGAAGTACTTGAAATTCACTGGAGTCTGTACACTAGTATTCACACGCTACAGGGTGTTGGGTCGAAGTTACCTTAATAGTAACCAATTTTTCTCAGTCATTTATATCTCTGAGGCTTTAAAGTGTGTTGCAGACGCAGTACGAGGAACTGAAGCACGTGAAAGCTATTCCTATCCGTAATGCTGAACGACAGCCAGGAACCCTATCTACCTGTAGAAAGATTGACCATTACTGTCAACAATCATGCAATATTTGTTTTTCCCTATGTAAGAGGTAAATATGTCTAATTATCTATGATAAGTGCTTCGAGAAATCAAGTTACACATTGTAGACTTCAGAATATCTTAGAACATTGGGCAAACGTTGATAATTCAAAATCATGCGTGATGAATAAATACCTATCATATCTTTCTGCAATATTGCGAAAGGAAGTTCCCTTTTATCGTAAGCATACTACATGAACTTGTTTAAACAATAATAAACTTTCTAATGGTTCTGCCATCTTCTTAAAGGCATTCTTGACTAACAACTCCTTACGTTTATTTCGAAGATAATTAACATTCCTAAATTTTATAATAAATCTTCAAAACAAACTTGATTTGCAAATTAATAATAGCACTATTAGCAACAAAATGATGCACCACCCCAGTAATCAGTACATAAATGAAGAACTATTTTTCAGAATTTAATCTTAAATTTCATTATATCTGTAAATGAATAAACAAATTTCCTTATCTGCTTACTAAGCATTGATTTGTTGTAGATAAATCAATTTATACTTTACATAAATCAGTCCAGATTTTTTTATGCTTCTGGATCTAAAGTGATTAATATTTTTCATGAAACTTTTTCTGTTCAATAGGATTTCTATATAAAAAATGCTAATGTGGACCAAACCTGAGTTCTATAATATTTTCATGAAATAATTAGATAATTCTAATTAGGAATCATTTATAACCATAATGTTTCTTTGTATTGACTAATATTTTTTAAATAAACGTTCATATAGTTTATATGTAGAATCAGTCGGGACAATTTAAGAAATGATCTTGAATATAACAGTGTTTCTTTATTGATTGGAAATTATATTTTTTACTCAAATATAATTTTATAGTGTTTCAATGTATCCAATAATATTATTTAATAAATTGATGTTATAATAGGTCTAAGTAGTCCTAATATTTTTGTATATAAATTGACCCTGCGTTTAAAAATTAGTTTCATCAGTTTCCCAAAATTTATGTTATCAAATATTTTGATTTCTTCAAAAATCAAATGTTTATTCAAGAACATATTTCTAGGAATATGTTCTTGAGTGATGAATCGATAATTTCCATTAGTAGAGGAGTAACTTTTGTCACAGATTTTTATTCATTCTCATCAGTTAAAAATTTCCACACAGGAAAGAAAGGTTTCACGTATTTACGTGAAACCTAAAGAAATGCCTGACATTTATTTACTTTAAAATGAAAAAGGGAAACATTAATTTATCTAAATGTGCGATATCATGAATTTTATTTTAACTATTTTTTCACTAAACCCATATTGATTCCTTAGGATTTGCAAAAAAATTCCAAAGGATTTAAGATGTGCATAAAGACGTACTTTATTAGACTAAGTTGAGTCTAGACTTGGTCTAGTGAAGTTTGTTAAATCAAGACAAGAATGATAAAAAAAAAGGATTTTAAAATAACAAGCTTATAAAATATTTCTTATGAAAGCAACGTGATTTTCATTAGTAGAAACATGAATCACATTTAAATAAATTTACGTTTTAATATTTTGCTCCCAATGTGGTTGTAGTCTCAATCCAACTTGATGCAGCGAAGGGAAACTAAATCAATTACTCAGAAAAAAATCAGATTGTGAGTAATTAATTTAAAATTATAGATTACAAAAACATAGAAATAACAAATGGACACAATTATTAAAATGTTAAATTAATATATCAATTTATCAACAAACAGCAGTTTTCTCAAATATAATAAAATAAGCAATTTTAGTTTGTGTTACGGAACCTAAAATATGTAACTTCTTTAACTTTCAAAATCTAATCTTCTATCTTCACTTATTCGCTTAGAACTTACTGCGCTTACTAATTTATTTACATTTAATCTAAAGTGATCTTTGGTTTTTAGCTAAAACTAAGCATAACTCCACCACAGGCTTACAAATGTTTCGTTTCATAAAAATAATATGTTTTAAGATAGATATCCAATCATCCTGATATTAATAAAGTGACTGCTCCTCACGGTAACAAGCAACCTTGTTTTGTCACTTTTAAGGGTAGTTGTGTACAGTAGACAAATTTATCAAAACCCTTAAATAGACATTTGAAAACTCTTAGAACTGATCAAGAAAACAAGATATTTCCAATGTGAAAGGAAAACAGTGTCACACATTTTACCCTTGATCATCTACTTTTCTGCTGAGGATTTGAAAAATAATACATGTTTTGAAGTCCTCTTCTCTTGTTTTGGTATTTTCATCAATTCATGGTTTAATTGATCTTGTTATTTTAAATGTTGAGCTAGAGTAGATGACAAAAAACAACAAAATTTAAGATTTTAATGATTTCTAAAAGAAACGTAGAAGAAAAATTCGATTCCAGAAAAACAAGATATTTAATCTTAATTTTAAATAATTCATGGATGATAATTCTTTCAAATATTTCGCAATATCTTGATTAAAGTAATTTCAGATTTAAATTAACACTAAATAATATATTGGTGACATGAAAATTAATTCCATTTTACACTTGTTTTTGGTAATTTATTAACATCAAGTTTAAGTTTTAATATTGTTTATGAAATTCTTGTGGGAAATATGTAGTATTATGTATGCATCTGAATTCATTTGTAATTAATTAAATTTTAAGGGGGTTGCATATTAAAATACTGACAATGGTCTGAATTTATAATCACAGAAATATTTCCAAGTATATGCTATTTAATTTATCCGTGTTTAACAAGTAATTTTTTTGATTTCGCATTGACATAATGCTTTTGTTTTTACAAGTATCACCTATAATATTAATTTGATAGTATTTTATCATTATATATTATACCATAATATGTCCTTTTCAGAAAATTATAAACTTTTTCAATCCTTTAAAAATGTAGTTTCCATTTTAACATGAGTTTGAGATTAAACTTTTTCAGATTTGAGGTTAATCTTATATAAAAAAATTATTTAGTTTTAAATATATTTTTTGTCTAAAACTACATTAATATAAAAATTCATTAATAAAATCCTGCGATTCTAATTTTAAGAATATTTGTCGTGTATAACTGTCTTCCATAAATAATATAAATATATAAAATTTAGTAAAAACAAAAAAAAAACCAGAAAATCATGAAAATGCTCATTTCATTAAATATATAGGAAATTTTCAGTATACTTAAAATTAATAAATGATATAAATATCATTTTTTCAATATATGATCTCATATTTGATCAAGGAATATATGATCTCATATTTCTTTATCTAAAAGTGTACAAATACTAGAAAACATTAAAAAACTAATCAAATGTTATTAAAACTTTTCCAAATACCATTCATAATTATGTGTAATGAAAGTAGAAACTCTAAATAGATTTAGGAATTTCGCACATAGCCATAATCTCTGGCAAATTTCCAATGTACAAAGAATTATAAATGTTATCTTTTTTTTAAATTTCTGTCTGAATTAAACTTTATAAAATTAACAAAGAAAACCAATCATGATTTTTCTTTCATAATTTTGATTAATAAAAAAGAATATTAACATAGGGTGAAGGAATGGTACCTCAAAGAGCAGGTGTTGTCAAATAAATTGATATTCATGACAAAATTATTATATCAATTATATTTCATTGTAATTAATAAGTAAAAATAAAATATTAGATTCGAAATAAACCAACAAAACCTTCGAAGATAATTTTTTTGCAAATTTCTATTGATAAAAATACGAAATATAGCTAAAGATTAATCAGTAATTTTACTCTGATAAGTATATCTTGAAATGAATTAGGATGTATGAAATAAAATTAGGTAGCGTCAATTCTTTTTATTTTGGCTATTGTATAAAGAAAAAACTACGAAAAAAGTGTCATATTTCACCCAGATAGCAATTAGAAAGCTTCTGCAAAGGATTTTAGTTTCTTGGGAGCCCTATTCATTCTTCGGTTCCTCAACCTTTACTGCCTTATTCTTCAGAGAGTCGTTTCAAGTTCCTCAGCACAGTCAACAGTGAACTCATAATAGCCGAACCGTTGTTTCTTTGTTAACATTAATAAGAAAAGTCTGGAACTTTGCACCGAAGTAATTTTACTTCAAAGAACTCGAGTTTAACGCCGCCAGCATTGTGAGCTTTGTTGAATTGTTTTTCAGCCTTCGTCTACTCTTAAATGATACAATTCTGATTAAAACTAAGTAATTTTTTCCTAGGAAATTTTATTTTTCTTTGCACTGTAAGGAGTTCTACAGAGTTTCAAAAATTATTTCTGTACTTTAAGAAACAAATTTATACCACGTTTAAAACAAAAAGGTATTTTTTATCAATTAGAGAAATATGTTCCTAAGTATGATGATAAAGCTATTTTCAACAATTATTTTAAGTAGTTTTAATTGTTAAAATAAATCACAATAAAATCTGTTAACTGTGAAACCATCTCTTTCTTTTGGTAGTATTGTTCAGTTATAAAAATCTTTGGTATTGTTTTGTAAACATTAAAATGTAATAATTTTTCTTTCTTTTATAGAAAATTTTGTAATTTAAAAAAGAAATATATTAAAATTAATTTAAAAGAATCCACAATTTTTTCTTGAATATTTTGACACAATTTTTATTAAGTATAATTTTTTAAGATAAATGCTTAAATAAAATGATAACCATAATGTGATCTACATGATTTCGAGTTCATAATTGATCACAAAATCATATCCACATGCATGACTTGAGATTTTGAGATTAATATATTTGTTTGGCAGATAATTGCTGACATTTATTGATTTAATAAATCCTATAAGCTTTATTAAAGGTTAAAATTTCAGTAAATTAAATGTTTTATTTGCTTATTAACTCTGTTAATCAATCATATCATTATTGGAAAAGTGACTGTTTTAGAACCATGTGTTAGTGATTTATTCCCTTTATTTTTGATTCCCTCTTGAATTATTTTTAATCAATAAAAAATGACCAAGAAATGGGTGATTTGTGATACAAACATTGCATTCTTTACATCACAAGCTGTAAAAGACTATTTAAAGGATACATTTTAATGAATTCATAGTGCAAAAATAATTTTTACTTAAATTTTATATAATAAATGAGAAGAACGATCTTCAAACTATAACAAATGAAATAGAGTTTCCTCCTTAAACTATAAATTCTTGATTTTATTTGTGATTGATTAATGAAAGCACCCATCTTATTTTAAAATTTTATTTTCCAATTTTTATATAAATCTGTTATAAAATATTTGGTATTTTCGATTTATATATTTCGTAAATCAATACTTTCATTCAAGTTTGGGAACATTTTACTTTCATATTTTTTACATTATGGAAACGAATTTTATCTTGATCATTCTAAAAGTACTTTATTTTCATTAAAATAATATATTATGAAGCTTTTAATTTCTTAATGTCCTATTTTGATATGACCTTAATGGAAAGCTATACAGTAATTATAAACAAGATATCCTGAAACTTTATATTTTAAGGATGAAAGTTATCAATTAGAATAAGGGATATATTCAATAGTGTAAAATGATATAAGACATGAAAATATGGGATTAAAATGACTTTAGTTGTTTTCAATAGGCATTACACATACACGTAGCTTCAATTTTCTTAAAACAAGGCAAATTATAGTTCTGGTTGCTCAAGAAAAACTCTTAGTATACCATTTGAAGTATTACCGACGAACCAATACATTGCATACTTTAATTCCAACTAACTGCTTATATTAATATAATAAATAGTGGCTTTTTGAGTCCCCACCAGAAACTATCTGTTATACTATAGATATATTAAGGATGTAAATTGTAAAAAACTCTATAAAACCTTATTTATAGAATAATATTCATAAGAAATGATTATATATTCATAAGAAAATATTGATATTCTTGTATGATTTTTAAACGTTTGCTCAAACACTGTCAGTATCATTAATTCATATTTTACAAGTCATGCCAATCATCCAAACTGCTCATATATTAGACCAAAATTAAGTTACAATATACAAATAGGTTACATTCTATTTCGTTTGCAAAATGTTATTATCTTATAAATCTACATATTATTACTATATTTTACAAACTGGAAGCTTCATATTTTTATATCGCGAGAAATAATTTTGATATAAAATAAATGGATAAATCTTTGAATAATTAGTTTCATTAAAACAAATTTTATTCAATTTGAATATTTAGATAAGTCACTAATATGTGTATGTTTTTCCTAAAAATAGTTTCTTATTCGTTATACTTTATTCACTCAATTTTCATGAGGTTTATAACACTAACTCACATAAATGAATACGGAAGAAAGAAAAATGAGCTCTCTGTTTCTATGTTGCCATCATATCTTTTTTGCTTTATCTCTGTATGGGGAAAACTCACACACAGATTCGGTGATAGATAGATACCCCCAAGCCATTCTCTCTGTAAGAAAAGCGATAGCGGGTTTTCGTCGCCAAATGTACTCAGCTTATCAGCTTTTCGAATACTTAGGAGAGGGGAAAAAAAGAATCTAGAGTTAAAACACTAGCTTCGGGAGGGAAAAAATCGTTATTCATGAAAAATGAGTTTGAATAAGTTGTGATGTAGTGTGTCTTTTTTATTTTGATTCAATGAATATAAAAGCATGGAGAATATTTAGTCTTGAAACAAATATAGTTAAGATGAAATAAAGAGAAAACTAAGTCCATAGATTTATGCTGCCAAAACTATTAGTTTATGCTGATTTATTGAGAGCAAACATACATATATTCCAAATGTATGGAAATTCCATTTTTATGGTAAAAACATAGTGTATATTTATTGATATGATGAAAATTTCGTAGATATTTATTTATTTGAAAACATGATGGATAATTTTGACTTTTTTTTATAAATTGGAGAATCATATTCTAAAGTTTATCGAATGAAAACCCAAATCCCAAAATATTAGCAACTCTCCCAAAGTTCTCAACATCTTATATCCTTAAACATGAATGAGAATTTTAAAAAATTATAATAAAAAATATGAATAAAAATTTAAATACTGTTTATTTGAAATTAAAAGTAAGTTATTTAAGGATTTTTGCTTTAGAACTTGGAATTATTTAGAAATATTCTTTAAATCTTTATTATAGAAGAGAATAAATAAAAGGTACAATGTATTTATTTTGTACTGTATCTTACAATGGTTGAAAATTTCCTAAAAATGATGTTCAAATATGCCTTTAATTAGTATTCCAATGCATTAAACCTACATAAGACAGACAGACCATATTTGAAACACGAGGTAAAAGGAAAGTTGTGAAGAGGATCTCTTATTTGAAAATATCATTATAGAATGTGAGTGTTCTCAGAATATTATGTTATGCTTCGAATAAGAGAAACTACTCACCAATAAATGTCGAAATCCAATGAGAACAAATATTCTATCCAGACTGTAGATTATCGTTCCATGATATTGCTACTCTCATTAGTCGAAATCCAACCTGTGTCATGAGAATATGAATTCTATAGGTCACAAAGGATCATACTAAATGGCTTCAAAAACCTCAACGCCTTCCCATGAATAACACCCTGAAAAACATATATTGTGAAGTTGGTCTTAAAAATTCACGCAATTACATAATTCTAAATCAATAATCTTATTAGCTATGCACGGACGGACTGTCAACTTTACAACCATTACTTTGGCTTCTGTTGACAATGAACACAATGACTTTGATGTATCTAACTACAAATCTGGATTCAAAAGTGGTACAAATTTGTCTTTTTAAATGAACTACGGTTTTGTACTGGAGTATTTGAATGGACCGTATGCATATTGGACGTTTCGAGGGGAATGTTTGTTGCCTTTTTGTACACCTTATCTTCATCACCTGGTGTGATGGTTTCAGTAACTATTAGTTACAGAACACACACATCTTTATTTTGGATTGAAGAAATTGCAAACAATGAGGGAAACGTTTCTAACATATTACTGCCAGTGGTTGTGCTTTATCTTCGCTATAATTTCAGAACACATTTGCATTGTGAAGAATGCAACATTGGACCCTTTTTCGATATAAAAGATGTTTAACTTTTGTCTTGGCATGCATAGTCTCCAAACGTTTTATCAAGTGAAAATAAGTGCTCGTGAATTTCTAAAGCTTGTCAGCCCTTTCCAGATATTTTGCTTAATAAAGTAGGGCATAAATTTAAAGCAACAAAGAATTAATTGTCCATTTCTTCTATCCAATTCTAATTAGTTTCAGTAAACCAAGACAAGTTTGAGACAGAGAATAGCCGTTGCAGCTGCCGGGGCCAGAAATTGCTTCTACAAAAATTTGCTCCTCTGTAAACCCCAAAACTGATCGAAAGTTTCTTCTTTTTGTGTTCATACCACATTATTTACATACAATAAATCTACTTCCTCATTTTTTTTCTTCATAGTCCTGCAATTTTAATGGGACTTCATAATGCAGAAGATTCATTCTTTCATTCATTAACATATTTTTATCCTTGTATGGGTAGCAATTAAATAACGGGGACAATGCTGGAATTTATATTCAGTTTATTACCTTTTAAGTTTTGTTTATTCCTTAATATTAAAAATAAGCAAAAATGTTTTGTAATAATGCATCATATTTATTATACACATCAAAGATTACAATTTCGTAAACCAAACAAATATCTGAAACCTGTTAACAAGAATTAGTAGAACCTGTATGACAGCAATAAAACATTAAGTGTCCTTTAGGTTTACACAGTTTAATAAAAGGAATTGTATAAGTAGAATTCAACAACAGGAATAATTATAAAATTTTGATCGTTTTTTTACTTTTTTAGAGCGCAAAGTTCACTTTTTTTAAATAACCTAAAAGTGTAAATGCTGAGTCTCTGAAATCATAGGAGCAAATCAAATCGCAAAAAACTGCAAAAGAATAATTGCATCACATATACTAAATTGTTAGCATTATTTGTAATATAAATTAAAGCAGTATGTCTACTATATATACAGTATCCCTAAACTGGAAGGTGTAAATTATCAGGAAAATTGTGTGAATAGTACTATTTTTTAAAAAAAATTTTGAAATCACAAGAATTAATACTTTCCACATTTTTGTAAACATTTTTTGAAAAATGTAACTATTCACATAATTCTCCTAGTAAAGCACCAGAATTATTACTTTCTATGAATTAACTAATTAAATTTATAAATAATGAGAATCTTTTGCAAAAAAATTTTTATAGTTGAATAAATAAGTAAATTTCTAATTCAATCGCTTTGTAGAAACTATAAAAAGCGTAAACACCAAAACCTATTTCCTTTGAATGGATTATATAACTAAATAGATGAATCATTTTTTATGATAGATAATCAGAATAGTTTAATATCTAATATATCACATAAAATAAACTATGTACCAAATACTTTTGTAGAGAAAATAAGGCGGCTCACTAAGGCAAAAACAATGTATAGAACTTATTACTTTAATCTTAGTTCATCAATTTATTTTTTCAAAAATAACTGAACTTAAAATTGAAATTGATTTCTCTTTAAGAAATTTAACTACATAACAAATAATATTCAAAACTCATTTTTCAAAAAGAAACAAATTTATGCTCAGTAATATGAATAAAATAAATCCCAAATCAAGCACCATTCATATAAAAGGACGTTAGACTTTACCTGGCAAGAAATGTGCCAGTCTAGTGGCGAATAATGAAAAGTGGGGTTGACGGGTGCGTATTTTCATTCGGTGGCATTTAAAGACGCAGAAGTTAATGAGCTACATTGTCGCCCTCTTTCCTCATCGTAGAACTCCCCTTCCTGCCAAGACTTATAAATAGATGGAATCAAAAGAACATGACACGCAGAAAAAAATCTCCGATTCTTGATGACGACAGGCTTGTGGCAAGTCAAGGCTGGTACGGTAGCCAAAACACTATTTTTTAAAGGCTCCTTACCTCATTTCTTCCACGCAGGTTCATCAGCTTCAACGAAGAATAAAAGAAAATAATTCGCAATTATATGCTTCGTTGAGGTTGGTGTTAAAGATATCTCTCTCGCCAAAAGTAACTGGAAACGTCTCGTGAACAACTGATGGGATGAAGTGATGGGGAGCCTCTTTCTAAACTAGCTTATAATATAAAAAATAGAAGGGGGTAAGAAACTATGTGATCACATATGCAAATAGTAAAAAAGTACCTTTCTGTTATCGAAAAATTTTTTATATACTTAAAATGAAGAAAAAATTTTATGAATAAATAACAAATGCGCGACACATTAGAAATCTTTAAGAAAGCTACAAAAATAAAATAATTAAAAACGTATTTTAATCTACAAACTAATACTAATAAGGCATCATAAAACTGTGATATCTTTTAAAATGTTTGAAAGTATTTATCGTTTATAATGCAACCTTTGCCATATAAACTCAATTAAATGGTAATTTAATTGGTTGCGAACTGTGGTGCTTTAACCTTTATTACACCATTTGAGTTTATAACCATTTAATATTTTAAGTAGAACAATCACTGTGAGATTCATTATACTTCTCCGGTTTGGCTTCTTATTGAATGTGATATATTATGACTATTTCAGTGAAATTAATTTTCCAAACGTTGGGGTAAAATAAGACAGCGATAGAATCTGAAGTTATCTCTAAATGATTTAATTTCAGCAAATCATTTAGAGATAACTCCGATCCGATAGCAAAAAAAGTATTCCAGGAAACGCTGTAAGATAATAAAGTAGGAAGTGCTTATATATAAAATCATATATATATGCTACTATCCACTTCCACTTAGCAAAGTTTAAATTGGTATTTAATGCTTATCATACGGTTGCCATAAATTAAATTGAATCTGATTTTTATTCTGATTTCTTATGCATATAAATATAATATAATAGTTTATAAATTGAATTGTGAAAAATGATAGAGCTTATTAAATATATTTAACTCAGCATCTTTCGATATTCTCATACTCAACTTGACATCGATTATTCACCTCGGGATTGACAAACTAAAGGCAACCATCTCTGATGTCAAAATTGCAATTCTATCTTCCCTAAATGATTACGTTCAGTTAAATTTTCTCTGTTAAATAATTTTTAGATTCATAATCACAAAAATAAAATTGAAAGCTTTAAACAATGATTTTTAAAACAAAATCAAAAGTTTTTATTATTTGATGAACATAAGTACTATAATATTCCTATTCATGTTTGGATTTTCAATTTTATAAAAAAAAAATAATAATTTATTTAAAAAAAATAATAATTGCAACTATGAATTTGAAATCCAATTAAAGTTTGGTGAAAAAATGGGTGACGCATTTTTAAATCTAAATAAAACTAGAAATAAGAATAATTATATATTTTAATGCTCTTTAATTCTTTTTTATTTTATTTATTATTTTTAAACATTTATCGCACCTGTAAAATATTTGCTAGTCATGTTAGAAAAGGAAATGAATGACTTTATGTTTTAAGTGACCATTTATTAATATGTTTTGCATTTTTGCTTCATATGATTAGTCTTATTTATGCAATAAATGTGTTTTTGACTTCAAAAAACATTAGAAACAGGGAGGATTAATTCAACAATCTAATATTAACCAATGAATTTGATAACCTTCGAAAAATTTCCATTATTTAGAAAATGTATTCATGAATATTAATAGTTTAGAGATGAAAATTATATAATACTAAGATTATCTCTTAGAAAATAAAATTTAAATTAACTGATAGAGCAATAGTTCAAGTTTACACTTTTATGCTAAACGTATTTCTCGGCTACGTTAACTAATTCCTCAGGTTTCGCTTTCAATTTCAATGTATTAAGGTTATAAAAGTTATTTAATATTGACTCGTAATTATTTCGCATTCCGTATCAATACCAATAGATCCTAATATTTTTCTGTCAAATACAAATACAAAATTAAAAATATATTCCGACAAAGTGCGTAACTAACTAGATTTTTTCGATTTGTCCCATATTTGATTTATGATAAAGAGATGGGTCTTGAAATTTAATTTTTCTTTCTAAAATCACCACTAGCACTTAACATAACTAGCACGCCATCAAATCCTATACTTAAAAATTATGTCTTGTTAATTAAAAATCATTGTTAATTACCAAAAATTCAAAGCTTTTACGAAATCTACAAGTTAACCAGCAGCACAAATTACTACAATATTTATTAACATAATTCTATTATTGACTCCCGGCATAAATTTTTACCACCCATTCCCTATTTGTTAGCACTATTTTTTACGTTAGTTTAACTTACATTTTTTTAAAATTTAATTAATTAAATGTAAATGCACCTTTTTGTATCACAATAACAAGAACAATTCTACCATTGAAAATCAACAAAGGGAAAATTTTAAATGAGGGTAAGAAAAAATCGATACTTTCCTACTGCTTCGGAATCAAATCAAACAAGGGCGAAGATAAATGACTTCGAATTCTGACGGTGGGGAAGGAGAGCCAGGGGGTGTGCGAGAAACACTAATGAACTAAGGAAACTGATAAAACCGCAACAATAGAAGACTCTCTTTCCTATTGTTCGGATCCTGTCAACGCGGTCCAGACCAATTTTGATAATGTCGTCCGGACGTCGATACTATAGAGCGGGTGCCTATGCATAACGGGAGACATCCGATTCCAGATTCCGACCCAGTCTAGCACATGAAATGTGTGTCCACCTCACAATGGGAAGATAAGCCCTTGTTTAGCACATAAGAGATGCGTTCATGTGCACTGTTCAAGACAAGATTTATCACCACTTCAAGCTATAAAAAATATTTAAATGCTTTCTTGTATTACTTGTTTTTTTATTTATAAAAATTAATAATATAATACTAGGTTTTTGTGTACATATTTTCTGAACATTCAATTATTTAATGCTAAAATACATAAGAATGTCAACAATGATCAAATTTATTATAGATGTTGCATCAATTATCAAATACCTGCGTCCCTTTTTAGGTCTAAATTAGTGTTAGTAAATAAAAAGACTTTTTTTTTATACGAATAGTATCATTTGCTGAAGTTTATCCAAAACTTGGTTTGAATAATAATAAGACAACACTCCATCACAATCAGAAAACGATGGCATACTTTAACTAACTAATCGGAAATTATAATTATAAAATCGAGTTCTAGATTTTTTATAGATCATAGAGTTCTAAAACATTTTTCCTAGATTTTTCTTTAACATTTTTGGACATTCACAGGTCACTATGAAGATAATAAGAGACTCCTGGTAAGCAATGTTTTGAGAATTCTTTTACATAGAGATTTTTTTTTAATTACAGTAATAACAAATTCCAGAAATTAATCATTATTTAAATCTTTTTTTTTTCTGCAGCAATGCTTTTTCATAAAGTTTAGTCCCTTTTCGTGCGTTGAAAACAACAGCATACATAAAGCACTACAATAGGATTCTCTTTATTATGTGATACCTCAGAAAAAAATGTTTAAATTCACTAGCAATTCTTGAAATGATAATATTTTAAACTGAGTTCAGCTCAAATATACGTCTACGAAAGATTGTCATAATAATTAAAGATCTCTGAAGTAAATAACCATTTTTATGAGTTAATAGAATATAAACAAAGTGAAAGGCATAAAAAGACACAAATCTACTACTATTGAATCATTTATACAAAATCAAAAATACAATATTTTGTTCTACGCATAAGTATTTGTAAATACTACTGCATAATTAATAAGGCCACCAATTTTTTGATAAAAAGAAAATACCTTCGACAAGATTCCGAATGTTATTCGGCTCTAAATTATTCCTATTATATTATTATAATATTATTGGAGCAAATGAAAAAAAGTCCGCTCTAATGTAATTTTAGGATTATTACTTTGATTTATAGAAATGTAATTAAAACAAAGTTATGTGAAGCACTAGAGTTATGTGCAGCACACTCTAATGTCTCATTAACTTAAAATGATATTACCATCATTTTCGCATTCTCAACTGAATTTTAGTATATATATCTTCTTTTATGGTGAGTAATATATAGCAGTTTGTCTAGCAAGTCAGAAAATCTACTTATAGTAAATTTTAACTATGTTATTATATATTATTCTTGTTGTCCTTTCGGCCAATCAAAGTCTCTAAGCGCAACTACTTTTCTGAAATTTTGAACTAAAATTGGGTGAAGAAGTCGATATTTAGTCCAAATACTAAAATTCTATTTATCGCCACTACGTTTTAATAAAATCGCTGTAAGTAACTACATTTTTTGACTCAATCAAGAGTGAGTGGGATATTGAAAAATATATTGATCAACATTTATACATTTCTTATTGGTTATAAGTCCGTTCTAAATGAAAGAATTTAAGAAAAAATGAACGTGAATTTGGAGACTGATTACTGGCAGATAATAAAATTATACGATGAATAGTAAGTTTTTTATTATACTTTATCGTACTTTATTTATAAGACAGATATTTGTAAATATTACACAGAAACTTATCAACATAATTTTTATTTATAAGAATAATCAATATAATTGAATATTTTTATATAGTATAAGTAGTCCACTTAAAATATATATTATTATATTTTCAAAAAGAAAATTTAACTCATTTTCTAAAACAAATAGAATAAGCTGATTATTATTATGTCAGATTTATGCTAAACCAATGTTATTTTAAATACTGCTGGTAAAGTGAATGCTGGGTATTAATCTGTTTTAAATATATTGATATTTACCATTAGTATACAGGTATTTATTAGCAAGAATACCAAATATATAGATGAAAAAGTATATTAATTAAACATCTACTGTTTTTTTTCTACTTTATGTAAACAAAAGATAAGAAGCTATGTGCTATAAGAAGTTTCCAGTTGTCCAAACATTTTAGTTAAATATATTTAAAATTGCGTCACACCAAACTTCAATAAAAATTATGAAGTGTTAATATATTTCAAAAAGAATTTAAGTATCTAAATTTTTGGAGCCTATGATAACGTGTAGTTTTACGTCGAAAGATCTCTAATTAATTGATTCCAATGATTGTTTGGAAAATATTTGTAGGTATAAAGCGTGGATAGTGGATTTTGTTCTTTTTCTTACACCTTAAAAAAGTCTACGAAAATGCATTAAATTACAATTCTGTTTCGATAGATAAGTGCTTATTGATTTCTTACCGCACAGTTATTTTAAGTTCATAGTCTATATTTTATTTTATTATCGTATTTCCTGTTCCCTAAGTTCAACATTATTTTTTATGTAACAAATATATTATATGCTTTGCGTTTACGCAGATTTCGAGTTCAAATAAACATGCATTGCACAAACTTATAACCAAATATTTCTCCAATGGATTTATTTGAAATGAATGAGAAAAGGTGAATGAAAACATCAAAATTAAGGATAATAGTTACAAGAAAAATTTAGAAAATTTTCAAAACAATGAGCAGAAATTAATTAATATTATACCAGCCAATAATTTCAGTGTGAGCCAGAGTTTAAGCTATTGACTTTCGAAATCTATAGTGATCACATTTGTTATCATACCTCAGATATATTCTTGATATTATCGAAATCAAAACCTTTGAGAAATATCGATTTTTATTTATTAAGTGAATATAATTAATCAAATCTTTAATGATTTCAAAACTCACTTCTATTTGACATCATATAGGCTTCATCATAACTTTATACCTTCAAAATATACAATAGTAAATTATGATGAAACCTTCTTCATCATAATTTTTTACAATAAATGTGAATAACTTCAAACGCTCAAGTTTAGTATTCATGTGTACATCTTCGAAATATTACAATAACATAATCATAAGTTAAGAAATGCAAAAATTGTAGTATGTTATTTTATTCAGTCAGATTATGTATTTTACGCATCAGTCATTTTATAAGTTGGAGTGATATAAATTATAGATTAAACACACTTCCTGTATCGATTTAATTTAACCAATACATCACTGTTTATATATCTAATTGATAAGCAATTATCTGGGAGTAAATACTCATTTTATACTAAAAATTAATATTTTTAACAATACTTTCATTATAAAGTAATATGCCTGCTATTATTTTAGCGATAGAGCAGTCTATAACTAAACAGTTCTTTTTAGTCTCAAAATTTTCCTCTTAGCTAAAAGAAGAAATAAAAGCCTTCAAAATATGAAAGCTCTCCTAATAAAGTTGTCATTCTTATGACTGTGAAAGGAAATATGTTCTATTATTGATCCAAACAATAATTATTTGGATTAAAGTAATTAATATTCTAACAAGTCATAGCTTAATATCAGTTGGGAAAATTGTTCTTATTATTTGGAGAAGGATGTTGACTCAAACGAGTTTTAAAAATTATATAATAGTTTAATTATGTACTAATAATTGAGAGATAAAAATTAAAAAGACATCTTACATAATGTTTTTTAAACAACAAATGGTCAGATGAGAAATTATTGTGCACTTGTGCAATCAATGTGCACATTTTTAACATGATCACTTTTTGAATAGCAAGTGGGATGTTTATAGCATAAAGAGAATTCCAGATTATTTCAAGTTCAACTTCTATGAGAGAAAAAAGGATTAACGAACTATTAAGGCAATCGCAGTGATGAGCATTTTTTTAGCACGGTTTTATCGTTTTGAAATTAATGGAAAAAATATTTTCGTTTTAAACACCCGTAGATATTTTTTGAATTCTTCATTGTATCTAAATGAAAAATAACAATGAAATTTACAAATGAATTTTTTAAATAACTCTGCATTTCCTACCGAAACTTTTTGATTTATTTTGCATTTTTGTAGTAATATTTAAGCTATTATTATTATGTAATATTTAAGCTAATGACATTTTTTTAAAAAGAACCATTTAAATATATATCTATAAAAACTATTTTGTGTCACAAATTAATATTATGACTCATATAACTGAAACTAAGCAAAAACAATATTCACATATCCCTTACAATCAATAATCACCGGAGATATATGCTCACATATCATTTAAAGACATGCATAAAAAATCACAAAGTAAAGAGCCATAAAATTTCCTCCTCCTCAAATAAAAAAAATAACAAATTCTAAATGATCAAGGATTAAATAATTATTTATTGCATCAAAATTCATCTAGTTGTTAATAGCTTTTTAAAAGGGAAACAGGTACTAAAAAGATATATGACGTTCAAAATTGTATATATTCAAAAAGTCTGGGATGCAAAAAAAAATATATTTCTAGTCTTTGCAATGATTTTACTTCGTTTTTATTTTCTTCCCATTACTTTTTTCACCTCTCGTACTTATCCCTCGAATAAAAAGATTTAGAAAGTCTCAAGCAAAGTTATCGACCCATACGAATTATTGCCAATTTAACACAT
Organism: Latrodectus elegans; assembly: GCA_030067965.1. Lineage (NCBI taxonomy): Eukaryota > Metazoa > Arthropoda > Arachnida > Araneae > Theridiidae > Latrodectus > Latrodectus elegans. The sequence goes on along the minus strand of CM057813.1, from coordinate 72,171,477 downwards.
GTGACGAGGCGTTTATCATCGTTAAGCCATGCACCCAATATTTTACCACTTTCGAGTTTTCACCATTTTTAATATTCATATTAACTTTGGCTTGCGTTAAGGAGAAACGTTGGATTACGGGTAACTTTTTTTTACGGCACAAACACTCACATTCAAAGATGTTGAAAAAAAAAATTATTTCCCCCTTGGGGACTTGTTTCATCTTATTTATTTTCTTTCGTCTTGTAAAGGTTTAGAAGTCTTACCGACGGAATATATATTCGCAATATCGAAAAATCCATTAATATCTCAGTACCCAATTTTCTAGCCTCCGAATTCTACGAGGAAAAGTAAATACTGTGTAAAGTATTTCCGTACATTTAACAGCATGCCGTGATATGAGGCTAAATTTAACCAGTAACGAAAAAGGTGTTAAAGTAGGAGACTTAAAAGCAATAAAGAAAAGAAGAATTTTTTAACTGGCAAAATAAACTTGTGCCTTAAATTGTAATTTGATTTTTAAACTGCTATATTTTGTCACGTTAAAGACTGTAAGAAAGCATGTTATATGAAATGTTGTTTCTTAATATACCTTGTGCAATGGTATATTAAGAAACAATAAATATAATAAATAATATCTAAAGAAGAATTGACAAGATTTCAGATTTTAAAAATACAAAACCTTTTGTAATTATTTGGATATCCAAGTTAAATTTTGTGTAACACATTTGCTAACATATTAAAAGCTGGTGTAGCAGCTGATTTTATAGAATTTATCATAAACTCTCTTTCAATTACATATCAGTAATAACTATGGATTATTTATTCAGTTCTATAACAACATCAAAATTCAAAAATAAAGGAATTCCTTATTTAAAATTTCACTCTACAAATCAAAATTTAACCATAAATATTTTGACATTTTTTTATCAAATCAGATTTTTTTAATATAAGTAAAAATTTAAAAATATTTTACTGTAAATATAAATTAAATCAACTTTATTTATTTATTTACATTTGTATTTTGAATTCACTTACTATCTTTTTCAAAGCCAGGGCTCTTTTAAGATTTTTTTTATTTAATTGAAAATTTGGAGCCAATTGTTTAGTTATTTTGTAATACTACTGAATGAACAATTTTGTATTCATACTGAATAAACAATCGAAACTATCTCTTTACATGCGCATCCATATATATGAATCTCTTAAAATATTGTTCTCAAAAAAAAGTCATAAAAAATCACGAATGTTTCAATGAGATATATTGTTTTATTAATTGGATTTCCGCAATCCCAATTGCGAATAGCATAGTTTCAGAAAGCAGTTCGTCTCCTTCAGAAACACTATCTTCGATTTAAAATACTTACTTTGATTTTCTGATAGTAATTGAAGTCAATCATCTGTAATTACTTATCTCTATAGACTCTATGAATACAAGAAAATTTCAGCTCTCAGATTAAATCTACAGTTTGTCTGTCTACAATCTGTCTTGTAAATGGCATCTTTGTCCATCGAATTTCACATATCAGTGCATTATCTGACATACTAAAAGAATAATTTTAATTTAAATAAATTTTCGTGAATATAGCAAGGACTGCAATTGGGTGCAAAAATAATTATTACTATCAGTGAGAAATCGCAAAAATAGTTTTTGTTACCTGAACTATTGAAAACTGTCCCGTTGATTGGGTATGTGCATGCTACGTGTACCATAAGATTCAAAGTATCTTTGTCGTGGTGTAGAAGATTCCAAACCAGATTACTTATTCATGAGCTAATTTCATCATTTGTAACCAAGTTTCATAATATATAACAATTTTTATTTGCGTATTCTTTTAACTTGAAAAAGTAACATTCATTACTATATTAAAAATCTAACTGCAGATAACTCCGATATTTTCGAAAACATATTCTAAGGGATGTATTTATTTTAGAAATGAATGCTGTTGTTTTCTAATGAAAATGTATCTGTAATAAAATTGTTAATCTTTTTACATATGAAATATCATTTTATATTTAACAGATATAAAATTGTTTTACAAACATTCTAGTTGAAAATATGAATATTTGATGTTATAATTTCTTAAAAAGAAAAACAAAAATACCGTAAAGTATAATTCAAATGAACTCATAATCAACACAATAATATTACAATTAAGATGAAGGAGTAATTTTAAATATGTACCTGATAAAATACATTTAAAGTTCGGTATCTTATATGTTTTAAGAATTATATTAATTACAACATTAAGTTAGAATAAAAAGTCTCAATATAAATCAAAAGTTATGCAACCAGTTTTAATGAATTCAAACCAAATATTATTTCATATTATTTTGATAATCACAAAATTAAATTTTTTTGTGTTTAATTACACGATAATTTACCTCACAAAAGTAACTATTATTTAAATATTTTAAGCATTTTTAATCTAAAATTGCAAAATATAAAATAATTTAATCTACAGAGGATTTATAAATAAATAATTTATTTTTCTATATATTTATCTTCAAAATGATCTACTTATCAATTCAAGAAAATACCTTAACAAGTAACTAATGAAACACTAACATTTCATCCTCATTACAATTAACGAAACTGTTTCCTTTAATTCGGCGGCACTGTATCAGGTTTATTTTAATTTATTGTAACTCTATTTTTCACACACACGCACACACACTTTTAGAAAATAAGAGCAGATTTAATCGAAATCAAAAGATTGAAATGCTTTTAAAACAATCGTAATTTTGTACTACAGACATAGAAATCGAATGTACTATCATATTTTAACTGATGAAGTTAGTTCTTAAGCAACCCCAGCTCCACAGAATTGTATCAGAGCAAAATTTAAAATGTGGTTCAGATTAATCTAGAAATATTAAAAAAAAATCAATATCACGTTTCTGCTTATATTTGTCAGTAACTAGTGATGATGTGAATGATATTAAAAGATATTCGATGAAAATATCCTAAATTACAATGCTAAAGATTTAATGTATCTTTTTGATTTTGGAGGAGTCAATTAAGAAATTAAAGTATTAAAATGCTAACTTCGCTTAAGAAATGTTTCAAAAATAAAATTTACTTATATTTTATTAAGCAATTATATTATTATATGTAACGATAACTCTCTCTAATGGTCTTTGAAGTTAGGTAAATTTATTTAGCAATTCAAAAAAATTCTTTTTTAATTTAATACGTCTATATTTGTTTTACTAGTTTTTTGTTATAATCTACATACATATTGATATAAATGTTTTACATAGTTTAAATTGCCCTTAAAAAGATCCCATGCGTTCATTTTCTTTTCGGTAGAAAATAGGTCACTATTTCAACTTTAATTCACTGTAATTATTCCGGGATTTTTCATGTGATAACAATTGATGTTAACATTCTCGTATCGACACTAACAAATTCATTCGCATCAATTCTTTGGAACAAAATAATTCTCTCCGGCATTTTACGTCTGTATACAAAACCGGATATAAGCTCTACATTTCTTCCTTTTCTCTCTATACTTTTCATTCTTCTTTCTCCATCTCCCGGAATCGAACTTGCACACTCTCTCCCTTTTTATCATTCTTTTTGTTCCGCGATCTCTCCGAAATGGATTCAATCAATGCGTCAGGCATCGCGACAAAAGAGCGACGCCACCCAGGGAGATAGATGTCCTGGTGTCCCAATCTAGAGCTTTTCGCTTCTCCTTCCCTCGGCGAACATTAATCACAGGACTACCCCTCTTTCTGCCCAGCCTCCCCTCTTCCTAACACACATCTATAGAGGAAGCTACCATTTGTAAAGTTAATTGATCGCTGGAGATCTTTAGTGTTTAAGCCCCCATAGGAATGATGAGGGTTTCCTCCTGGTTCAGGTAGTGAGAGAGTTCCGAGAAAATTACCACCACTGCTCAACCTCCTTTTATGGCGCTGGCTATAAAAATGAGAAATTCGCATTCAAAACGATATGAGTCAATTTAACAATTGCATTAACTGTGGCTATTTGTAAGTATCATAGTGGTATATTGCTTCATGTAAGAGAAACACTTTTTTTCCAATGGCAGATTGTAGACAGTTACAACTGAAACAGAGTCTATTAATCCCTGATACCAAGAAACCGGCCAGATACAGCGACCCCTTAGCCGCCAAGACATTGTCCCAGGTGCACCACAGGGGGTGGGCCACCATCGCACAAACACACATGCCATAGGGAGCCGTTTATAGGATAGGCATCGTTCATACTTCATTCACACACACAAAGAAAGGACAAAGGCAAGATAGAGAGAAAGAAAGTACATTCATGCCTGAACCAGGATTCGAACGCAGGACCTTCCTATCCGTAGTCAGGCACGCTGACCACTAGACAAGTTGGCCGGCTGTAAAAGAAACATTATGTTATGTAATTTGTGCATTGATGTTATTTGGATGTATGAGGTAGTTAATGGTAACAATTAACGTTAAATCTTTTAGAAATAGTTAAATTAATTTATATTTAGAATTAAAAGAAATGTAATGCTGATTAATATCCATGATTAAATAACACGGAAATAAAAAATTTTTCGTTGATATCAGATTCCACACCATAATGTATATTAAAAATGTGATATAATAAGGATATATATATATAATTATAAATACTGTTCAGCTATATGAAATGAATTTACATTTTTTATTTTGTGAAAAATTAAGGTATACATAAATATTGCTTTATTTTTATGAATGGTCCCTTTAATTATTTCATTTGACGAAAGATTTATTATCAGTAGTAATTAAATGGACAAGAACATTAATAGTTTAGTAAATATTTATTTCAAAGTTATTCATAATTGCGTGTATGCATTAAAAATAAAGAATTATATTGTGAAGTATTATTCTCAAAATGGCTATTATATTTCGTTTATTTAGTTTAATTTGAGCTAATTTCCTTCTGTACATTTCAGTTTTTTGTGCTTTCATAAAAAAATTATACTCATAACTTCCTGAAAACTTTAAACTATTCACAATAATTTCTCAAAAAATTTCTTCAATCTAAAAAGAAAAGTTAGCTTTCATTTTGATCTTACAGATAAGACTTTTTTTATAAATTAAATAAGTCCAAAACAAACAAAAAATCTTAAAAACACCGTAAATAATTTGAACGCAATTATTCTTAAAATAAATTTATTGAATGAAAGAATGAATACAAAATGTAAATGAATTATCACACGAGACTCAAAATTTGTCTCTTTAAATAGAATTTTTTTTTTTAGTTTTTTCTAGATTTTACTTAATTTAGAAAGAATAAACGATTCCTATCACTCTTTTTCGTAAAACATCTGGTTTATAAATACTATCCAAAAAAAATTGCCTATATGTAATTAAATTTTGCATTAAATCTTATTACATCTGTAATGTTATTACATTATATAATACGATATTATTATACTATATTATCTTTTTTCAGTGGTAATGCAGTATAAAAAAGCTTATTAGTATAATTCTATTTCACTAAAAGAACAAAATATTGCAGTATGAATCACGTGACTCTTAGTAATATATACCTGATTTGGACGAAAGAAATTTGTATGTGCTTGGGGAAATTGTCACATGAAGAAGTTAATTGTTCTAAATCTTCCGACTTGTGAATTCTTGAAACCAATATCCTGCATTACATTCATTCACAGCACGGTTACCAAGCGCTTGACATATCAGATGAATTGGATGCTTCTGTTGATAAAAATGTCTTGAAGCAAGTTCCTTAACTACCCTGATTTATCTTCTCAAGTATTTGTGATTTATAAAAGTGTACGGTTGACCTATTGTTATAACGATTGGTGTTCCTACTTTCAACCAATAAATTTTTTAACCATGTGATATATGAACCAACATAACTAATCTCACTTTATTCAATGGCAAAAAAGTAAATGCATCGAGTTTATTAGTTAACTTGTAGTTTAATTTTGTGTATTTATCAAAATATTTATTATCTGCACCTGAAAATTCAACGTATATTGTAATTATTTTATTATTTCATATATATAAAATGTGCTACAAATGTTTTCTTTTTGAATCAGCATTTAATACCTGAACTAAAGTTATTAAATAATTCAGAATAGAATTAGAAGTAATAAATCTTAACATACTAAGTATGATTTAAAAAATTAACAACAGTAATAAATATACAGGATTAAAAGTAATCAATTTGCTTAATTTACTATGTAGAGAATATTACAAATAGTTATAATATCAAAATTATTAAAAGTTCATAAATAGAAATCAAGTACATCACAGAATAAGAACATTTTGGGATAGAAATATGCAGTTAAGGTATAAATTTTAAAATAGAAGATTATCTTTAATAACTCTTACTGCTGTGCAACAAACCATTAATATGTTAAAATTATTAAACTTGAAAATAAATTTTTATTTATTGGTAGTAACAAAACAGTATTTAGCATGGAGTGTTTTGAAACATTTAGATTTCTTTAAGGAATAACAACTACCTACTTTTTAGGAAAATTATAAAATGTTTTTAGCGTGTCATTATAAATAGACCGGCAAATGATAATCAAACATTTAAATCATTTTTCCTTACAATTTTTTAAAATAATAAAACAATACGGAATGTTTATCACACATAATAACTTGAAAAATTATTAGACCATAGTGACAGAAGAAAATCCTCACGTAATTAGATGTAGTCAGAAATAAAAGTATTAGGATTTTTTTTCATTAAAATTATAGGGATAACTTCCTTTCCAAAAGAAATTATGAAACCTCATGCCTTTTGTTTCAAAGGTACTGAGTGAATTACTACCCAAACTAAAATGATGTGTGTTTTTTTTTTTTTTTTTTTTTTTTTTAGTAAAAAATAATATTATTTTCTACAAGCTGTTTTAAAGAGCAAAATTTTAACCACGGAATATTTGTTTAGTGCGAAACAAGATGAAGAAAGATCATAGCAAATGTGAAAGGGCAATTAAAGGCAAAAACGTCATAAGTCACATGATTACAAGAGGCTTAGAAAAAACCCCTCATTAGGAACACTGTCTTCAAATTGTGGGAGCGTCAATTCACCCTTGATTATCTTTTGTTCTACTTTGCTTGTTTTTAATAAAAAGCTATAAAACTTGAATACCTTAATATCGTCACAAAGCTTTTTTTCCCCCTTTGACTCATGGGAAAAAAAAGTTAGGGATTTTTTTAAATAGATGTATTTGGCCAATCTAAACTTTCGATTAGAAGTAATCAAGAGGATAGTATTTTTTCTTTGAGATCCTTTTCTCTTCGAGCAACTAGAAAATAAAAAATAAGAAGAAAAGCCAGATAGAAAGAACAATGAGGAAGCTTCATTTGTCTATAATGAGCTTTTACACGCTCAAACTTGCACACCTCCTTCCTATCAAAGTGATTGGATGTTTTATATTTTACTGTGTTTTAAAAACAATACTTGGTTTCTAAGCCTTTATAAATAATCAATATTTGAAGCATCGTGTTTTTCACAGTGTTAAAAGACATTAAAAAGAGAAAGTTCGCATTATTTACTTCAAGTTATTTATGCATTCTTATTAACAATGATTGCTTTATGTGCAAATTTGATTTTGACATTTCATTGAATGTAACTTCTCAAGTTGTTCGTACTATTAGCACTTTTGTGCATCACTTTCTGAAATATTTTAATCTAAATAAATTAAATAATCTACAAGAAATGAATGCTGCATATCCTGATAAAGAATATCATAAAAATCTGTCATTGAGTTATTTATTTTATGAAATGAGGGAAAAAATCAGTTGCGTCAAATGAAATATTGTTATCAGAGTATCAAAATGACGTCAAAGTGTGAAATGTATTTGTGTCAAGCATTTAAAAATACCTCTTACCAAGGGAATTCAATACAACAGTGGAAAAAGTCTAAATTGTAAATCAAAATATAATTATTTTAACTACAGTTTAACAGTAATCCCTTCAAACAGGTATGATTGAATTTGTTGTTATTTTTATTCTTCAATTTTCTGATTTAAAATTCTGAAATATCTAAAAATATATGCTTTTTGTATTTGCATTTAACATCTTCTCAAACAATTCACACTTTTCTGACCAAAGTGAAACAGATAATGGCTCGAATGTTAAAAGTTTGGATTTTAATTCACCGCTTCGTATAAAATCATCTGCAATCGGGCGTAAAAATATGTTTTGTTTCTGCATTCACTTTAAAATGGGAGCTTTAGTCAAATAAGCCCTCCTGCATGAAAACTTCCAAAGAGAGCACATATTTAATGTTTTTCTTGCTCAACAGACCTTTGCTGGCCTAGCTAGAAGATATAAGTGCCAATACAAGTGTTGACTTCTTTACTTGACCGTGATTCAAAATTCAGTGTGGTCAGTTATGCTATGTAATAAATAGAAATTAGCAGCTAGAAAAATATTTCAGTATGTTAACACTCACAGCAAACAATTTTTATTAGCTAAGTTAGCTGATAAAAAATGAATACTCTAGCTTTTTTTTATTAGCTCAGTAGTTTGTGTGTTCGATTTCTTCTTTGGCTGTAAATGCTTGAACTGGTTCGAAAACTATTTAAAGTTCTTATTGTAAGGAACATACTGTAAGTTCTAGTCACCTTATCCCTAATATATAAAGTAATCATAAGGTGCTAACCAAAAATAAAAAATATTTATCAAACATGAGATTTTGAAATATAATAATGGAAAGAAATATTCAGTGTAAAATTATAAATTTCCTTTATTTTGTACAGGATTTCATATCATTTATTAACGTTACATCACTTTATCTCATTATTTCGATATTAACAGTAGCAGCCACTTGAGTATTCTTGCTGGATCACCCGAAAATATTGCTAATAAGAATGTATACTATAGCTTTCCTTTGATCCTGGAGGGCAATAACATAATGGATGCGGTGGGGTCTAAGTTCGTCACAAAATTCTTGTTGGAAGATGGAGTATGCGAGAAAAAGCCATCGGGGCCTACTGATTACCGAAAACAACACAAAAAAAAAATAAATAAATAAAGTCGGGAAATTATTCCTTCCAAACGCTCGCAGCGCCACAAGGGACTGTAATATCGTCAGAGTCGATTTGTTATCGAAGGAGGACTTTGATACAACACTTGTAAATATATCTTGAAAAAAGAGATAAATCAAGTACTAGCTCGCAGCTATGAAGATATCTTCAAAAGAATGGCATGAATTCCTTTGTATAAGAAATTTTTAGAAGTGCGGTATATATTCATTTTGCTTAGTTAAAAACAAAAAATATGCTTATGATGAAGTATAATTAAAATAAACTTTGCTTATAACTAAAATAAAAAACTAAATATTTAATTATAATAATATAACTTTTACATTTAATCCTAATTCAAAATAATTTTAATACGTTTTTTTTTAATTTTTTTTTTAAATTAGACTATTTTTTTTTTATAAATAGATCATTATTTGCAAAAGATACTATGATAAATGCAGTTTTCCCATTCATAAAATCTAAGTTTGAATCCTTTCAAGTATGAAAAAAATATCCATTACAGATGTGATTCATCGGATCACACATGATAATTGTTTCCATAAATTTATTCCATTGCACCATCCTACACAGTTACTTTCATTTATTGCATATTTGGATTTCCAATTACTCATTTCTGCCGCTAACACAATAAATGAGCACACCATTTTGAAAACACACTTTAAACTGTAAATTTTCCAAATTTATACAAATTTGGAAGAAAGTTTGAGGTATGAATTTCTAAAGAGACATATTTCTCTTAGTAGGATGCTCTCTAGCAAGTTCACGTATCGATTCCACTTACGTTGAGGCACAAACATTGCAAGATTCTTCATGAGGTCATCGTGGTCCATTTGTAGTAACAAAAACACTCTCATGCACCTCCAGTTTGCAGCCAACATATATTTATACCATTTAAATTTTAGAAAATCATTAAGAAACAAAACAGTTACGAGGAACAAGCGCTTAACAACAATGAGTCGCTTCAATATGTGTACTTCTTACAAATGAAATAAAAAGAAAAGAAAATAATATGATTAACCACAATTAACATGAAATTCACAATTAATACTTCTATTAAGAAAATTGCAGAAAATTCTATGAGAAAAATACCGGTTTAACTTTTAGAATATTTAATTTCTCTGCATTAATTTTTCTAAAAGCATATATTTTAACCATTAATGATTTTGCTAATTTGTGATATTAAAAACATTTATAAATTTTATTCTAGCATATATCATATCTATTTTCCCTGCGATAGTCTCACAATTTATTTCCGTAGGAGTTATGCTTTTCCATAACTTTTTCAAAAGCTTATTAAATTTTAATTAGCAACACCTCTAACAGATTCGCAATCATTGTTATACTTTGAATATTCTTTTTATACATAATCAGTCCCTTGGACAAAACAATGTAGAAATGGGTATAGAGGATAGACTATGCGATAAAAGATTTATATTGGACTATTCCATATATTTAGGGGATACAAATTGAAATGTAATATGAATTTTCCGTATCAAACAGAGCAAACAGCACATTCAATCTTCAGTGGATATGAATCACATCCTTTGGTGTATTCAAATCAAAATTCTTAATATATTGCTTAATATTTGTTGTTTCAAATCCCAGATCATGTAGCTAAGCTAAGCCATCTCCATAAAACCAAAAATTATTAAAATGTCTAAAAATAAAATAGGATTCTCCAAAACCTCATTCACAGTAAAATTCAGACAGTCAAGAATATGTCTCGGGGAGTCCTGATCAGCCTTACACCAGTAATACTCCAGAAAGACTTTCTGGCCCTGTTGAAAAGAAAGGCACCTAATATGGCCATTCAAAAAACGTGAAAGAGCAGTCTGCTGTATCCTAGGGATGCTGATCTGGTGCCATTGAAGAGGTTTTTTCCAAAAATACTAAGAGTGGTAGGCGCATCTCTCCAAATCGTAATATATAATCAGTATACACGCATTATATTTATTCGGCAATTAATCCAATGAATAACTAAGCTTATATTTATTCTTCTTATATGAGGGAATGTCCAACATATAGATGAACTAGAGCAACTAAATTGTCTCAACTTCACCGTCGAGTCTTTATTGTTCCGAAAGAAAAAAAAATTATACAAATATTCACAATAAAAATCTGCTCTCCACTCAAAATCTATCTCAAACTTTCAGCCTTTAGTATATATGTGCAACCATGCTTCAAGAGGAAACCATCTGTAAACAATCTCCATCCCCATGCTGAAAAAAAATTGCAGTACAATCCAGAGATTTTAATACCTCAAGGGAACATAATATTTTAATAACCTTCAGAGAATTTATGGCAGGTCAAAGTTATCAATTTGATGAACACATTAAATGAGCTACATCCTAACATTCACATTTTTTATAAATTACAAAAGTAAATTATTTACCTCAAAAATTACAAAATTAATTTTTTTTTTGTTGAAAAGAAGATATAAAATTGTTCGCTTTGTTTCTTTTTTTACCCTTAAATTTTGAAGCAAATGATATAGATTCATATTGTTTGATAGAATATTGCTGTGACGAAAATGGATAATACGTAGGTATAGATTTATTTAATTTACGAACATTATGATTATTAATTTTGCATGAATTAAATTATCGAGAGAAACCTAATGTAAGAATTTTAAAAGTATTGAAATATTTCAAAAATCTGCGTTTAAGAGAAAAAAAATATTTCTTGATATATGTAAAAATTTATATGAGGATTTTTGATGTATTGAAGTAAGAAAAAAATTGTGATCCGGACATAGAAAAATAATTTTTTGAGATACTGGCTACCAATATTTCAAAACAAATGAGAAAATTTTGAGACAAATTTCTATACATCAAAATAGCAAGTAATTCAAAGCAGGTAGCGAGGGATTCAGGATAAAGCTTTCAAAAATACCAAAACACCAAATAAATTAAATTCAAAATCACAGAAATAATTTACTAGAGATATTAAGGGATACAAGCTAAAAATTTTCAATGCATTAAACTATTGAAAAATTTTGATATAAATGAGGAGAAATAATTATTGAGGTATCAAAGTAGTTACCATCATCAACTTTGATTTGTATTAATAAAATAAAAATGTGAATATTGATATCATTTATATAAAATTTTTTAAATATTTTAATCTCTCCCATCTACTGCAAGATAAGGTTTTAGGAAATATTAATAGTAATAAAATATTTTATTGTAAGAAAAAATACTGAATATCCAGCTGCAAAAGTCTCAGAGTGAATATATTATCGAATATGTGATAAATATTTATGAAGCTTCTACTGTAGTTTCTATAGTTACCGTCATTCGAAGAAAAATCCACTAACATTGAGGGATTTATTTGTAGTTAATTATAAGAATTATGGTACCAGAAATTCAAATTGAAGTATGAATTCAAGAATATCTTACATATTCTATAGAAGAAATATCCCAAACACGAAAGTCTGCTCAAAGAGATACCTGATAAATTTTAACTTGATTTGACTCAAAATTTAGGCTTGATTTTAAACTGCTAACTTTTTTTAAAAACCTTTAGCTTAATATTTTAAATATTTATAATCATACATTTTTATTAAGCACAATCATAATCACTAAAACTTTAATAAAGTCATGTTCACACTTAAATATTTTAACTGTCTTGCTTTCCTTCCATTCAAACATAGCATTTTTATATAATAGAAATTTTTAGAGTGAAATTTTCCCAAAAACAATTAAGAAACATTGATTTTATTTTAATAAAATTATAATAAGGATCAAATGGTTATTTAATTGTTCTTTTACGACACTCTAAAAGTTTAGAAAATTTATTTGAGAAATTTAACGAAAATTTCCCTTGTGTAATTTTTTACAATGAAATGTGAATTCTAACCACTTAAAATATCTCTTATTATTAAAATATGATCTATTGGTTTTTTATAATATGATATTATTTTAATACCGCAATATCAAATTCACTATTTTAAATCGAAAACTTAAAGATTGTTAGAAATAAATCTGAACTGTCAAGAGAAATAAAAATGTAAAATTTTAACCCTTATTGCAGATTTTTTTGAAGGAAATATGTTATTTTAACTAATTAGGTAAAATGGAGATTATGTAAATAGTTTACAAATTAACACTATGATATATTAAAATATTACAAATAATTATGAGTGAAAAAAGCGAGATGTGAAAAAGTTTTACGATTTCAATAAAAATATGCTTAAAATATATATAAAGTTTTATAAAGTGATTACATTTACTAATGTTTACAGCATTTAAAAATAAATAGTAACACAAGTTTCTGAAAAACTGTATAAAAAATATATATACGAACAGTGCATGAAAAAATTTAGAGATTAATTAGAATTGTGTGAAGAAATAAAATTTTATTCAATTCAGAATTACAATTTATTATCTGCAATAAAAATAAATTTATGTAAACTGAATTAACCTGTGAATATAGCTGTGCTTATTTTTAAAAGAATACCATAAATTTTTTGATTAGGTGTATTTAATATTGCAATGGCTTTTATTAGGTGTATCTTATATTGCAATGGCTTTTATTAGGTGTATCTTATATTGCAATGACTTTTATTAGGTGTATCTTATATTGCAATGGCTTTTATTAGGTGTATCTAATATTGCAATGGTTTTTATTAGGTGTATCTAATATTGCAATACTTTTATTTGTTCTCTGTAGTAAATTAAATAATAAATTATTCGCATATAATATTTTAACTATCTTAAATATTTTAACTATCATAAATATTTTAACTATCTTGCTTTCCTTCCATTCAAACATAGCATTTTTATATAATAGAAATTTTTAGAGTGAAATTTTCCCAAAAACAATTAAGAAACATTGATTTTAATATTTTAATAAAATTATAATAAGGATCAAATGGTTATTTAATTGTTCTTTTACGACACTCTAAAAGTTTAGAAAATTTATTTGAGAAATTTAACGAAAATTTCCCTTGTGTAATTTTTACAATGAAATGTGAATTCTAACCACTTAAAATATCTCTTATTATTAAAATATGATCTATTGGTTTTTTAATATGATATTATTTTAATACCGCAATATCAAATTCACTATTTTAAATCGAAAACTGAAAGATTGTTAGAAATAAATCTGATCTATATAATTTTACATAATACATTTGCAGTGGAAAACACAGAGTTAAAATATTTTTAGTACAGAAAGAGAGAACCTTTGAATATACAAAAAAGAAAAATACCAAAATTTAACTTTCATAAAGTTATTTCATTGCTTTAAAAAATAACTCCTGAAAATAAATGCACACTTTGAAAAACTACGAATTTCTTTGAAAAACAATTTCAGAATTTTACCAAATATTGAACAAATTCATCAATATATGTGTATGATTTTTTTAATATTTTATTCTAAATATTACGTTTCTTAAAATTAAATAACTCAAATATATCTTTGCAAGACAATTGAAACAAACAATTAATGCAAATTTTATCATCATTTTCCAGAAAATAATTTGCATACAATATTGCATTTCTATTTCATTAATATATTCTGATAACAGATATTATTAAATCATGTAATAAATTAAATTATATTCTACCACAATAATTCAGCAATTTTCATTGATAAATGAAATAATATCTTAAATTCTGTTAACAAAAATTACATTTGTCTTTTTCAAGTTCAGATACACTAAAGTATTTGCAAATGTGAGCATTAAATGCTTATAATAATTTGCATATTTATGAACATACCGCAACAGGTAATACAAAAACTTTTAAGCACTAAATATTAGTAGCTTAATTAAACATTTTTATATATTTAACTGAATACTAATTCATTGGTTTAAACTATATTTTTGTGATTTTAAGTTTTAAAACTAATTTCAAAAAAACGTATTGATCTAGTTATGGAAAGTGATGCAGAAAATCTGAAAATTATTCGCTAAAACTAGTATTTCTTAAAACTTTTATGCACTAACAACCAAATTCAAGGATTACATCTGTTTCAAATCAGGGAATGAAATGTTGCACCACATTGCAGATGCATGTTATTTACAAAGCATGCAAAATGAAGTTGATTTCAGAGTTGATTGAAAGTAATAAATATGTAAAGAAATGAAATATTTTAATGTATTTCAATGTAATATTTTTTATTTCCAAAACTGCAACTGATAATACAAAAACATATTTCAAATATTTAAAATTAAGTAATTGCTTAGAATTTGAAACATATACATATTACCTTATAACATATTTTATTACATAATTCAAATAATGATAATACTTTATTACATAATTCAAATAATGATAATACTTTATTACATAATTCAAATAATGATAATACTTTATTACATAATTCAAATAATAATAATACTTTATATTACATAATTCAAATGGAATCTCTCAATGATTTTTGTGTTAGAATAAATTGCTGTTATTGATTTCGATATAATTTATAATAAAAAAACATTTGGATTTATATAAGTATTTATTATCAATTATTATTAATTAAATACTAGTAAAGAGAATAATATATAATTTTAAAAAGAATAATACATATTCCTTATCACACTTTTACCAAAATCAATGACACAGAAATATTGATATTATTGATAAGCAACAATCTTGTGTGAGTTGTTTGATGCACATTCATATCATAGTATATGTTACAAAATATAAGAATGTTAAATTTCAAATAAGATAATACAATTTAATATAAAACATAATAATATTTCTATGAGATTTAAAAAATATTTACCTGTGTTTGAAAGTGAAATAGCGCATTAAATTTATTTTGGAAATGACATTCGCATCATTTCTGCTGCTAACTGAATATGATCAGTCATAAAAGAGGTCCAATTTTCCGAATGAATTATCTGACTGGCATGTTTGCTGAAAAAGTTCTTTGAAGTTTTAGTAAGTCCTTGGTCTTGGTGGACATCCGCAAGCACTAGCACTTCGCAAACATTAGACGTAGATAGACGGGCAACGATGAATGAAGTACATTTTTTCCTTAAAGGAATTACTGAGTATTTGTCCGCAACGGCGTACAACTTCAGAGCTAAATCCCAATCAATGTCTACAACAGAATCTGTGTATAAAGTATTTAAAAATACTCCGAAAGTGCGTGAATCTATATCGGTGATTTCAACGACACTGGTCTCTTTTTCCTTCATGTTGTTCTCAAATAAGGCCCTGAAAACCGAAGATCTAGCGCATAACACAGTTTTGTGACAAGGGAATGTCGATTCGCCTATGCGAAATGTTACGTCACAAAGCTGCTTTTCCCGATACATATAGAACAAGCTGTCTTTGAGGGACATGTTCTCTTCAGAAACAGTGTTTGTCATAATAGCCACACTGTTGCAGATATCACTGTCATCATTCCAACAGAATGTATTCTTAGATCCATAATGTACATTTTGCATAACATAAGAAGGTGATAGAACAACTACATCACACATAAGTGTAAGGTATCCTTTAGGATAGTAGACATTTTTCTTTGACTTAAAATCAGTAAGACTTATGTTCAAAGGTCTATGTCGAGACTGATTGAAGGTGTAAAATGGAATATGCTCGCCTTCAGAAAACAACTCTAATCTGTTGGAATCCTGGATTTGGATATTCAATTTGTAGGATAAGTTGAACTGTACGCCCATCTTTAACGAATTTTCGATCAAAATTTCTCCAAAGTTTTCGAATAGCACAGTTATCTTCAAGCGAAATGTCTGGGAAGTAAGGAAATCGGTAAAATCTCCTGGAACAAATGTTTCGCATTTCGAGAAGATGGGATCCCCTTTGCTATCGTTCTTGCTTTTAATTATCCACTGGAAAGAGCACTTCTGCTCGGCATCACAACTGCGGATGTAGTACTGGACAGGAGTCTCTATCTCGTTGGACGGGTCCCACATATGAACTCGAAGTGTCAAAGTGTCATTGGGAATGAACAAGTTACGCTCGTCGTCACTTATTTGCAACGTTTTCATCTGCATTCCTTTAACTAACTCTTTCGTGAAATTACATTTGTCAAGTTGTCCTACTTTATAAAACGTGTTCTCACTGGTGACAATTGAATAGGACAAACTTAAACACACAGGTGGGCCTTCTTTGTACAAAACAACTGCAGCCATCTCTTCTGGTTCCAAATATAACTGCCATGTGCTTTTAGTTTTGGGCCATCTAAATTCAGCTTGGAATGCCGATAGAGTCTTACTAAGATTTATCATCTTCCAGAAAACAGTTACTCCGTTTTTCTCCGATTCCATAAGATCAGCCATTTTGCTCTTATTCTAAAGTTTTCCTTTAATAACGAAAGAAAAGTATGATGAAATAAAATTATTTCTACTTATACGAGTTTCCTGTAATTAATTATGTGAAATATCTTTCATCATTATAAAGTGCCTCCTAGCAGCATATTTCAAGTTTATCTAATGCGAAAGCTCTCCTTGATATAAAAAATGCATTATTTTCAGTTTGAAAATCGTATCTAAAAAATTGATAAAAATGAAAGGTAGTTGCAGCCACTGGATAGAAGTGGAATGTTATCAGCATCGAGTTTTTATGAATATTAATAAAAGTGGTTCTCATTGCTGGAAACATCACTTGTAAACATTTAATACTATGCGTTATCGGCAGATGATAATAACTTCCTTCTTTTCTTCTTCTGAAAGTAAACAGAAAAGATACTGGTTTTAAATTGTGCAAACAAACGAAAGAACTTATCTACAAAAGCTGACTTTATACCTAGCAAAAAATGACTTTGCGTTATTTTTATCTCATTGAAAAAAATAATTAAAACGATTTGCTGAAATACAAGTTGTATTTAAAAGAACTATGCAGAAAATACAATTATAAAAATACATTTTTAATTCATTGGAATTCATTGTAACATGTTATATTTATAAAATTTATTTATTTGTTTATTACGAAATTACTAAATAATATTACCTAATACATAGTTAAATAAAATTTAAAAATAAAAGTTTTTGCCATTAATAACTAAATTATTTATTTTAATTTTATTATTTAGGAATGAAATGAAAAATATAAAATAAAATTTATTTTAACATCAAAAACGTTATCAAAATACAAATTTATAAGCGTTACTTCTAATGTAGTTGAAAAAAATTAATTACAGTAAAAATTGAAAGTTTATAAAATAACAATATTATTACTGCTTTTTAGATTATTAGAAAATTATCAGGCTAAGATTTAATGAAAACAAACCAACTTAGTAGATGAAATTTAAATAAAATATAACTATTAATTAATATAAACTTATGTCTAGTTGCACCCATAAATCAATAATTTTCGCAGTATTTTGGTGAGGAATTATTTTGTAATTTTAAAAAACTAGCGTTGTTTCGTTGACTGAAAATAATTTTCTTTATGAGTAAGTTAAATTAGGTAAATTTAATTCGTATTGAATATTTCCCAGATGAAGAAAATAATTTATATTTAACCTGAACGCATTAAGTAGAATTGGAAAATAATATAAAGAGCATTATAAATCGAATTTACCTTTTCTATGCTTTCGAATAATATGTTTTACATATTATTCGAAAGCATAGAAAAGGTAAATTCGATTTATAATGCTCTTTATATTATTTTCCAATTCTACTTAATACGTTCAGGTTAAATATAAATTATTTTCTTCATCTGGGAAATATTTTCAGATGTTTTACATCTGAAACAAAAAAACCAAGATGTGTGTGTTGTAACATTTATAGTTTAGAATTTCACAATTTTAGATCATAAGCCTGTATTTTTAAATCATGGAGAAAGAATTTGAAATGTTAATCAGTATTACACTTCCCATTGAAATGTGTGAGATTATTTAAAAAGAGAAATATTATTAATATTATAACTAAGACTTTAATAAAAAAAAACTTAAGCAAATAAAACTTTTTGTGGTCCATTTCTACTGCAATATGCAGATTTTTATGCTAAAAGTCTTTAACAATTTTAAAGCTCATATATTTTAATTACTTAATTTAAGCTTAAAGTTTATTTTCAATTCATGATTTTGTATTTATGTCAAGATATTTTTATTATAAGCAATAACAAGTCCATATAGTAATATAATATCACTTTTTTACTTTTCCTTGAGAAACTTTTATTTTTCAGAATTTTAAATTCCTTTCCTGTAAAAAAAAAAAAGTAGCACCTATTTTTTCTTTCCTATTTGAAATTGCACCTTTAAACTGTTGTCTTTTTAACTAAAACTGTATATCTTTTCTTGCATGTATTTTATTATTAAAATTTATTTGAAAATAACTTCTTGAAAAAATTATTAAACGAAAAATTAACTATCACTAATATCTTGGTATTTATACGTTAAATTGTTAATAATACAATTTTGAAATGGCAGCATTACTTTACGGTGATAACTCCTTGGAAAGACACCGGATATTTTTATTTTAATTTAAGCTATTATTTTTATACTTCTAAAAAAGATAAACTTCAAACAAAAAATAAACAATTGTCTATCTCTAATCCCAATTTAATAAACGCATTCTCTTTATTAGATTCTGATTGTAGTCATTGAGATATAATTGCAAGTGAATCAAAATGTCAGTAATCAGTAAAAACGACACAAAATGCAGACACTATTCTATTAGATATTATTTTCTAATTGCATAAAATATGTCCTAAGCAAATTTAAATAATAATCAAACCACTAAATACATGGCAAAAGGGAAATTTTTGCAGCAAGTTTATTTAAGTAAAATAGAAAGTTTTCCAATCAATTCAATATAATTAATTTTAAGCTCTTTATCAATTCAAAGATTTGGACTGGAAATATTACTAACAGTTTGTCGAAATAAATGGAAATCTCTCAAGTGGAATGAAGTCAGCCATATATATATATGGTAGATGATAAAAAAAAAAACTTTCATATAGATTTCTTTAGAAAAATATGTGTTTCGTGAGATTTTTCATATTTTTTTATTTGTCAAATTAGTGGTATTTGATATTTTTGAATTTGACCAATATTATACAATTATAATATAATTTTGTAAAATTAAACAACTGCTTTTTTCACTATATATTTATTATACATTATAACATTTAATATCATCTATTTGTTTTATCAATCAACAAATTAAAATAATTAACACTAAAATTAGCTTATTATTGTATTATTTGTTCATTTTTTTCATAAACGTTAAAAAAATTTTCAATAATTCAATCTTTTAGAAATTTTTTATCAGTTGGGTGTTGGAATGTGTGTCTTTCTTTTGCCTTAGGATAGTTATCATTTACAGTTATCGGATTTTTGATATCTTTTAAGAATAAATAAACTACTCTATTCCTTTTTTTATAAACTTATTACGAACTATTATATTTATCATGATAAGTTTGATGAAGAAGAATTTATTATTATGAATTTATTGACTACGCGTATTATCAAAAAAGTAATTCATACTTATAGAAGGACCGGTATTTGGCAGTTACTGTCAAAAGAAACAGACTGAGAACAGCATCAGACCTGTCTCGTCATCTCTCTTCAGCTACCGGTAAGACAGTTTCAAGTGTACAGAAGCTTCAGGCACATTGGTCTATATGCTTGTAAGCCGGTCACAAGTGTTCCACATACCACAACTCACTGTCGCCTGCAGTTAGCCTTGAGTGGAGAGCATAAATTGTGAACACCACAACAGTGGTCTTGTGTGATGTTTTCTGACGAGTCCAGGTTTAGCTTTCAGTCTGATTCTTGCCGAAGGACAAGGTACCCGCTACCACCAAGAGAACACCACTAAACGACACAGTTACTGTGATGCAGGAGTGCTCGTTTGGGGAGGAATTATTCTGCGTTCCAAAACTAACCCGCGTGATCAGAATGTAACCATGACATGCCATGTCATTCTGGTCTGTCTATCAGCATGTCATTCAGGAACAACATGTACGTTTGTTTCGGGGCCCCATGGGTGCAGAATTTCTGCTTATGGAGGACAACGCCTGTCCTCACCATGAAAACAATGTAGACAAATGCCTCCAATCCAAGGATATCATCCTTATGGACTGATCAGCATATTCAACGGAAATGAAACCAATAAAGCATGTGTGGGACATGCTTGACCGACAAATCACATCCCGCCAACCCCCTCCCACATGTCTACCGAACATCGGAGAGCATTGATTAATGGGAAGTGTAATGTTCTCAAAGATCAGATCGAAAATTTGATGCTCAGCATGCCTAAGCGTTGAATTGCATCGTTTGGGGGGGGATGCATTACTATGCATTAACCATCATACCAACCATGTTATATTTGTTTTTGTAAAAAAGCCCTTTTTTAAAATTTGCTCCAGGGAGTAAAAATCGTAATTTGTATTAATAATGTTAAACATATAGCATCATTTTTGCATTTTACTTTTTGTTTGATAAATAGAATTTACAAATAAGTCACATTTATTTTGCTTCTGTGTCTTTCTTTGCCTGAACTTGCATTATCCTTAATTTATGCACACGAGTGTATATACATATACATACTTCTTACATATATATATATATATATATATATATATATATATATATATATATATATATATATATATATATATATATATATATATATATATATATATATATATATATATATATATATATATATATATATATATATATATATATATAAATAACATCAAAATAATGTAAATTTATATCATTGCTCCTATTTGCCATAAAATTTTGAGAAGTAAAGATTAAAAAAAGTCTCCTACTTATAAATTATTTTTATAACCTTTCAGAACATCTTCATTTGTTATCGACTTTGATATCCAATTAAAGATAACGAGTATCAGTCTATCTGAATGTCCTCAAATCTTATTTTTGCAGAATAAGATTTCTTAATATTTGAATTTAGACGTGATTGTTTTAACCTTAGATTTTAATCTTTCTAATAAATACAATTTTATGCTCTTATTCGTTTTTTTAATAAATAGTTTACTTTTATTCATGATTTTTCTTAAGAGTTAATTTCTAAATATTTAACCAATTGATGTAGAAGATAGTGAAATACTCTAGCGAGATGATTGGCAATAAATTTTCAGCCATAAATAGTATACATTATTTAGACTTAAGATTCAAAATTGGTTAGGAAATATTTATGTAATCAAGAAAGAGTATATTGGTGATAAAGAAGTGCATATTCTTTTTTAGGTTAAAAGTCAGCCATTCGGTTGAAATCAGATGCTCTTTAGAAGAATTATGATGCAGTTTTAATAATTATTCGCTCTATCTCTACATGCAGCCCAAAATAGAAGAAATTTACAATGAATAAATTGATTCCTCAACAATTAATTTGTTAAAAGGATGTAGTTTTAATAAATTAATAATCTTATAACTGAAAAATACCAAATGTACCATTCGCTGCAATAATGAGTGCAAAAATACCGATCACCATTACAACTAATGAGGCTTTCTAATTTTTTCAACTATCAATGATATCTTAATGTGGATAATTTCCAGGTAATTAATGTATTAAAATTAATTATATGGAAATTTGTAATTCCCAATCACATATTGATCGGTCTCTTTTGATCATGAATGTGATAGTTTTCAATGTATCTAACAAATGGATATTTTATTTTCCAAACAAGAAAAATTATTAATTTTAACAAATATACTATGTAATTACTATATCAGTATTTAAATTAATGAATGTTATTTCCGCCGAAAAATTCTGTATAAAATAAAGCTGATTGATATTAATAAACCCAACATAAATTGCATATTTGTTCACTTACTATTTATCTAGAGCTACTGCCTTTATAAATAATCATACATATTATTAATTAAGTTTATATACATTGGTAATTTTTGCTAAATATGTTGTTTTCAGATTTTATTGAACAAGATTTCAGTGGTGTAATCTAATCTTCTATATGAAATACATACATCAAAAAGTTACATATTCTGCATTAAAATTTTAAAATATATAACCTACCGTAAAAAATCAGAATATAATATTGTTCTTATTATAATTTAGTTTTGGATGCAAACTTTTAAGCTTTGGGCTCTATTTATAAGTGAATTAGTAACGGTTTAATCTTAAGTAAATTGTGAGTGAGTAGTACAATAAAAATATATTGGTCTAATGAAGTATTTTATTTTTCAATAATGAAAGATATTACATTTTACTAGATCACAACAGTTATAGGCCACACACAATCAGAATTATAACAGTAAAAATATTTACGCTATCATCTCTTCAATTCAAGAATTTATGACTTGACTCCACTTTAGAAGTGAAGGGTTTAGGGTACATTTTAAAATATAAGTTTCATTAAAATTAATTCTCCTTTATGAAGAACTAACCAGAGAAGAGTGAAGGAATTAAATCTGACATTCATAAAATTTAAAAATAAAAGTAAAAGCTAATTCATGTGTTTAAAAATGAAATAAATTTGTATATACAAACTATTTCAATCCAGTATTACTCTACCGAATGATTTCATGGTCGTTTTTTAAAAGCAAACTTCACTGCATTAAATACTCTTTTTTCAAGTTTCAAAATGTGATATGTTGTATTAAACAACATTTTCTTCTAAATCGGTTTATGATTGATAGCTATTTATCGACTGCAGAATATTTCTGTTGCCATCTGTCATAGCTATACTTCTACAAGATGCTGAAGTTTTTGTTCATCGTCTTTTAGAAACCGATGCTATTCGTACTAAGGAATACATATTGGTCGTAAAATCTCAGGCTCATCTTTGGTCATTTTCTGGGTTTTCTTTTGAAAAGGTAGGTATCCAAGAAAAGGAAGGAGTTTCTTCTATCATCTCAACAGCAGGCGAGAAGGAAACAGAAAAGGCGGCAAAATGGAATAGCTTCCGAAGTTTGGAATAAGGGTAACAGATGTGTGTAGAGAGAGCTCTAGCAACTTCATAAAGGCAATCTTTTCTTGGTTTGTTACTGTGTTGTTATGGTAACGGCTTGAAAAAGCATCTTTCTACTCAATGCGACATTCCCTCCCAAAGAAAATGCTTGGCGCTTGGAGGATAAGAATCGAATGAGAGTCAGATGTCGTCTGAAAACATTCTGCTATCATCGAAGGAGGAAAAAAATTTACTTCGGATAAGCTCTCTTTCACACTCTTGATGAATGTGCCTTCCTTTCATAGTAAAATATGTTATGCCTCACCAATAAAATTTGAATTTTATGTAGTCGCTATGCTACCGATTTATAAAAGGTACCTTGAGAATACATGATGAGACATGGATGGTTAAAAAAAATAGGTAAGCCTTTTTACCAATAAGTCTTATTTTTCTTCATTTGAAAATCTTGAACAAAAATTCTTTTTTTTTACATATAGAATGCCAACAAATTTTAAAAAATACTTAATTCATTTGAAAATTCGATTCAATATACAGCAAATGTGTAATTATTTGAAATAAATTAATAACTTCATGTTAATATCACTCACACATACACACTTATATATATATATACATATATATATATATATATATATATATATATATATATATATATATATATATATTGCAGGTTTAAAGTTTAAAATTTGAGTGTTAATCCACTATTAATAAACAAAAAAGATTAATGCTGAGAGAAGTTATATACCATAATTTAGGTATCTCTTAAGATATTTTTTAATCGATTGGAAGTAATTTAAAAATGGATTGTTTTAGGATTCTCCAAAATTTTCTGATCGTTAGAAATATTGAAATAGAATTTGTTAAGAAATTGAGGATTTATAACCACTACAAAATTTCACATAGTCTTTAATATTTAAAATGATAACTTTAATCATGCGTATTATTTTTGCTGTGATCGCTGTGTTACCAAATGAATCAAAGTTCACAAAGATAAATTAAACGGCGGGGAAAATAGTTTGCCTGTGGTATTTGACGCGTAGTACATGCACACACATAACTTAAATTGTTTGATATAAATGAGACAAAAATAACATCTTCTAATCGCGTAACATTGAAACATGCACAATAACTAGTATTAAAAAACATACTGAACAAAATTCTACTCCACTTTTTATCATATTTTTTATTGTTATTGAAAAGGTAAATTGGTATTTTTTTAAGAAAAAAAATTACGAAATTTTCTAGGTTATTTAAGTAATCTGATTAACTTGTATTTCTTTTTCTTAATAATTTTCCTAGATACGTTCCCTTATCATGAATTATTATAAGCAAAGTTTTGTTTCCCTTCAAATATTCCGTTCTTAATCGCATTACCATATTATTATTGTAGTCGCATCATATAGTATGATCGTAATAGTTTAGAGGGAAATATATCACTCTGCTGTCTAAAGGGTATAAAATTTGGTACTTAATTATGCCAAATTTTCTCTTCCGAAGAAAAAATGATTATTTAATATATGTAAAATCTATCATTTCTCTTTTGGTGCAATGTGAAGCTCAGAATGGTGTGTTTTTAAAATATTTACAGAATCAAAATAAAAATTTGATGAAAACTCAAATGATAAATGCGAATGAAAAGAATACCGTTGAAAAACTTGTCTTTTTAAACTCAACTTAATTTTTCAGTTCTAAGTCCATCCTATCATAAATAAATTCTATTTCATTATATTTTTAATTTTCACTTCTCTTATTTACATTTGATAGGCTTTAGACATTTCAACAAATATTGACAACAATAGTAGAAAATAAGATGGCACTAAATTAATTTAAGTCAGCTTGCCGAATTCAATTAAGATTAATCACTTCTGACTTAATCTAAACCATAAATTGCCTCTACAAAAAAGTTTACTCTAGACTTAAACAGATTCAAAAACACAAATTCAGACAATGATACTGAATGAATACACGCAGTTTACTTAAAATATATAAGAACATTAAAAATTAACAATCACATATTTTTATTTATTTTACGTTGAAACAGTACTTGCATTTAATTTCCATTCCCATTTTGTTTAAATAGTTATATCGTTCATCATTAAAATTACATTCAATTATGCACAGCACTTTCTCAATGATAAATATTTTAAAAACCTAAAATAATTAACAATTTTTCTGACCATTAATTTTCTTATCTGGTTCATAACTTAATGTATATCTATTCTATATAATTATAGCAACGTAAAATATATGAAGAATATAATTCGTATCTTGGTGAAGATTCCTACATGTTATGGTTATATTTAAGTTTGGTAAAACTGAAATTTAGTGTACACCATTCCTTTTTTTTTTTTATTTGAGCCTCTATAAACCCAACAAAAGCAATAAAAAAGTTTAATAATTGTCATGAACTGGGAATATTACTGTAGCAGAAAGGACAGTAGAGAATTTTTTATCCCCAATTTTCTCGCTCCAAATGTCAGAGAAAGAAAGAGTTACAAGAGCATCATGGAATGTCCTAAAATTTTAATTAATCAGTATAATTCAAATAAATTTTTTTTGTTATGTTTTTACTTGCCTGTTTCTGCTGAGCGTAGCCGGCACAAGAAACTGATTCACAATTTTAAAACACAATCAAATGAAGAAAGCGAAATCTAAGTTACCACCTTTCTTCTTGATGCCAGATTACACTACCAGAACAAAAAAGATTCACCTTAACTTATAACAAATACATATCTTTAGACATGACATGCAAAGTTGCACATTTAAATCTGATATCAGTAGGATGTAGAAGAGCTATCAGTAGTAAATCAATACTAAAAAATTTTCATTACTGACCAATATATATATATATATATATATATATATATATATATATATATATATATACTATATATACTTATTGTGTAGCCCAACTCACTTTTAATAGCAACTTATAGCAATATAAAATATACTGATTTTTCAGTTTTTAACCTTGCAAATGTGAGCCTTGGTGAAGAAAAGCATTATTCTCTAACTGCTAGGTGATGCGTTTTATATTTGACCCAATCAATGATTTGTTTTGTTCAATAATGGCAACTGGAGTACATAAAATAAGTTGTAGTTGTGATATAATTTTCTTGCTGTGGAGGATAGAGGAAATTGATAGCTCAGGTGTCGACTTCATGATTTAGCCATGACTAAATATTGTGATGATTGACCACGTTTAGAAATTTTTCCGTCAACAGAAATTAGGCCGGAAAAGTATTATAAGCAAACAAATAACTTTTATGTTGTTATCTTACCTTACCATATTAAACTGAAAAAAATGCTTGTTTTATTAATGCAGTTTTTTTTTCATTAAATTTTTATTTCTTGTTTAAGATTTTTCATTCACTTTTAATTGTAAGTTATAGTTACTTTTTATATTATAAAAGCTTTCAGTTTTATGACAAGTAAATTTAAGTTACGGTATATAAATTTGCTCCTTAATTAATTTTATTAAATTAAAATAGAGTTTTTTTAATATTATAAGATCCCTCAAAGAATGTGAGCATTCCAGTTTATTATATCAGAATTTTTTTACATTGCTTAACTTGCATTTCAAGATACATATTTCAGCTGAATTAAAGAGTTACAAAAGTTACCTTGTTAATTTCAATCTTGTCTAAGCGACCTGGTAAATATCTGAATAGCACCTTCTGCAGAATACGAGAAGAAAGTATTAGCTCATTCAATAAAAAAATTTTAAATGGCATGGCCTTTTCCTGTGCTATAGTTTATTATGACTGATTTATATCGAATTAACAGCCATCTAAATTTGAGAAGGGTGGTTTTCTCCACCAGACAGCCAAGATATTTAGCAGCACTTATCAGTATTTTGTTTTCACTTTTAAGACTTTAAACTAAAGGGTTAAAATATTTAAAAATGAAGTAAAATTTGAGTAATTGAAAAATTTTTATATTGAAATCCCTTTCATTTTCTCATTTAAAAATTTTACTTAGAATATACCACAATTATTTTTCTTCAGCAATGTACAATACTTTGTTTCTAACATTTTCCTTTAATTTGAAAAAATTAAAGTAAATATAAAATGTAAGAAATAAATCGTAACTATTTCTTAGACTGTATTTATATTTATATTATGCAGTTATTTATTATTATATTATGCAATTGATAAATATTATTTCGTAATCTTATGTGATTTAATTTTAGTAGGATTAGTTAACTAAAAGACATCTCTGTATTACTGTGATATGAAATGTTAAAATGAAATATTAACAAGCTTATAAATATTCCATTAAAAGTCTCTACAATTTGGAAATAAAAAAACTTTTAACACTATATATTTTTCTCATATCACTAACATTATATATTTGCAATGTTCGTGTATAATATTAATAAAAAAAATGTCCAAGCGAAATTGTTGCAATATATTTTAAGGAATTTTTCACGATTATCAAGTGACAAGGCCTCATATCCAAAGAAAAATCTAAATAATTATTTGCATTACACATCTTTAAATTTAATTAAGGATTATTCTCTGTATTTATTTTTCATCTTTTACTAATAGAATATAATTGACCTATGATACTAAAGTTCGCTTAAGATTATTTGTCATGTGACTCAATCTAAGTCAATTTATGCTTCATTATTTTATGTGGGTTAATTTATGTTTGAGGTGTTTTTCTCTGAGAGAAAGTACCTAATAATTAACATCATTAACTCACAAAAATGTAATTTTATAAATCGACAAAGCCTCATATTAATCTTATCATTTGTTATTGAAACCAAACTATTATTTTTATAACGAGAGTCATGTGTTATTCCGATATTAATACAGCGTTTTTATATTCATATCGGAATAACGCATGACGGGTAGCAGCAAAAATCCACACGTCATCTTTAAAACCTGTAAAATCAACTCTCAAGTAAGCGATATAGACCCACACCTGGAGGAAACCTTGCAAGTGTCCTGGCATAATCTTCTGAAACCTAAGGAAGTATTCGAGTCGAAAAAAATTCTATTCACCAGTATGGGGGATGAAAGTCGTCTGGCAAACAACCAGATACACCTTCGAAAGTAGATGGAGGGAGGTTGTAAGTAAATAATTCTGCAAAAGGCGCATCAAGTGCAGGCTGGAGGGGGGGGAAACGATTATCGTTCGGTGCTGTCAGGGGGTCCGTCAGCTGCCGAATGCGGAAGGCTTATAAGAGCAAAGCCACCCGATGCTGACGATGCGAATTCAGAAGCGGTTCACCACCGACCTCCCCTCCTATCATGACAGACTGGGTGATTTTTTTTTTTTTTTTTTTTTTTTTTTTTTTTTAAAGTAATATGTCCCACTTTGTACTATCAAGTACACCCGCCGAAATCTACCACGCGCTGTTTTCTTTGTAAAGATAAGAAAAAGGATTTTTTTTTTTTCCGTAAATTTCGGGTGACATATGTGTTAGAAGTCATTTGCTGAAGTATGAGATTTGGATGCTGTCATAATCCATTATATTAAGTGGCAACATGGATTTTTATCTTTCGTCCTTATTTTAGTAATGAGACGCCACTAAGCAAAAATGGGATATCTTTTTTGTGAGTTTAAATTAAAAAAAATAAGTATTCTAAATAAATTCTTAGGCATAAAATGAAAAGTCAATACGAAAATAAATGATTTATATTCATTTTCATAACAGATGTAATATAATTTTGAATCAATAAGTGGTGAGGGTAAAAATGCAATTTTGTCCATACAATAGCTTTGCTGAGTTAATAAAAAAAAAAGTTCTTCTCGATAAGATCTTTATTCTTCTATTAAATTTGAATAAGCAGAGAATACGAATGAATTAAAGTTATGTTGTGACAAAAATTAATTAATTTATCAATTAACTGTAATTATAAATATCATTCTCTTTCAAAAGTATTAAAAAAAAACTTTTGGGTGATAAAAAAATTCTTATGTCTAAAAGGTTAAAATTTTAATACTTGGCGTTTATATGAATTTTCTATCTCAAGTTTCTTGGGATTAGTTATTGATTTCTGTAGAATATATCATCAATGTATATTATATGATCATTTTAATCAAAAAAATCATTTCTTTTATCCTGAAACCTGAATTTCTCTTTTTCAACACACTTTCATTTCATAATCTTGAAACTTAATTTATAAACTACCATAAGCATAGAATATAAAAATCTATAGAAATATATCGACATAATTATCATAATTTTTGTACGAGAATTTTCTATACAAAATGAAACAAAAGAGAATTATCTAATTCTTGAAAATGAAACAAAAAAGAAAAACTCATTTAAGAAAATTGTGGTAAAGAACACAAAAGAGATCAATGATTTGATCAAGAAAATTAATATTAACAGAGTAATTTCTTTAAAAAAAAATTAAAAAAAGATTTGTTTTACTTAAAAAAAATAACAAATATGTTTTATTCTTTATTAAGTTATTTTTTACATGCGAACGCTAAATTCCATCATGACTTGCATTTTAAAATAGATTCCTAACTTTTAAAACCAACCGTGACAGGTTTGGGGATTGGATACATAAGCATCTAAACTGAATGGTGGAGTGTCAATTTCTCAATGGCTAGCTTGCCTCACGGCACCTATAAACACTTTTAATAAGTACCGTGATTGAAAATTTAATATTTATTAAAGATATTTTATATTATATTTTCATGTAAATATTTCATGAAAGCAATTTAAATCACTCAATCTTTAATATTTAAATTTCCTTATAAATTCCTTATTTAAAAGACTTACACCTCTAATGCATACCTTCTAATTTTTAAAAAAGATCTTTTACCTAAGATCTTTAACCCTAAGAATTTAAAAAAGAAAATAATAATGCTATTGCATCTTTAAATGCCTAAACTTGAATAGAATCCAAAAAAATTCTGACAAGAATCCGAAAATAAGCTTGATAAAAAAGAAATATTGAAATCAAAAGGAATGAAAGACAAAAATTCAATGAGTATGGAATTAAAAAAAAATTAATAAGAAATTAGAGAGTATTTTTTTCGACGATGTTTAAAAGCTGAGGGTTATTCTGTAAAATTGTTGTTATAGGACAGCTTCCAATGTTTTAAATGATAAAAGTAGTACAATATTTATAAATTTACAGTTTTTATTAAATTAACATATAATGATATTTGTAAACATGACTTTTAAAATAATTTTTAAATTTCTGAAAATAATTACTTATTTAATATTTCAAACTCAATAAAACACAATTCTTCAACCTAGTTTAGAATTAAATACAGTGAAAGAAAAAGGGGTTCAGCGCCATATTGACGCTTGATAAGGAAAAATATTCATTCCAATAGAAAAAAAATGAAAAACTTAAGAGTGTGATATATATCTGCTGTTGTTTAACTCAAATTCTTCAACCAGGTGCAAAAAATATATTATAACATTTTCAGTCGTTAAAAAAAATAATCGAATATTTTTTTAGTGTGAACGCAAATCCCTTAACTCTGATTTAAAACTTCCATATGAATAATTTAGACTTGATAGTTTGAAAATCGATACTGTATACGAAATGAACCTTTTCAACAAAGTATCTTACCAACTGTTAATCATAAAGAAGAAATAAAAGAGACTAAAATTCAACATTGTTTCAATAGGATGAAAATTAATTAATTTATAGCTTCGGTAATACAACTAATAAAATACTAAATCTAGCAAAATATTTTTAAATAATATGATTTGTTGTTGATGTTGCTAATCTTCATGTCCAAGCTCTGCTAGATGATATCTACGAGTTTATTCACTCTGAAAAAATCCTAAACTGGCATAAGTAAATCAACTAGGTTGCCGTAAGACAATCCTAAACACCTAAGAATATGAGGTATGAGTAGTATATAATACGAGTAATTTAGAAGAGAGAAATTATCACACCAACTATATACTTATAAACCATTATTATTTTTATCATTTTTATCTTTTTACTATTACTGTCCATATTTTTTTAATCATTTTTCATGAATAATATACTCATAAATTACTGTTATGGAAAAAAAACAATATGTATACCAGTATAATTTTTCTGAGTATATATAATTCCCTCCTATATTTTACATATACATATATATCCAAAATTAGATATATATATATATGTGTGTGCCTATATTTATTCTTATCTAAGGAACTTTTATTTAGCCTTTGGTCATATACAGATACAATACAGAATGCTGATATCTGAGCCAAGGGAATACAATGAAAGAATATATAAAAAAAAAAGTCATTTTGTGTGCAAGAGAAATTTCAAGAAAAGGCAAGAATTTTTCTGAATCTAGTGAAGAAACAGTTGTTCTCAGAACCAAAATTCGAAACGGAGGGAAAAGTTCGCATTTTATTCGAAAAAAAAAAAAAAGAGAAACGCATACTAGAAGGAGAAAAAAATAATCGAAATCGCAAGAAAAGAAAGCGGAATAGTGAACGATTACTTTCTGTCTCACGGCACGTATGCGCTTGGAAATAAGAATGGAAATGCTGATGGGTTTGGAGATCAAATCCCTGATATTTGATGGCGACGCGCCAGAGGCCATCTTGGGATTTCGAATACTGTAAGAGGGACAGTGTCCACTTTACCAGGGATTGAATTCTTGACCATGCGTAGAATAATACTGGAGAGTTTTCGATCGAAATAGCACGATGTTTTAAGCATGCTCTGATCCCCATCAATACGAACGGCAAGTTCATAATAATAATTCTACCTCTGCGAGTCAGTCCTTGTTACTTTATTTCCACAAAACACAATCGATCAAATGGGAGTTTTGCGTGAGTGAAAGCAGTAAACAAAATTCTTTTTGTAAAGTTACTCTAGGAAAAGGTTATTGTTTATATAACAATTCAAATGACTGTTATGTATATTTTAAAATTTATTTTTGAAATTTTTACTTGCGAGTGCTCTGTATATGAAAAGAAAATCTGTCGTAGAAAACTCTGCGCATATTTTGTTATATTCTTCATAAGTAATTCCAAAAACTTAGAAACAAATATTTTTATTTAAATAATTTTTAATGGATTTTTTGTAAAATATTTTTTGATAGCATATACTGGATAGTTTAATTGCAACAATTTATCCACTGTTATTACCTAACTCCACATAGAGGAAAAATTGTTAATGTTAAAAGCTTATATATCATCCACAGTGTGGTATTGGAGCAATTCTTTCAATAATAGAGAGTGATCATCACGTTAGCAAAGCAGGAAATCCAGAAAAATTTTAAATACCTCCTCAGGAAGATAAAAAAAAATTTTCTGTTTTTCACGATTGATTGAATTGAGATTCACGTGACTGTCTTCTCTAAACTTTGCAATATCACTGTTTGACTAATAAAGTGAGCCAGCTCATGTTTGGTTTGCTTTTCTATGGTTCCTTTTTTACATATAATGGTTATTTTAATCCAGACTTACGATTTAAAAAGTATTTTTAACCAGAATATTCACATTTGAATTAGATATCGCGATAAAAACAATTCATCAGAAAAATAGAGAGATAATAATTCAGCATTTAACTATGTTATCTTTTTCTTTATGGATAAAATATTCGTGTGTTTATGATTGCTAAAATAACTTAATTAATAAATGTTTTTCCTTCATTTTTATGATTTGAAAATCCCCTTTGTAAACTATTAAGTGTTTTAATATATACGTTTTAATGTAAAAGTTAAATATGTTTATGAGAATAACAGATTTCCTTATAAAAATAATTTATCGATTTATATTAATTAAATATAAATGTAACAAAACTAATTTAATTTAAAATATCAGACTCATAACAAATTTATTTAAATTAGTGTATTTTCTGTCATTTACTAACGACTATGTTGCTATTAATTAAATTTAGAAGAAATATTTTCAAAGTTTAAATTTTGAAAATAATAAATATTCCCAATATTTAAGCATTATTATATTTAAAATTTATAAGACTTTATTATTTTAAAAGCTTAAATAATTTAAAAGTTAAAATTTTGAAAATAAAAAATGTCTCCATTTTTGTCATAGAAATTTTCAGATATTTTACTTGTTCTAATACATAAAAAGGACAACATTTCAGTATTGAGTTCTCTATACATAAAAAGGAAAACATTTCTGAATTGAGTTTCAGTTTTCACATGAATAAACTGTTCCCAAACTTTATTTCTCATAATCTTTTTATTTGGACTTTTTCAGTTAAAATCCTATCGATTTTTTGACGTAGCAGAAACACTTTACTCAGAAATGTTTACTAATTTTTGTCATATTGCATAAAAATGCTAATAAATAATACCCAATAGAACAAAAGTGTTTTCATTTATTTCATTTCCACGAATAAGGAAAATTATGTAAACATTTAAGGGTCCTTTAGCAAACAACTACTTCAAAAAATTTTTTACCATAGTTACAACTATTTTTATAAGTTAAACCACATCATCACACATCTACAGTATAATTGGTTTTCTCTCTTGTCACTTTTCGATAACGTTTT
Organism: Latrodectus elegans; assembly: GCA_030067965.1. Classification (NCBI taxonomy): domain Eukaryota; kingdom Metazoa; phylum Arthropoda; class Arachnida; order Araneae; family Theridiidae; genus Latrodectus; species Latrodectus elegans. The sequence continues at coordinate 72,137,213 of CM057813.1, read as the reverse complement.
TACCATCTAAACCTTTTCGATCAAATTTAAAATATAGGGAAATTTCCTAGATATTGTGAAACTTGACACCGAAATAAAAATTGAATTCATAAACTAATAGAATTGAAAAATAGAAATCGGGAAGTATCTTTGCGAGATTGAGTACAACTAAGATTGGAAATTAAAGAAATTACTTTTTTAAATAAATATATGCGTGAAATATTCATATAGAAAATTCTAAATAAATATATTCACAAAAAACAGGGATGTAATATCTATATTACTTCTGTAAATTTTATGTGATTTTATATTAGCTTGTTCGGTATGTTTGGAAATTAGTTTTTATTGCTTATTTGGTACGGCTGTTAAACTGAATATCAATTAAAAATTTTAATAAGAAAATGTGTAATGTGTTTTTGGTAATATGGGCCAATTCCTTTTGTTTAAAATGTCCATAGGGAAAAGACTAAAAATGTTGAGTCCCATTGTTATATTTATCTTAATTTCCTATTTATTGACCATTCCAATCCTCTGATTCATCATTGAAGCAATTCTTTGACTCTTAAAAGATATTTTTAAGATGTAGTCAAGTGTTGAGGGAATCAATTTTCTATGAAAAATAAAGCAACTAATCATCACAAATGACTAATTTATTCTTCTTACTTACTTGATAATGCTCTTCATGCAGCTCAAATAATCTCTTAGATTTCCCAACATGAGGAAATTCTCTGGCGTCCTTCCTATTATAACGATTTAGTTTCATTTAATTTTGATTCATGATATTGTTTCAAAACATCAATATTACAATAAGTGTTTTATATATATATATATATATATATATATATATATATATATATATATATATATATATATATATATATATATATATATATATATATATATATATATATATATATATATATATATATATATATATATATATATATATACTGGATTCTTTTTCGAGAGAGAGTTTAGCGTTTTTTTAAAATTAAAACAAAGTAAATAAGTTAATTTTGAATTCACCTAAATGATTAAATATGCTTAACAATTCTCAATTCGTATAGCTTAAGCTCTAAGGAAAAATAAAAAAAAACCTTATTTAAGAAAGCCATTTTAAAAATATTGTGCTATACATTTTTAACGATAATACTTCTTTAAAAAGAATGTGTTGTGTCAAATAATGTTGCTTAACCGTGAAGAGAATGCAAAAATAAACCATTCTCATTTTACAAAAATTTCTATTTATTGTCTGTGCATCGTACATCAAGACATGTTATTATTATCGATATAAATGTATTTTTAATTTTTCAGTGTAGATTATTAATTAAAAGATGATAATGTACGTAAAATGTAATAATGGCATTAATTTATAATTTTAATTAAAAAATTAATCATGTAGCTTTTACCCCCTGTAATAAAATAAGCATTTTTAGGATATTTGAGCAACCATAGTCGACAAGCATTGTCCTACAATGCATAAAATGATGCTGTTAATTTACATACTTTACTGATGTTTTATTATATGATCGTTTCCAATCATTTTCATTGTTAAAAAGACATTTTAAAGACTTAATTCTTCAGATTAATAAATATTTTAAAATGCAAGTTTTTGCTTGAAGTATAATAAAATAACTTATAATTCTTTTATACTATTTTAATCAAATAAACTATTTTAAAGATACTACGAATTCGGAGAGTTCTTGAAAATATATTTAGAAGAATAAAATTATATGATCTAGTAATAAAGATCAGTGTAAGATCATCACAGATAAATTTGTTTTTTTTTTTTATCGATTATGTGAGTTTGGTAAACTCTGACTCTTGAAATATAGTTGATAAACTAAGATATCTCACTCACGTTGCAAATATTTATGCTGCACTGCTGCAGGTATTTGTATTTAAGATATGGCATGTAATTGAGCTATAAGTTATAAAATTTATAGTATTGGAATTAAATCATCTCCCTCACTATATAAATAGTAATTTTGTACATAAAATATACATTTAATTTTGGTGATATAGTGAGTTCAATCAATTCAAATTCTTTATAAATTTGAAGATTCGGAATTCTAGATTAGGTTAGATACAATACATTTCTAGGTACCTATTTCTGCCCACCGAAATCAGTAAGCGTAATCAATCGCTTCGTAATTTTAAAAGGTTATTCGTAATTTAAAGGAACTATATATTGACAATTTACCTGAAATCTTTTTGTCTACGGTATACCAAGGAAAGGAGATGGGGCTTATGGATCTTATAACATACAAAGTAACTTTTCAAAATTACAATCATCTACTAGTTTAGGAACATACTTCCTCCCAGCCATGAGACCGACGCCTTTCTTCTTTATGCTAGCCTTCTTCCTTTTATGATAGCCAACTCACGAAAAAAATTGTGTGCACAAACTATAAATCCCATCAATTTCATTGTGTTTTATAGACGAATTTAATATTGTCAGATTCAATAAAAGTGTTTTTCTTTATTAAATTAATATAATTCTGTTCAATCCTAAACATAATATATATATATATATATATATATATATATATATATATATATATATATATATATATATATATGTATGTATGTATGTATGAAGCGATCTTGTCAACTATAGTAATGACTTATTGGAGCTAAAAAACGTAAAATGTATTAATTTTTTAACCCTTAATATTTTATAAAATAGATTATATTCAAACGATATTACTTAAATTCAGGATTGTATCTCTTTAATAAATGCTGAAATCTGCAAGTCTTTCCATATGAAACTATATATGATCATCACAATAGAGATATTAAGCATGGTACTTAATATATCGATGATGCAGTTATAATTAATAACTTCACAGCATGACAGACTTCAGTATATGGCTACTCAGAGAATATTATATAGTAATATCATTCGAAGAAAAGAGTTTACGGTAGAATTAATGCTCAGAGCATAATAGCTCAATTTGTTCTTCGATCCTATAAATCCCAACAACATTTAGAATTGCTAAATTTTCTAAATTTTCCTTCTCTGATGTTCCAACTTAATAGATTTATGATGTAAATATATAATAAAATATAATGTTCTTAAATTTTCATACTTTGGTGTTCAAACTTCTAATATTGAGTAATTGTCTGTTTGTGAATTCATTACAATAATATTATTTGTGGCCAGTAACCTACCAAAAGAAAACGTTTTGAACAAAAGCATTATAGTTAAAAGTCTTCAATTTTTTTAAGGTTACAATAAAATTCTTATTCTAAAAGGCATGTTCTTCAGAAAATTTATTACTATGAGCATTTAAACAAAGAATATATTTTATTCGTTGAGCTAAGTATTTGAGTGTTGTTATTGGGTAAGCAAAATTTTGCTGTAAAACATAAAAGGGAACTTGTAAGTGAAAAACTAACTCTGAAGGAAGGAGTTTTGGAAACTGTTTTCAGCACGACATATTGTAATTGTTTATCCACCTCATGGAACTCTTGCTGAGATTATAATTGTTTTGTGAGACCCATGGCAGCCTTTTTTATTATCTCATAGATCGTAAAACAGTTGGTGTAGGTATGACTAAACGTCCTTTGTTTCTGATTGGCTGGACACACACTTCATATAAAAATATATTTCCTTATACTAAATCAATACTTTCAATTTTTTTATTCTACAGTCATAAATTATGATAAAATACTATCAAAATACATATTAATATCTTTATGTTACTTCAAGCAACAAAGAGAAACATTATATCATGAAAAGAAACTTAACATTAGTTGATTTTATGTGATTAAATTATTAATTAAAACCTAAGAAAATATATAATATAAATTAAAAAAATGGTGGTGTACAAAACGTTGGTATTTTTCCATCTATATTTTGAGAGTGTAATATATTAATTATTTCCTATGTGCTCATTTTTTAACGGAAAATATCTAATTGAAAAAATGTGTGAGTGAAAACAGTAAAAAAACACTGATGGTTAAAAAATCATATTTCATATTTTTCTTAAAAAATGTTTTTTTCTTTATGAGAAAATTAAATATCATTCACTTTTCTTAATATTTATTTCCTGAATTACAGCACAGGAATTTTATTTTAGGTATAAGGCATAACATATTGCATAACATATTGAATATGTGCAAAGGGTATTGTAGACAATTTGGAGATTTCCAGATTACATTTAATTAAATTTATCATTTTCAAAAAATGTACGGAATATAAATTAAGTGTATAATGCATCATGAAACTGATTCTAACTTTCAAAATTTGATGTTTTCAAAGTATCTTAAATTAAATAATTAATTAATATAAAATATTGTATAATGTTCCATAGTAACAAAATTGTACACAAATCTTTTGGGCTTAAGATTTGTGGAGTTATATCTCTCTAATTTCAACATTTTGATTGATTTAAACTGGAAACGCTGTTTTTGCACCTAATTAATTTGATTTTAGTCTTAAGAACATATTTTGCACACTTGGATTAATTCGACCAAAATCTACAAATTTAACGGGCTTCTAAAATATTATAAGCAACCAAACTCTTAAAGTGGGGCTAGATCCTAAGAATTATTGAATTGATATTTATATTTTGTCATATATTACAAAGACCGAAACATATTATAAACATAGTAATAGGATTCTTATTTTAAATTGCTTTCATTTTCTTGACTTCTAAATATCTTCTTGATGAAATTACTATAATAGTTATTAACTACTTGCTTTATTTCAAAAATTACCTATCACTTGTAAAACTTTCTGTATTGTAAATATTGGTAATTCACGTAATAAAAAACATTTATATACATAACACAGCTGATTACTCGATGAAATAAATGAAAATTATTAAATAATAATTGTAATTATGATTTTAATTTAAAATACAGCAGAATTAATTATTGGCATATTATAACACATGAAATTTCATTTGATGTACTATATTTGAAGTTACATTTTTCATGAGCATGCTACAATTTTATATATATTAATTGTGAAAGAAGTCTATTAATACTGAATTCAATTTTGAGATAAGATAATAATTGTTATCAATATTAAACGTGATCACTTTTTACAATTAATTCAGTGTTAGTAACAGAACAACTGTATTTTCAGTTTGAATTAACTAAGAATTAATGTATTCTTAGATTCTTAGTAAATAATATAGGTATATATTAATAAATAAATTCGTTTATAAGTCACATTTAAATACATTTTCATCTATATTTATACCATAAATAATAATTTTTAAAACAGGTGTTATTAGCGTTAATTACTCAATTTTCTAATGTTAGTGATCAATGTTTCACCACTTAATGTTTCTTTAACGTTATTCACACCCCTCAAAACAAATTTTTGCTAAAGAAAGGTGATATGGGTCATATGCTAATTTTAAGAATATAAAATATTTCATTATTAACCTTATCTTTTTCAGGTACAAAGAACTTCAAATCAGGATCAATTATGTTCAAAAACATCAGATATCTTTTAACGATGAATTCCATATATGAGATGTGATATTAAATTTGCAAAAATTATAATTATTTTATATCGAGTCTATTAAGCCCTTTAAAGTTATTTTTTAAGAACTTAAATTACTGCAAATTTTAAAAAAGCATCGTCTTAAAGTATGTTTAGGATTTTTTCACGTTGCTTGGTAAGCAAAATTGCCACTCTTCTTTTGGAAAACAATGAGATCCTTATCAGCCCTGCCAATGACTTCATGTGGAAAGAAGCATATTAAAAATGTTATTTTCAGTTATCCCTACTAGTATGATTTGATATAAAGTGTAAATTATCACTTAAAGGATCGGTCTTATTTCTTGAATGGGATTTAAAATTACAAGACAATTATATGTGTTTAATAATGTTAGTTGATAGAAATAGGCAACCAGAAACATATTACAATCAGATTACTTTGAAATGTGCATATCATGATCATGTTTCATCAATTTATTAACTTAGCAAAAAGTTCTTAAATGACAAAGCTGCAATTCAGTAGGACTTAAAATTACAGAATTCATATCATACGTAGAAATATTTAAATTTGAAATGCCTCCTTTATAATGAAATGAACAATAACCTCTTATCCATTAGGAAATTAAAGATTCTCCAGAAAGGATTTGAAATACAAATTAGGTAAATTCTAATCTTCATCAAAACTGCGAGAATTTCATTTCCGATCTAATATCATAAAACTTAATTTCTTCTATTTTTATTGTAATCAAATAAAATAAGATTTAAGAAAATATATGAAACGTTTCAAATGATCTCATGAAATCAAAAATGCCCAAAATAAAAATAACGAAAAATGCAACTTTCAAGAAAATATATGTCATCAAAATGCATGGTTTCGAAGTAAATGAATTTTTTAAAATGAAATGTAATCATAATTACAAAATTTGCAAAATAATTTTGGTACCGTGATGGAAATATAGAGCCACTGCATTATGCACTGGTATTATTTACACTAATCAAGAATCAAAACTTCAATCTCAAGAATCAAAACTTCAATCTCAAGAATCAAAACTAAATTTCTATCATTAACTATTTCATGTGTTTAAGATCATAATTCACTTACTATAAAATAAAATTCAAAGATTGGTGACAAGGAATTTTGAATTTAAAAGCAAAATTATTTTCATGGAACAATCAACTTCGATGTAGGAACGTCATGAGATTCAATTTCTTACAATTATATGAATATGAAATTGTTGTTACATCATATTTATTAATCTACATCTGCTGCCTGATTTCAAAATAGTTGTTTTCCTAGCAAATGTTTCTGCTGCCAATAAAACTACCTTTTTTGTAAATGGGGCATTTAAAGCTTTTCATTTCAATCTTTAAATCTAAGAAAATATAGTCATGTACTTCCAAATTTCAAATATTCTCAGGACTTGGAAAAGTAGTTAAAATTCCCTGTCGTTGTATCTTTATTGCTTAAATTTACTTATTTTAAAATTCTTGGTTATAAAATATTTGATTTGTTTATCATTCCATGGTAATTTTTTACTCATCAGAAGTTTGAAAAGGATTCTAAGCAACTACAAAGATCTATGTTTGAGGTAGTATAAATGAACACATAAATTTAATCTCGGAGATGCGTTATTAAACCCAAAAATGAATTCACTATTTTGTGATTCACAAAAACATTTGTGCGTTGTTTTAAAAATTGTTTTCACCTTGACATCCAGAAAAAGAACGTGACAACATTTTTACTTTCCTTAAAACAATTTAATTAAATTTATGTATATTTTTACGGGTGACATCTATATTTAATATATTTACATGAAAACATACTCTATTAATATAATAATTTCAGTTCTAAAAGGCTATTTTTAGACAGTCATTATCATTGGTGAATTTTCGAAATTACCTGTACATGATTAATTAGAGGTTATAGGGAATCCAGTTTAAATCATTCATATTAATTAAAACAGATATAATGAAATTTAAGATACGGATTCCCTTTTCTACTTACTGACTATGTGTGAAAAAGCAAATCTGAGCTTATAAAACAGAGCAAAATAAAATCAAAAAATTTATAAATGCTTCATTTAGCAGGGGATGTTCAAAAAACCATGAAAACCGTCTTTTGGGGTGGGGGAAGAGTGTGTGTTTGATGAGTGGATGCAAAGGAGGGATGGGTCAACTGAAATCGAAAATTTCTTTTTGAAACGGTCCGAGATTTCAGTAGTTAGATTTCTATTTCTATCCCTCCCCTCCTGCTATGCAATTTATAACGATACGCATTCTTTTCCCTCCCTTTTTTTCGAATAAAAAAGGAATAAAATAATGAAAAACGAAATGATCCTTATTTGACTTCCTAATCTGTTTGCGGTCCGCTTCCTCTCGATTTTTCCAGGGATAGCCGAATCCAAAAATCTGCCAACCTTTGCCAAATTACGGAATAAAATAATGAAAAAAGTGTAATGTAATAAGAAACAAGGGAGGAGGACCGTGAGTAGAAAAGGATTGTGGGAAGTGGTTGGCGCAGATAGAGAAAAGAATAAACGGAAATATAATGAAGAGAGAAATGGCAACTCCAGAAAATGCTGACTCAGTGCTGAGCACTCCATTCTCTCTCACTTATGGGAAACCGCGAACAGAATAGAGGTTTACTTGGAGGAGGGGTGTTGTAGAAGGGGTGAAGGAGACACTTTTGAGTTATCTGCATTTAACATCAAATCCACGGCACGTTTCTGAGAGAATATGAAGAGGCATTTTGCGGTAAGTAACACTTGGTGCATCCTGCAGACGATGGCCTTTCCTTTACATTTGGCGTGACCAAGAATTACGGACTACCTTATTTGTCTGTCTTCCACCCCTTTACACCCACACGACTCTTCTTATTGACTGAGAACTTTAAAAAGATTCTGAAAATACAATTTCTGAATTGATTTTTTTAGACCGAGTTGTTATTTCTGAAACTATTGATACATCAAGGAAAACTATTGAACAATCATATAAAAAATTCTTTGCTTTGCTTTATATACTGTTTCCCATCAATAAAAGTGCCAAGCACCAATATAGAGATTTCGAAATTTTTACACTTTTCAATACAAAAATGAGCTCATTTCTTTGTGAAATATTATTCAGGATGTATTGTTGTTAAAATAATTTGCTGCATAAGCTATTTTTATTTGCTTACGTTTTACTTGTAATAATTTGAATAATTAGTACATATAAGCTTTTTTAATTAATTTTGGGTTGTGATTGTTAGTTTTAATTTTGACACCTTATGTGTATTCACCAGTTATTTTAGAGTAACTCTCCTTCAAATAGTGTGCAAAATGCACTAGTTTCCTAAGCACAAATTTTTTCGCACTGAAAATAGTAATAATAAGTTAATAAACTATGATTAAAAAATTAAATTAAATTTGATAATTTGCTGAAAAAAAATATAGAAAATTGAACAGCTGCTAGATGATTTCCAAATCTCTCTTTTTAAGATATAGTACGGCTATGTTCTGTTTACTGCAAATTTTTCTTCTCGTTACCCAAATCAATGTTTGGTCACATAATTTCATGAGACACATGTAACCATTCAAATATCAATTAATATACAAAATGTTAGTAATTCATCAAAATATTTTTAAAACAAAGTATTTTTGAGAGAGGAAAACTTAAGTCTTTTATTGAATCTTCTGTTACTTATGCATTAACTGAAAATCCAATATCTGAAACGCATGTACAGAAAGTGAAGAAAATCAAAAAAGAATTGCCAGCAATAAGTGCTATTTATTATAACATAAACCACTAATATATAAACTTACAATACAATACACTCAGTAATTTATTGGATCACCTGTGCTAATAATAGCTCAATAACATATGAAAATACTGTATCAAAGTAAACTAAGTACTCAACAACTAAGGAAAGAGTAATATAAGCAGATGGAGCATGTTATACACATACCATTGAGCTTCATTGTGCCAACAATCCTTACCAATAATGGTCCAATAATCAATGGTAATGGGAACCAGTAATATGATGCTGAGTAATTGCGCAGTAGAGTCTACACAATTGTAGCCGAATAAAATCTATAGTGAGGTTATTGTGCTATATTTATACACGATGACTGCCATTATTTCAGTGTAATTCTCAATAATCTTAAAGCACTATATTATGGTACTCCAACGTTAACGCTACTTTATGAAGTCTCATTGTAAACGGAGCGCCTATGCATTTGACTCAATGGTAACCTTCTCAATGGATATTCGGTAAGCCAATCAGCAATTAATAGTCCTTATTGGTATGGGAGTAAGAAAATTACTCTCCACTGAATGAAAATCTTGATGGAATTTGTCTGGGGGTCACCAGAACAAATTTGCGAATGTGTTGGTTCATGCATGCTAACGTGACTTTGGCAAAACTGTCTTTTTTAAAACGGATCACATTTCTACCTTCCACCACCTTTTCCACAACTCATGTACAATGAACGCATATAGATGTATACTGTAATAGAAAACACCAACCAACCTACTCTTCTCAATTCGAGAACCATTCTTTTGATGTATTTGCCTACTTGTTTGAATTACTTCGATCCTGGTATTCTCAACGTTTCCATTAAGATGTAAAAATCAAATTTCATAAAAAAATATTTTAAATAATAGAGCAATGTAACTATTGCCAATTCTTCAAATTCCTTCCTTTATATATTACTTCAAATGACGCAGAATAATGCACAATTTGAATGAATTTTGTAATTCGATCCGCTATACCTTAGTTGGAAATTACATAATTTCTTGATAATACGTTCATTTTATTATATTCTTATTGTTTTGGTTTTATATTCTCATTGTATATTTATATTTTGTAAAAATATTTTTAATGTAATTTTGTAATATTAAAAATTAATCAATTAAATTATTTTTTTAATTTAAGAATAATTTTCAGATTTCTATACGAAAAAAAAATATAATTGTGCAAATTTAATTTTAGTTGCATGATTCTATCAATAACTAAGAATCAATAAAATATTTGTCCTTTGTATTTTATTACTGAAGCAACAGACATTTTTTCCATAATTCTTTTCTTAAAAATCACAAATCACTTAATTAATCCGCTACAGCACCGATTCTCAACATGTGGGGTACAAGCATACTAAAAGGAGGACACGATCATATCCTAGAGAAAATATTAAAAAAAAAGTTGATTAACTGACTAGAAGAAAACATACACATACAAAACAAAATATTTAGACTTAATATTTAATAATTAATTTATAAAACTAAAACATATTTAACCTAAATTTACTATATTATAAAAATCTATTTAAAAAATACTAATGACTTACTTGGGACTGTGTTACAGAAAGTTACACAGAAAGGATTTACGAAAGAAAGCTTAATATTAGAAATAGACACTTCCAGTTTTTTTTTCCATATTTAGCTAAGTTCTATATTTTGTTTTCAATGAAGCCTCAGCAGAAAATTAAGTTTCAAAAAGTTAGAATACTGAAAGTATTAATAAATTAGGAAATGCCTGTTTTGGTACAGAAAAGTCATCTTTTATTAGTGCCTTAAATTCAAATAGTGACAAAACTGTCTTTTGATTTCGCCATTTGTGAAATCTATGAAGATTTCTCTCTTAGCAGTTGAGAGCCTTTTTTTTCATGAATATAATGAAATGTATCCGTTGCCCACTCATTTCTTGCTATCAGTATGATATATGCAAACAATTACTTTTTAAAATTATTTGTGGACATTTCTAAATGATTTTCAAAGGTTCCAAAAACAATTTTTACGAGCAGTTCTTCAGTCTTGTAAATTTTAATACGAGAGATCATATATATTTTCAAAAATTGTTTTATTCTTCTACTTTAAAATTCTGTTAAACAATTCTAATTTTCTACAAAAAAAAAAATAACTTTATCCCTTATCCCTTATATCCAATAGATGGGTGTTTGATTCTCAGAATTGAAGATTAGAGTTAATTTTTATTTCTCGAATTTGTCGACCAAGTTGTTCATCACAAATAAACCATCGCAAAAATTCTCGGCTTCCGGTTTATTTTACATTTTTTTTAGAAAAAATGCGATTTCTTCTCTCAACTCAGAAACGTACGTTGCAAATATTTCCCACCTTCGCAATAAGTTAGTAACGCTGAACATATTGCACCCATGGTTTTACAAAATGCCGAAAACATTCTTCACTTCAGGGCTCTTTCATTTAAAATATATTAAGATTTCAATCATAGTTAACACTGTATTCGTATCAGGACTCATTTCTTTGGAAGCCAGAGCTTCTCTGTATATCATGCATATATCCATATTCAATATGGAATTTTTGTTTTACAAGTAACTGTATGCTTTGGAATCTTCTGGATATTGAATGTTCACAATCAATGGAAATTCTGAAATATTTACATTCAATATATTGACTTCGTTCATAAAATTATTTAAATAATGGTAGTTTTATTGGTTTGCAGAAAAAAAAAGTTCTACTATTCACATATCATCACAAAATCGAACATAGAGAATAAAAGGAGCATCTTCATTACTTTCAGTTGCCTCATCAAGCTGTATTGAAAATAATTCGTCACGGAACTTCGAGATAAATTGACACTTTGAAAATTTGCTGCAAATGAAGAAACTTTTTCATGAAAAGTATTCTATTGTATTGGATGCTATAACTGACGAAAACATTTTGCCAAAACGCTTAGAAATTAATTAGTCTTAGATTCTTTAACTCATCGGAACACAAAATACTGGGTACGATCTTAAAATAACGTGTTTAAAATATTAGGTTTTATACTGAAGTGCCTTAAAACGGCCTCCTTGGCCGTGCTGTGTCATAAAGCTAAGAAACCTGAATTTGATTTCAGCAACAGCTGAACAACAACAAATGGATGCTCTGATATACACGCCTGACGCGGTAGATATTTGAATGTTTTTCAGTTTCCCTTTCTTGCTGTATGTGAATACGGCCTTCTATTTATGAAAAGCCCTTTGGAAATCAATTGCACAGCGTATACTGAAATGTTATACAACAATCCTAAGAGGTTATTCATTCCACAGCACAGTGCCAAATCGTAAAACTATTCTCTTTTGTAAATCTTCTAGAGAATCATTGAAGATTTATTCTTGCAAAAATAAAACAGGTAAAAAGCATGAGATGACTAACATCTGTCTGGTATAGAACTGGTATATGAACTTCCTGGTATATGTGTGTTGAATACAGGACATAACAGAACCGGAAGAGTAACCTAAATCCAAGAATCAGTCACTGAAATGTGAGAAAATATTTTATGTGAGACTTCTAAATAGTGATATAATAAATTCACTCAGATCCCAATAAGTTTAATCTCTTACTAAGTTTAAGCTCTTATCAAACTTGAAATGTTGCCACAAAATATTGAAAGCATTATTGATGTGTTACAATTATTACATAAATGTTAAATATTTTCATTAAGCCCTGAATATTAAAATAAGTTTCATTATATTTCTGGATATTAGAAACTTAAATTCAAATGTTTAAAAAATTTTAACTATTATATTTTCTTAAAATTTTATTTATAAACTTAAAATACTATAAAAAGTACTATATCTGCACTGACTGTTTTTTTTTTCAATTTTTATTTATTATACGAGGGTTATTCTGAAATTTTTGAGCAAACGAGAATTTACAAAATAAAAATAACTGTTTAATTTTAAAATACAAAGTATTTTAACACAGAAGACGATTTTTTACTGACTTACTTCAACTTGTTTCGCGTAGAATAAATTTTAAACAGAAGAGAAAATGTAGTCGACGCGAGAACATTTTCGATCTATGATTTTCTACGGTTTTAAAGCATGATTAAATCAAGAAAAATGCGTTCGACGGTTGCAATTAGTATTTGGTGATGAATCTCCAGCTCGTGCTACTGTATTCAGTTGGTTTAGAGAATTTAGAAGAGGTCGCAATTTTCAGGATGAAGAACACACAAGAACGCTATCGTCTGCAGTAATCCCGGATAATGTGTCTGCCTTGCGAAAAATGTTAATGGATGATAATCGCTGTACCTGTCAAATGATACAGAAGGAACTTATATATAACATTGGATCCGTAGCAATACTCAAAATCATTCATGAAGAATTACATGTGAAAAAAGTAGTTTGCCGTTGGGTTTCTCATAATCTAACTGAGCACCCAAAAGAGGAGCGTGTCAGAATCAGTAAAGAAACTCTTAAATTGCTAAATGATGGTGGCCACCGTATCATTTCTAAAATTGTAACAGGTGATGAAATGTATATAGCGTTTCTTCACGTTCCAACACGTCAAGAAAGCAAAGTATGGGTCTTTGAAAATTATCCCACGTCAACAATGATGAAAAAGCAACGCGCACTGAAAAAAGCGATGTATGCCGTTTTCTTCAGAAGTACGAGATTGGTCAAAGCCATCAAGTTGAAAGGACAGAAGACAGTAACAGCAAACTGGTATACCACTAAATGTCTTCCAGAAATTCTACAAGAACTGAATGTTATGGGACTAATGCTTCACAATGACAATGCATTTTTACATACAACCAAATTAACAGTTGAATTTGTTAAACAAAAACAAATTAAAGTGATCGAATATCCGCTGTGTTCACATGATCTAGCTATGTGCGACTTTTGGTTGTTCTTTATAATCTAAAAAAGAACTTACGTGGACGTCGTTTTCCTTCAGAAGAAGAGATTGAAGTGACTATAAATGCATTTTTTTCATCTATTCCAAGAAATGAATGGCTTGAGGCATTTAATCTGTAGAAATTTCGTCTACAAAAGTGCATTGATGCTGAAGAAGACTACTTTGAACACACCTAAAATTTTGTAAGTATAACTTTAAAAACCTAGTTGTATCCCAAAAATTTCAGAGTGACCCTCGTATTAGCTTGACTAAGTCATTATTGTTATTCGTTAGATAAATTATTATTACGATAATTTAAAAATAGAATACTTTTTTATATCAACTAACTTATCATAGGGAAACATGGTTTGTATTCATAATAAAAAGTGAATCTATATGTATTACAAAAGACTATTTCTGCTACACAATTCTTTATAAAATACATAATATTATGTATATTCTTTAATATACATAATATTATGTATTTTATATACATAATATTATGTATATGTATATTTTTTATAAAATACATAATATTTTTAACATATAATAGTGTATTTAAGATTTTTTGCGTAATAGATTGAAACACGTATGCTTAATAGATTTAGACACATATAATAGATTAAAGAACAAATATTATGTATTTTATAAAGAAAAAATATTAATATATAGATTGAAGATAATTAATATGTTATTGATTATGACACATATTCAAAGCAATTACAAAAAATTAGTTTCAATAAATAATTTTAAATTCAAAAGCAGAAAAATTAAATGTCTGACTTATTAACATATACATTTACGATTTTTTTTTTTTTTTTTTTTTTTTTTTTTTGTAAAAAAAGTAAAATAAAAATTTAAACTTTGATATGCATTTTAAATTAACGTTAAATTTATACATTTTTTATTGTTTAATTTTAAATTTCATTATGTTAATATAATCTTGTGAAATATTAATCACATTTATTATTCCCATATCATTTAAGTCATCCGCCAAGTCGTCAAATTACAAGTTGCATTCATTCAAAAGCATGTAAACATTTTCTTTTCTCATTTTCCTAATTCTTTCTCTTTAGTCTTTTAATTCACTAATTTGGAGTGGGATTGTCATCCTCTAATTCCATCCCCTCACCATGATACGCAGTCAGTTTTCCCTCTTATATCGAATTTTTTTATTCTGTGGTTGGATAATTGATTCTGACAGACGATCCAGATTTCGAAACGACATCACCGAAGCTCCGCCTACAACATGGAATCCGCGGATCGCAGACGACAATTCAGCTGACGGTTGAGTTGCTGAAGAATTTTTCCGTATCCGCAAATTTCTTGTTTCCCGTAATTGTGGATTTATTCATTTTTCTTCGGACTAAACCTGGCGAAATCAAACGCTCCTCCCCTTCCTATTTTTTATTTAGTCTATTTAATGCTTTTTTTTTTATTTTCCTTTCTTCATTGAACCAAGAATTAGTCTGTAATGAAATAATTTGAATGAAGAATATGTATTTATATAAATCGCTTCTTCCTTGGAATAATTATTGGTTCGTTTTTGTCCTTTTTTTAAATTCTTTTTTGCTTTTAAATGCATGATTTATTTTTATTTTAAAATTAAAACAAAGGAGATCAATTTCCAAAGAAAATATTTGCGAATTCTTCAAACAAGAAAATTCTCAAAAACTGACTGCAAATTAATCAGGAATAGTTTCAATGATTAAAGCTAGGATATGAAAAAGAAGTAAAATTTAGTTTCCGATATTTGTACTTATTTTTCTTTCGGTACTTTTTAAATTGCTTAAATTGACTGAAACTTTTCAGCCTTTTTAAGAGATTATTTATTAATACTTATTAAATACTGTGTCTATATTTATTAAAGTAATTATTAATTGCACAGATTGATATCCATTGATTTGATAGGCTTTTTTTCTAAAATTAAAAGATATTTCATATAGACATAATCATGCGCGCATTAAAAATGATCGAAAAATTACTTAATCAGATTTTCTTGTAATCATGCTGATGTTTATGCATATTATTTGTAAAAACACATTTTTATGATTTAAGAAATAAAAAAATACATTTTTACGATCCATAAAATTAAAAAAAATTGTATAAATGGTTTTAATTTTAAGTAAGAATTTATTTTTATGAGTTTTTAAATTGATTTTCGATAGGCATTAAAGTGATCATGGTTGTCAAGTGAATCGCCAAGACATTTAAGGAGATATCCCTGATGCTAATTATTATAATCCGAACACCTAAAAATATGCTGGCTTAATCCTCAATCGTCATTGAAGGTGTTCGGAAGACAAATATAAAGTAACTCGCGACCCAAAAATGTCTGTCCACCTCTGTTTTCAACAATATCCAAAATACATACATTGCAATACATATTTGAAGATATAATAATTATAACTGTGCAAAGGGTAATGTACTCCTCATCAGTAAGTAATCAGTGCAAATGAGTAATATGGTACAGGGATGCCATCAAAAAGTAGTCATAGTAAAGTATAAGCATCATAGCAGAATTTATGTTAGGATTTTGAAATCATTTTATTGATGTTAGGATTTTGAAATCTTTTTTTGTTGAAGTCATTTGAAAACAACAATCAGTCTTAGAATCTTAAAGTTATCTTGAATTCAACAGAATGAAAAAAGAGTTTTAAACTACTTTCCTTTGAAAATCTGTCGAAATAAAGAAACATAAGGAGAATATTCGTTTTTTTCAAAGATTTCCTATTTAAAATAATGTTTACAAATATGTAATAATATGACCTAAGCCCGGGTTTCTCTATGAATAATATTTACGAATTTGAAACAGATATTAAAAAAGTTATTAGTATATTATAATATATCACTATCATTTTCCTGTTACTCACTATGTTTTCTATGTGCAAAAGAATTCTATTTATTTTATCTATATCACAAACTGTTTCTTATATGCATAAGAAATATAGTATATATAACATATTTTGAATACAATTCATATTAAATTCAGACATTTTACTGGATTTGCTAAATTGCAGAATTTATAATTTGAGTAAGTTTATGCAAAAGCACGCAAACATTCGTCTTATAAGCAATTCATTTGTACATAGTAAAGTCTTAGTAATCTAGATTCCGAAGAGCTTTTGACAAATTATTTTGTATTATTTTCGCCTTTTCCTGTAGATCAAAAAAATTGGTAGTAATGGTCCAGTCAGTTTATTACTATTACATGCATCCTTTTCTCACTAAATCAAATAATATCAATAAGTCTAAACCTTAACATTATCCAATTCTATAATTCAATTTAGATCGATAATATATTTGTCATAAACACACATATATGCAAACAGATATTTGCATATATGTGTGTTATAATAAAAAATAAATAAATTCGTAACTTTTTTTTGTACTACATTGCTGTTTATTGTGTCAAGGATGTGTATCTGTGAACATCATTGTTTGCTTAATTTCATTTCGCATGAAGCTAAAATGTGAGACCTGTCGAAATTTCAAATAGGGCTGGTAGTTGGAGCCTATCTGGTCAGTGTATTATAACCACAGTTACTGTTCGGAATATCAGAAACACACATGACTGTGAAGGTCAAGACAGCACACAAGAAAGAATAATAATACATCTGTGAGACAAAACAGTGGAAAGAAATCCAAACTGACTGCAAGAAAGAGGAATGTTCATTGAAGCAGATTGTGCACACAGAAGCGAAAGGTACTGTTCAGTTGAATAAATAGCAACAGAATTCAATAAGGATTCTTACCATTTGCAGGGAATAGCAAAAATAAGCTATTTGAGGCATAGCCATGTTTTCAGAACCCCTTGTGACAGATAAAAATCTGAACTGAGAATACAGTGATGCATGAGCCATAAGGCATAGAATGTATATCAAGAAAAATATGTATTATTTTCTGATTAATCTAGCTTATAACAATTCACTGACACAGAACGGATTTGCGTGTGTGGATAACCCCTACAGAAGTCTATAGCACAGATTGCCTAATTCCTAGAGAGAAGTATAGGGATGGAATCCCTAATGATTTGGGGAATAATCTTATAATTTTGTATACGTTCTTTCGTTACCTTATATTGACAGATCATTAACACCGACCTTGCCACTGTTTCGGCCAACTAACTGCAACACACGTTACATTGTTTCCATCTGAATGTGGTACTTATCAAAATACTAATTGCGATTCTTGAAATATTCAGTCGCCGTTTCGGGAACATGAGGACTCATTTGCATACTTTAAGTGGCCTACTCAATCATAAAATTTAAATATCATCAATAGACTTAGACATCATTATTAAAATCCCATTGTCCTCCTTCTGTGTCTCTCCTAAAGTTAAAGCAACTTCCGAATCAGCAATTACCCTTTTTTTCACCCATAAAGAACATTTACATGTCCATTTCAATAAGATTCAAGAGATGTTAAGTGCTAACTGTGCTCTTATACCATATTAAATGCCGTGCACTACAGAACACTTCTTTTTATATGGATTTTTTTTGACAATACCTGAGTAAGTTTATCTATGTATGCATATTTATACATATGCATATATGTATGTGTATATATATATATATATTAACCATACCATAATGTGATATCCGTATTATAATAATGACGTCCAAAAAATTTTCGAAAATTGATTAGCATAAATTAGACTTCCATTTTTAGTCAATTTTAAGAAGAAAACTTTATATCATAAATTTCCGGTTTCTGTGCGTTAGTGATAAAAAGTGAATCAAGCCTTAAGTTTTCATACCTTTAACTTATTTGTTACCTAAATAAGTTCAAATAATTTTCTTTGTTAAATAAATAAATTCTCTTTTTTTAGTTAAAAGAATCTCTTTAATAAACTTTTAAAAAATTAATTTCAGTCCTTTCAAAATGCTTACACAAAATTTTTATGTGTGTGAAAACATTATATTATTTAACTTACTTTTGGTTTGATATAGTATTTTTTAAATTTTTCCTTGAATGAGATTATTTTCTGTTAGTTACTAGAGTCCTAACTTACATTTATATATACACGTTTCTGAACACATTACTGACATGACAGTATGATGAAACCATCTATCTTTGGATAGCAAATTTACCATTTCATAATTTTTAATATACGCAGTTTAAATGAAATTCCTGTTGGTCGCTTTGTGGAGTCTGCTGCTTGCAAATTTAAATACTTACGTATCATAACTAATCTGAGGGCATTTTAAGCTGCATATTTTATAGATTTAGTCTTACAAATAGCGTTTTTGTACGGAATATAAAATTTTATGTTTACTTTTAAAATGTTACATTTTTAATTTTTTACTCATAAAAATGAAATCGTATTAAATTCAACTAATGTGCACAATCATTTATCAAAATTTAACAGTTATATAGTTTAATGAACCAAAATTTTACTGATGTAATACCTTAAATTTAACCAGAATATTTTGTGTGAAGCAGATAACTGCGCTTAAGCCAGGTGTTCTCTACACAAACTACATAGAGAAGGGATGGCAAACCAATGACACGCGTGCCACAAGTGGCGTGTTTAAAAATTTTGATGGCATGCACAAAAACAAAATTATTTTTTTAATAAGTTATCTTTTTGATAGAAATGATTTAAAAATTATTAATCTACAATTAATTTATGATATCAATTTGTAGTACTAAATACTTATCTTAGTATGTTAACTAGAACTGTCAAATTATACATTTTATTATTAAAATATCGCATGAATTCTCGCAAAGTATATAAAGATGCGCAATAGATAAAAATTTTTGCGTATTCAGTTTCATCTTCTAATGTTAGTGCATGTTGTTGCCATCGCAGCGCTTAAATCAGACGACAGACTGCATTAGTCATTTTTAGTAAATTGTCATCTTTGAAATTTCAGTGACTTGTTAAAAATATAACCGTTTATTTTAAATATATATAGTGTTATTTTTAGGTAAATATTTTTACATATTATTTCATATTTTATATTCTACATTCATTTGTAAGAACATATTGCATCATGACTGAAATTTTAACCTGAAATAACCTTAAGGTATTAAAAGCTACTAAATTTATAATTCATTTTGCTTAATTTTGAAACAATAAAATATTTTGATATTATGAGAAATTATTTTATCATTAAATCAGGGTAAGATATTGAAATAATTATTAAAATTGCCTTGAATTAATGTATTATTTATTATTTTCTTGTGTTGGTAATATTTTTAGTATTTTAATGTGACTAAATATGTTTTTGCAAACGAATACAGAATACATTATTTATTTTATAACAATATTATTAAAATATATATTTTTTAGAATTTCTTATTGCAGAAGATGGAATTCTAACTTCATGGAATTCAATTCCTGAAACGTTTAATTGTTTAAAAATGTTAGCAAAGACAATTTTATCAATATTTTCATCGACGTGGGCATGTGAATATCTATTTTCAGAATTAAATTTTAGAAAAAAAATAAATATAAAAATAGAATGAGGGATGAGTCGAGCTCTGAATGCGTATTCTTAAATTAACTAAATATGAACCAGATATTAAATCTTTATCATCTTGTGTAAAACAACAAAAATCACATTAAAAACAGTTGTTTTTAAACTGAATTTCGATTTTAGCATATTGTTTTTTTGTAAAACATTGATTAATTAGAAATTGTTTAAAGAATTGTTTTTTTATTGGTTTATTTAATTATACTTATATATAGTTTCATCATGCTAACATTTCGAATGAAATTTTATTGTGGTACGTTACCGATTTAAAAAAAAAAGAATTTGTACGACTTTGTGGCACGGACATCAAAAAACGCTCGTCATCCATGATATAGGCAATGTAATAGTATTATAATTTTACTTTTATTTGTAAAAGAGAATATATATTAATAAGGTCATACTAGTTCTTGACAAAGTTTTATCAGCTGTTTTGTATTTAATTCTCTAAAGTATAAAAAATAATTTTTTTCTCTTAATTACTCCATCCATTAAAACAAGATGAACAAGCGGCTCAGTTTCCGGATTTGTGCCAGATATATTTTAGACTCGCCTTGGACAGTAGAACAAAACTTAATAATAGATCATCAGCTTAAGAATGAAAAAATTATGATAAATTTAATTCGTTACCGTCATTTCGTGGAAAACATCACAACCACAATGCCTGGTTTTATGTGCCGAGATTAATGAATTTATGAGCATGAGGTGATCTTTTATAAGTACTTCGTTTCAAATTAAATGCTTACCTGCAAATATTTTCAGAACTGAATATAGAATCTATCGTGAAAAGTTTAAGAATTGAGACAAGTGAAATTTTATTTTTTTATCTCCTGAATTAAGATTGATTTTATAGCGTTTGAAATTTAAATAAGTTTTGCTATTTTTATAGTAAAACTGGAAAAGTTTCTGTTCATAATTTTTATGCAAAATTTGCTTAACAAATTGTTTAATTTGTTAAACAAATTTTGCATAAAATTTCATTGGTTAATAATGTATTTAATTTCCATTGCATAGGACTCTAAATATTATGTGGCTAATAATATCCTATAGCGCAACATATATAATATATTTTACACATTTGATTCAAATAAAGATAACTGTACACATAGTGGTTGCACATATTGGTAACCACTAACATTTTTAGAAAATCAGTCTTAGGTTAAGAAAATATCAATAATTTAGCAACATGCATCATCACTTAACTAAAGTTCAAAATTCAGATTCAGTTGAGTGTATTTAATGTCATAGAGTTGACAGAAACAGATTGACAAAATGTAATTTAACTAAGCAATAATATGCATTCTATATATTATATTGCATATATTTATTTACATTTGAAGGATATTATGCTACAATAAAATAATTATTATTTGTTAAAGTTGTTAAAGTTCATGATAAAGTTTATGCATAATTTTATGCTCACCCCATTCATGTATTCAGGTTTATTTGACACCACATAGTGGACGGCCCATATCTGTTGTAAAACATTTTAACATCCACCACGTAAATTGCCTTCATGTAAAAAAAACTTTCATAAACAATCTAACGTATTCACTTGTTGCAAGGAAGAAAACTGAAAAATTCACAAGTATATATTCTGATAAATGTTCATGCAGAAAACAGATGTGCAAAATGCATCTCCCGCTGTCAACATTGGTTTGGATCGAAGTCAAAACCTATAAAGTTTTATTTGAAAAGATTGCGAAATTAAATTGTTCTTTGTTATTCTGTCTCATGGTTTGTCTTTATGACAAGTATCAAAAACTTATGTGTGTCATATTATCTGTTTGAATTTTTTAATATAATACTAAAATAACAAAAGTAAGAAAATGAAAAATACGCACATTCTTAAAAAATTTCTAGATGATCAAAAAATCAAACCTCTTAATTATTGATTAGATTTATTGGATGAGCTACATATGTAAAATAATATATTAACAGAAAACTTACATAATTAAATAAATGCACATTAATTATGTAAGATATTCATTGAAATTTCGATTTAATATCTTTATGCGTACGATATTTACATCAAAAATGGACCTGTAATAAGTCAATAATAATATTGCATATATATGCAAAAAAAAAAAAAATATATATATATATATATATATATATATATATATATATATATATATATATATATATATATATATATATATACATATATATATATATATATAAATATAATATATATATATATATACACATTATATATATATATATATATATATATATATATATATAATATATATATATATATATAGAGAGAGAGAGAGAGATTCACAAAAACTTTCTACAAGATTATTATTCATATTTACCAAACTTTGAAGTCTTGACTTAAGAGCAGTAAATCTTTATCTCAGGATGGAATCAACAAATGGAACAAATTAAAAGATATTTGAAATTTTTCTTATGAATTCTCAATGAGTAATTTTTCAACTTCAAAGTCCTTACTCAAATAAGTTGAGACTTCTTAATAAACCTATCAATTAGAAAATAAGATGGATTAAGATCTGGGGGTAAGGGGGAGTAAAATGGTCATATTATTTTACTGATATGTGCTCTTGTCGAACATTTATAAATTCATTTCATTCCTTCGTAACATTAGAAGCACCTTCTAAAGAACATTCTCAAACATTTCACAAACCGAATAAATTATATCACATACATGTAAATTCTTTAAATTCCACAAATGATATCTTTCATTAAGATTTGTGAAAAAATATTTTTAATTAATTTTAGCTGATTGCAATACAAATAGCAAGCAAATAAAACAATCATGTCTCCATACATAAAATAAACCAAACAGTATTGCATCCTATCTGACAATTATAATAATAATTTAAAAGACAACTCAAAAGAACGGAAGATTTTAATAGTTGCCAATATTAGTTTGTTCATAAAAATAATTATTTTTAACATGTTTTTTGGTTAAAACAATATTATATGGATTAAATTTAATCTTGATGTGTTCTAGATATGTAAAATTATTTATTAAATATTTCACTCTTAAAAAAATTGCTGTCATGATAATTAAATACTATCTTGATTTAATTTGCTAATTAAAACTTTTAGATAATATAAAAATAATTTAAAAGTCTAACTAACTTAAAACTTTTAAATTATCTGCACAATTCATAACTTGAAATAAAGTGCAAGAAACTATCAAGACTAAATAAAACAAATATTTAATAATTACTTTAAATTAGACAACATTAAAAATTCACTTCAATGTTTTTAAATCCTAATTAAATCACTTAAAACAAACATTAAACATATTTTAAAATAGTAACTTTTATATAAACAGTTAAAGAAAGAAAGAAATATTTGGAGATAAATATTTTTGTAATTAAAAGTTAATTATTTTGAATGTTGAATTTAATTACGGAATGTAGAATAAAAATAGCTTCATCTGATAAATGAATCATTTAGTAAATTCCAACTTTCAAATAATCTCACATAATATCAGCTAAGTGCTCTTAATTATAGCTTCAATTTAATAAAAAGTAAAACAATTAAAAGCTTTAAAACTCCTTAAATTCCAGCAATTTTTAAAGTAAATTTTTGTTGTAAATAATATTTATCTCACGATAATTAACCATGTAAAATTTATTATTGGTAAAGAATACTTAGCATTATTAAAATGAAACAAAATTTACATTATTTAAAAATTAACTTTGCAAATAAATTTCATTTTTAATTGCTAAGAAATATAATGCTTAATCTATTAGGTTTTTCATTATTTTATGGATAAGGCTTGAGTTATTAAATATTTGATTTTAAGAATGAAAATTCTTTAATATAATTAAAATTACTGTTCACGCTCTAGTTGTATTTTCAAGTATAAAAATGAAAATTGCAAGCGATAACAATTGTACTGTTATGTTCTTAATTTTACCTTGCAACGAAATCATGATATGTTTTATTTATAAGTTTTTTACATTATGTTTATGTGAATATTCATTTCTGAAGGAAAATATTTCGTTATAAGTTATCCTAAATGTAAAAATTTTTATCCTAATGTATCTGTAAAAACATATTTTTATACTAACTATAAGTTGATTCTAGATCAATTTTATTTTCTTGTTAACATTTTTTAAGTTTTTTATTATTATATTTTGGAGAGTAATAAATTGCCTGCTCCTAAATTACGAGGACCCACTTTCGGTTTCACTGGGTTCTTTACTTTATAAAGGTGCCTTCTCATTGCTCTTAGTAGTGCTGAAAAGGGAAAATCCTAGTAACCCCGCATTAAAAACTATAAAATATTTCAAAACTATATTCATCTTCTTTAATAAAAATAAATTATAGACTTCATTGCACTAATAAAAGTATTGTGATGTAATCCCGACAAAAACATTTAAATAGTTTAATTTTTCTACCATGAATGTTTTAATATTAAATTAATTTAATAATGAACAGTTACTACGGATTTTACAATATATTCCTAAGAAGGTTTTCTTTATTGATCGGAATACGAAAATTATTTTCCTTAATATTCATCTATTTATTAGAAAAATAGAGTCCTTAAGTATACATTATAAAATAAAATTGTGTGATTATCAATTTTATTATTACTTAAAGTATAAAGATTAATTTAAACCAGGACTTTCAAACTGATTATTTTATATCAAGAGATATAACGAAAATCGAGTTATAATGATACACAAATTAACATAATAAACAAATCATAACCTTAACTTTCTCGCAAAATTAATTATGACTTGCATGCGCTTCCCTTATGATTTCTGTTTAACAGTTTCAATTTCAAAAGGAGGAGCTGGATTGTCGCCAAATTTCTGGAGCCAATATGAAATTCAAATAGAAAAGTGGAAAGTTCCAGCCATCTGGAGAAATTTTGGCACACTTTATAAACGAGTTTTCAAATTAAATTACAAAGTTAATTCTACAATATAAAGGTTGAACAAATGTTAATGTTACGGAGAGAAATCATTTTAATCTACATCTTTCAGGAAACAAGGTGCTTAAATGTAACAACTGGAATCTCGCCAAGTTGAAAACAATCATTTGGGATAAATTGGGGAAGAAATGGATTTAACGCCATATTTGTAGGAAATTTTAAAGAAACAATCGAATTAAAATATGCATCATTTGAATTCTTGAGGAAGATATGGTCAATAAAGTCTTTCTTAAAAAATGAATATTATTATATTGTAAAATAAAACTTTATTTAAAGATATAAATATTCATCTATATTTATAATTAAGAATTTTTTACTAAACGTTCACCAGTAATTTGCTCAAAAGTTAAAGTATAGCATAGTTTCATAAAAGCGAAAATAGTATGATTAAATGGTGAAAATTTTATTAGAAAAGAAGTAAACTTTAACTTGCAATCCTACTAAAAACTATGACTTCTTCAAGTGTCTGTGAAAAAATATATATATAATCCATTATGTACAACATAGAAGCATTTGCTTACATTTGCTGACCAGAAGCATTGCTTTAGCATTTGCTTACATAGCATCCTTAGCATACATTTGCTTTCAACCACTGTACATTTGCTTACATAGCATCCTTAGCATACATTTGCTTTCAACCACTGTACATTTGCCTAAGGCAAACAATTATTAATAGCGGACAACATACTGAATATATAGGTCCCTCATATACATATGTATATATATATAAGGTCTCACTTCCTTAATTTCTGAATGCTGTTAAATAAAGGTGTAATGCAGGAAAGTGACTATAAGCTATAAGATGAGATGATTTGCAGGGATTTTAACTATAAAAATTGTATGTTTCTGGTCCTATTTTGGTAAGTAAAGAGACAAAAATGTTTGATTTCGAAATTTTTCCGTAAAACTGATTTCGCATTAAGCGATTTTCTGCGCACATGCATGCAAAGAAAAGAACTTGAATATTGCTTATTATTTTCCATGAATTTCACCACTATTTACACTTGAAAATTTCATCACCATTTAAACTTGAAAATTTCACCACTATTTACACTTGAAAATTTCACCACTATTTACACTTGGAAAGGTGATTTTTATGCCCACAAAAAAAACCATTGGCAACATATTAAGTAATGTGTCAAATTAATATCATCAATAAACATGCCAAGTTACACCAAGTTTTTTCTGAATAGACATTTTATGCTGTATTTGTATTCTACACAAATCAATATGTGTTGTGCTCGGTTTTTTTTTTATGAACTTTAAGTGCTCCAGAAGGGTTTGGAATTAAATTGCTGATGCTCTTTCTAATCTTTATAATTCACTTTTTCCCAGTTTCTCATGTAATTTTGAAAAAAGAATTGTAAGTTTTATACCATATGACCATTTTTCTTTAGCTTGAAAAAATATATGATGATTAAAAATGCCATTCCAAATTTAAGGAGACATGATAAGATTTCACTGGTTACCTGTACATTGTTTAAAAAGGAACTAAATAATCTTGTAAGTCTTTAGCATCTTCAGCCAAGAATTATATCATATTTATATGTATGGATTGCAATCATATTCCTGAATTTCATCATATTTATATAATATTGGGTTGTTCGGAAAGTAATTTCGTTTTTCATGAAAATGAAAAACATAGAACGAATAAATATCGTATTACAATGCATATTGTCCATTCTAGTCCCATAGCTTTTACCCTCTTTCTGATAGTAGCACGATTTCCCACTCATAAACTGGTTGGTTTTCACTAGCAAAGAGCTGATCTAGGTGGGAAAAACGAAATCACTTTCCAAACAATCCTTGTGACTACTATGTAAACACTTTATAAATTTTTACTATGTAAATGTAAGTGTAACTCTCTTACTATAAATATAGTAAATAACTTACAGTAAATATAGTAAGTTATTTACAATAAGACTTACTATAGTAAGTTACTTATTATAAATATAGTAAGTAAAATAAATCTTACTATAAATATAGTAAATAACTAAAATGCAATTTTATTTTAGTTACTATTTATTGTGCTCAAAAATAATTAAAAGTTAATTTTTTTCGGGAAAAAAGATTTTTTTTTAAATCTCTTTTGATTTTAATTCCGTTTTCGAGTGTGGCTGCTTGTAACATCAGAAATCCGTAATTCTAAAAATTAAAAACATTCAATCACACAACAGTCACTTTAAGATATAGATGATTCAAGCTTTAATGTGCAATAGTTGGGAAGAAAAATTTTCTTAATTATTCATTATTAAATAAAAAAAAATGTGTTCAAAAATGGCATAAAAATATTTTATCATGGATGTAAAAAGTTTCAAAATAAAATAAAAAAAAAACATTTTTTAATTATAACCACATTCCACGTGTAACTATTTAGTAACTTTAAAGAACAAAAATTAATAAATTTAATTGTATCAGATAAAACTTAACCCAAAAATTGGAAAGTATATAAAAAAAACCAAAATTTTATTGTGATTCTATCAATATGATCAATTACAATCTCATGATTATTTATGTACACTATACATCTGCAATAAAATCACAATAGTATTCTTTTACGTCAAAATATTGAAATTTTAGCCAATTTTTTTATTTATTTATTGTGAAATCATTATTTACAATACTTATATGTTGTATTTGTGTCTTTTTCATATTCATGGAAATCAGGTGAACAAAATAGGACGAGTAAAATCTATTTGTTTCAATATTCATTAGTATTTCTAAGCCCCTTTTCCCAGTCAAGAAATTGTAACCTATACTGTTTTCCACTTCTCTGTTTATTGTTATTACTGATCAAAAGAAAAATTCAAATAAATCGATCTTCAGTACTTTCACACACTATATATTTCTTAAGGGCTGTTATTCTTTTTGCCATAATTAGCATTAATTCAATGCAATTTCAGTCTTAAAAACAAAAAATTTCGGAGGTAACAAGCCAAATTTGTTAGATTTCTATAAACATTAAGTTTCGCAAACTCTAAATTTGACATATTTAACTTTAAATCTCGTATATTTAATTTCCTTTCCTTGTACTTCAAATTCTTTATCAAAAAATAAAAATTTTACAGAATAATCAACAAATCATACATTTTATGGCAAATACTGAATACATCTATACATATTTTTAAAAAAACTAGAAAAAATCATTACACTTTAAAAATGACAAGTTGACAGAAGATTGATTAGCAAGTTGGCCTTGGACAACATTTTATCGATTCGAATCTCCCTTGAATTTGGATTTGTGTAGTGGTTTGGAATCCACTTTAAATTGTTGGTTAAAGTCTAATTAGCCTAATGTATGAATAAAATTGGTCTTTGAGCTTTGAGCAAAAACAAAAACCTTACTTTACAGATGCTTATATTTATTGCTGAGGTAAATGTTTTGAATATGTATAAGATTAATTAAGTTCTACATTTTTTACATAGAAATCTTGCATAAAGAATTTTATTTTACATAGAAATAGAGAAAATCTAGGAAGATTTTTTTTATTTACTCTTAAAACATTTTTTTCAGATTTATTAGAATATTTTGCATGTGTAAAAAAATAAGAATGTATGCAGCGAAAAGACATTTGCTGATATTGACAAGAAAATATTTTATGTGTAACATTTTTTTTTATTTTTGTAATTTTAAAATGTGTTATTTTTTAGGAAAAAAGGAATCATTATAGTTTTTATCTGCAATATAATTTTTATAGACAGCAGTTTCAAGACAGGCTCTTTATTGTGTCTGAAAGTAAAAGTTGTAATAAAAATAGACTAACACCTCTCTAATCCTTGGTGAAATATTAGTTACTGTGCTTGAAATGAAAAACATTTGACACGAGACATGGGTGAGCGATTGTTTCTCGAATATAAGTAGAAAACATAATTGTTCTATTTTCTATAGTTCATTGGACCAACGCGAAGAAAAATGTGCTATATTTATAAATTTTAGTTCTATTTCAAGCAACAGTGTTCAAGGGCTTAGAGTGTTTGTGTGTATTAAAAGATTTTGGCACCCATAGCGCTGATTTTTCATTTACTCAAGCAGAGTTGATCTCAAAAAATTTATAACTGGCGATTGCATTTTTCTTTTTTATTCTTATTTTTGCAATCGTCAATTGTTGGTTTTTAAATATTTTATTTATTATTTTATTATTAAATCCTTTTGTACTTAATGGTAAGGTCATGCTGTTTGGAGTGGAAGGTCCTGAACTCAATACCAGCCAGCATGTGTTAGACTATAGAGGTGCATTTCTCTTTTCTGCCTACAAATCTGTCAGAATGAATGCGAAAGAGCTTCGTCTTGCTTATTACTTTGCAATACGTGATTATAGCACCTTTTTTATGAAACGTTTTCACGGAAGATGAAAATATGTGATAGATATTAAAGGGACTTGCTAAAGTTTTCGTCATTAGGCTGAATTATAAAATGTAAAATGCGTGGGAATTGTTATAATGCATTAAATGAAATATATATTGTCTGAACCAATTCACATTTGATAAATATTAGTTTAAATCGAAACTATTCCGTGTACAACATTCTACAACTTTTAAATTTGTGAGTTATCAACAAGTGAAACATCACCTCATTCTTGAATATTTGTAGTGGTCTGGAATTCACTTCAAATTACGAGCTCTCGTTTTCGAAAATGACTATTGAACAAAAAGCAAAGTAAGCCAAATCCCAGGAGATGAAATTATATTCATTAGCATCATAGTGATTAGGTAATTTATTTTAAAACAGAATCTTGCATCTGTTTTAAAGAAAAAAATGTAATATAATTATTTCAAATCTAATCTTTTTTTAATACTTTTTATATGAAATATATTATTTTTATAAAAAAATTTTAAAAGAAAACATAATTATACTTTATATGTTAGTTACTTAACTTGAGAAAAATGAATAATGTAAGATATTATTAATAGAATGGAAGTGCAAAAAATTTTATAACTCTATTTTTCACGGTTTACTGATGAAGGTGAAGAAAAATTATTTATGTATGAATTAAACTATTTCAAACCCTAATTATCAAAATCTTAGAATATTTGTTTATATGAAAACGTGACATATTGGCTTTTAGTTGCACTGATTAAAACTAAATAATACAGAATTTTTATAGTAAAGGTTTTAAATTCATAAATTTAATTTATAATACTTCAATTTAAAAAAATTTACAGTTGAAAAATAATCAATATTGTCGTTTCTACTATTTTTATAATTTGGATGAATTAAAAAATGTAAGAGTTAAAAATTTTCATTTCTCATGGTGGTGCTCTTGAAAATAGTTTACTTAGAAACAAGATTACATCTTAAGTTAAACTGAAATAAAATATAATAATTATTTAAGTAATTGATACGTTATATATTTAAGGAATTCATTTTAATATTGTTAGATAATGCCAGAAAATAAAAGTTTAAATGTCAACGAACTTTAATTTTTAAAAATTAAAGAATTGTCAGAATTACTGAAAAAGTTTTATATTTTAACAATTGCAGTGTGTGAAGCCAATGATAGAATATAAATAACCACCCAGATTGTAACCCTTTTCAAGTCTTAAGTTTGATTAATTTTTTGCATGTCATTTAACATTTGAATATAACACAAAGTCCACAAAAGTCCTTCAAGTGATCATCATATTTTAAAAATATTAAACCAAAATAATTAAAATTTCTTAAAAACTTACAGTCGAATTTATATAACTGCTCCTCCATCTTATCCACACTACTTGCAGAATCACCTTCAATGCAGCAAATACATGAGGTAAATTTGAATCGTATATTATGAAATAACTTTACATTTTGGTTATTTTTTATTATTATCAACTCTATAGAGTGTACATAATTTTATATTTCCAGAGACAAGGATGACGATTGTTAAAATTTACTTCAAAAACTCTAAACACATTTTTTTGCACTTCCTTTTTTGGAAATAAATCATTAAAACGAATAGAGTACTGTGCGGAATGAATCAAGAGAGATTTTATTAATTATTGATCTTTATTAAAATATTAAAAAAAAACTTGAATATATACTTGATATATGATATTTGTAACACATTTTTCTCGCAGCGATATTGTAAGTTGTGGGAAAACAGAGTAGTAATTATGTCCATGCATGAAGTCAGACAACTCAGATTTCCCTGATTTTAAGAAAGGTGTCATAATTACTTATCAAAATAATGACTAGTTTAATAGAAAATTTCCAGATTTTTTTTATTTCTAATGCACAGCTATTAAGGATATTCCACATAATGCACAACTATTAAAGATTGCTTAGCACGGGGAGGGACAGAAATGAGGACAACTTATACAGTGGACACTCACTGGGGGTGGGTCATTGTTTCTATCAATGTTAAATGCATAAATCTAGAGTTGCTTCATGAACCAGAAGTGCGATTACTGTCAAAACATAGCCTGTGAAAGCAGATCCATGAAAGCGAGTGCTCTTAATCGGTAGTTGCTGTTCAGAGTGAACAGCATTCTGCCGATGGTTCACCAATCGTGTTTGGCGTCTGCTAAGAGAACACTTTCGACGGACTGTAATATACCAAAAGTGCACTTCATTGAATCTATTTTTATGTTTGAGAGTATTTCTCATAATATGGCATAAAATACTCTATTATTGTGTTATGCAACAACAAAACACATTAATTATTTTAAGAAAAAGATTTAAGCAATGCCGTTTTTTACCGTGATACAATCAATTCTATTTTCAATTACATTTAAATATAAATGGGTAATGGTTTAATTACAATGCAATATGTATCCCCCTTTTTCTTTGAAATTGCAAAAAAGAGCTTAATTTACACTTATTTTAGGATTACATAATATATTACATTTTGTGCAAATTATTACTGTTAACATATCAAATGTTTTTTTGATGTGTTACAGCTTTTTAGCATGTTTTACTAATGTACATTAGTATGTTTTTTGAAGGCTTATAATTTGAGAATGCTAAGGATTTCCGAAAACGGTACTGATTTCAAAATACTTCTTCAAGGAGGCTTAAGTGGAACAAATATAATCATTAATTATGCTTTTCTTTAAACGCGGAAGCTTTTGGCAGTTAAAGATGATGCAAAGATAATCTAAAGCCAAGTGAAAGAAATTCATGGGGTATAAATGATTCTAACGAACCTCACACAATGCCATCGTTATGGCAGGTAAAAACGATAACACTCATTTTCATCAACAACTGAAC
The DNA here is from genome assembly GCA_030067965.1 of Latrodectus elegans. Lineage (NCBI taxonomy): Eukaryota > Metazoa > Arthropoda > Arachnida > Araneae > Theridiidae > Latrodectus > Latrodectus elegans. The sequence continues at coordinate 72,104,565 of CM057813.1, read as the reverse complement.
TGCCAGATTATCAGCCTCAAAAATCTACCGTTAAATAATTTTTTTTATATTTTTAAAACTCGGATACAGTTAAAAAAAATAAATAAAATGAAAAAAGACCGACGATATGAAAATGACAGCTGAAAAGAAATGAAGGTACGCTGGTATTCTTAACATTTAGAACTTGCTGAGAAAAAAATGGCGGCCATCTTTATAAAAGAAGATTTGGCTTTATTCCAAGTTTGCAAATGAATACAAGAGTAGAGTGGAGGGAAAGGAGTATGAAAAGATCTCTATTAAGTCCCACAATTAATTTCCCCCCTTTACCGTCTACTTAGGTGCGGTGTTTTAAATTTAGAAAGTTTGCTAGATATTTTTAGGCAAGTTTCATGTTTATTCGTAGGCGTATACAGAATATGTATATATTTGTCTGGAAAGGAGTATGAAAGGTTGCGTGTCACGAGGTCAAAGAATGGCGTAAAATGTTTTCTTCTTTTTACACCAATGATTTCGAGATCGCGCCAATGTATCCGGAAGAAAAGAAGATCTTTCAAGAAGATTTACATCCAGAAGTCAAGAGTTTGCATCAAGTGATTTTTTATTTACATGATAAAAAAAAAGTAGGAATAAACAGATCATCTACTAATACAATTATATTTTCCGTCCTAATATGACATTTGCATATTAGATATATATGATTTATCAGAAAATATTACTATTTTTCTTCAAAGAAATGCTTATATAACCTACTTAGACAATTTTTTATTTAATATAAAGTCACATTAATCTTCGGAAACGCATTAAAGGATCATTACATCGAATATATAATTGGTATGGATATCCCGATTCTGAAAATTCGTGAGTATTTTTAAAGAATATTTCAACGAAAAATAAATGTATACTTGAATATTATAAGCATATCCCTTCGATGATGGATGGTTTTATAGTTACAAACTTATCTCTAAAATTTGAGCACAAAAAAATCAATAACTTTATTAAACTTTTTTTTTTTTTTTTTTGAAACCGGAAAAGGGATGAAATTGATGTTTTAGAAACAATAAATGCATGTTTTTGCTTTTTTTTATCAGAGTATAAAAATTATTTTTAAAATCAAAAGTCAAAGAAAAATATATCAAACTTTCACACACATTTTATATTTTATAAAAAATATATATAAAACATATATATTTTTTATAAAATATAAAATTAATTCATTTTTATATGAATGTGTTTTAAAATATTCTTAAATTTAAATTAATTTACAACAAAAATCTTTTTTTTTATTCTTAAATTTAAAAGTTTACTGTAAAAAAGGAGAGATAGAGAAATTAATAATGTAAGTAAAGAAAGTTTATAACACTCTTACTTTTTCAATTATATTTTTTTAATTGAAAATCTTCCTCAAATTTTCTTTATTACTCAACAAAAATTCTTAGGCCAGTAATTCACCTTACATAAAGTTGTGCTTTATTTTGAGCTGATCATTTTATACTATTTTCAGCCAACTTTGAAATATAAGTGTGATCTCTAAAATGTACTGAACTCTTTTCTGTGTATTAATTAGTTTTTCATATTGATTTTAAGTTTACAGTAAAAGCGAATAAGTGAATATTTGTTATTGCACAAGACATTATTACTGTATTAAAATTAGAGTATACTTTTATTCTGTTATCTTAAGTTCTTGATGATTAAGAGTGCCAGTTATTATGGATTAATGGTGTTAAATTTAAACATAAGAAAGAAAAGTATTAATATTTTACTCATTTAATATATTCAAGAAATAAGATAAGTGTATCCAAATATACTGACAAACCATCTGCACGATTCAATTCCAAAACTAACCCTTGATTTTATTCCTCAATAAAAAATATCAATCTCTGAACTATTGTGCATAAATTTTTTAATTAAACCTAAAAGTAAAATCCTGTTCATCAGAACAGAGTGTCGCAAATTTAATCCCAAGTATTTATAAAGAGGGAAAGATATTTATGGCATTTCTAATTTCTGTATGGGTATTTTCCAAAAATAAATAATAATTAATGAAAAAGGATGTGTCGCTAAGTAAGAAAATTGTTAATATATAAAAAATTTAATAACATTTATCGTGCACCAAGTAGGGAACATCCCATAAGGGCTCAGTAATACACATTTTATATTTATTAATTACTAATATTTAATTTTCAATAATAAATTTTAATTGTTTACAATTTTTGTTATCCCATTAACTGAGTATATTCATTGAAAGACAAATGTATCGAACGTAACCACTCTTGGAACGTAGATCTTTTCCATAGACTTTAAACTATAGACCCTATATCAAAGTAAAGAGAAGTTTCGTTTAAAAACTTTTGCATAATGAAATATGTTTATAAATATGCTCAATGTTTACAGTTTGTTTAAATTAAAATATACAACTTAAATTTTTTTTTACCCCTTTATAACCGCGGTTGATATAAAAGAATAATTATTTAATATCTGAGCTTCAAGAATTTTATTGTTTTAATTTTTTACAATATTTGGTTTATCACTTCATAGATACTCTTTAACATAGAAGGATTTATTCAACCAGAATCTTTTGTTCAAAATTTATTTCGAATCTCTAATAATAACTAAGTTGGAACATTTGAGAGTTGTTGTGAACTCTAAAAGATAGATAACCAACTTTTCAGTTACCAACAATTACTTTTAATAGAATAAGAAACATTTTATCAAAATACATTTGTATGGTTTTATATTAATTTCTGTTTGATTTTTTTCTCTGAACTTACTATAAAAAATAATATAAATTTTATTATTTATTTGTGTCTTTTTAAGAAAACTTACTTATAAACAACAGAAAACATTAAAAAACAGAAAAAATAAAAAGAGATATTTTAAAATGATAAAGAATTATATTTTAATCGAAAACGAAGCTACGAGCAAAGAAATAGCTGAGTTACGAAAAAAGTTATCTTTTTTCCCGTTTTTTTAATTATCATCTATTTACGTATAATAAAGTGTTTCCACGCTTATAGCTGTATACCATTTTAAAATAATTACTTCGGCAACGCTCTAGCATAAATTTTCCATCTCTCATCTCTAACCAAATGTGACAACTGACATGACAAACGCCCCTCTGGGCAGATTTTTGTCTCTATAAATGTTTACTCAAATATGAGGCATTACTATTTTCACCACTTAATTAATCTCGTTGGGACTTAAGACTGCAAAATTAAAAGCATTTTTCGCTTTTAGTTTTCAAAGACATTAAATTTTATTAGTGTTTACTTTTCTTTTTTATTAAAAATATTCATCGAACTTTTTAACTGTGTATATGGTATACAATTAGTAAAAGCAACTTTAGAAAATAATAAATTATTAATTTAAATTATTGTTCATCAATTTTAATGAATGAATCCTTTATTTTAAATTTATAAAAGAAAAAAGTTTTCAAACAATTATTTTTTATACATTTGTGACAGAAATTTATGCAATTGTATAAATCATTTTCAGAATACATAATCATTGATTACATTAGCACGAAATTCATTTTTTTTAAATGATCTTAGATCATGTCATTTCTATTTATAATATAATTAAAATTCAAACAAAATCTATATTCATTTAACTACGAAAATTGGGTTCAAAGAAAATAAACATAGAAATGGTACCTTTTATTTTTTTTCGAGAAATGTTGATATGATTTTGATTTTCCAGAAAAAGTTTACTGAAAAATTGATGTTCAAAATGTTATGACTATGAAAAAAGGTTACTCTGATATAAGTTTTGAATTGCGTTAAATGTTTCAAATCAAATTAAAATTCGAGAAAATTGCATATTTAACCTTTTATTATAACTTTATTTACCAATTTTAATTTTAAATAAAAAATTTTATTCAGTTAAGTTTTATTAAATTTTTTATTTCATAATCGTTTTTATATAAGTTTTCTAAATAAAGATATACATAAAGTACATTTTTATTTTATGTCATTTTATTTTCAAAAATAAGTCACAAATTTATAAATTGTTATTTTGAAATAATTTTATCCTAATTGTAATGAGTTTTAGGAAATGTATTTTTTATAAATGGCATCATTTATAAAATACAAATTATATTATCAGTTTAATTAAGGAGAGCTAGCCAAATGTTCCCGCTTTGCTGTGCATTCCATTTAAATCATTTCACACACATCTTATTTAAAGAATTTATAGCTGAAACCAACTTACTCCATATTTTCTTAGTTTATATTTGGCGTTGGGGTAAGCGTTTACTTAGATTTTGGAAATTCGGCTCCTTTTCTTTTGAAAGAAAAACTTATATTAGATCTTTTTTTTTTGTATGACTTAACAAAATAATGAAAATCTAAAAATTAGAAACGTCACTTCTGAATGAAGATTTCTTTCAAGCGTGAGAATACACACACATAATGCTCTTCAAGTTCACTATATAAAAATAAACACATGGCAAAATAAATTTTACTCTAGTAATAAATTGAAAGACAAACATTAAATTTATGCGATAAAAACACAGAGGCCAAACTTACATTAATTCCTTTTTAAATATAATATACTGAAATAAGCTAAAATTCTCAGAATGTTTTAAAAATAATTTCTGTCTGATATTTCAGTTAAACATAAACATGAAATTCTACAGCTTGGTATTTAAAAAAAAGTATACATTACGAAATGATTAAATTAACATTTTAGAACGATGTTCTCAATCAAGAATGAAGTCTCAAATAGCCTTTAGTTGATTGCAAGTAAATTGAATGAGATGTAGAAAGCGAGAAAGCTTCCTTTAGTTGCAAAATTATTAAGCACGTAATTCAAGAAGATTTTCATTCGCGTCTATTTGCATTTCCGACTAACCAACTAACCACTTATTTAAAAAAGCGAAAACACATTCGCTACAAAGACCAAAAGCAGCATTTTTCAAAAATTAAAAAAAGATCAAATATGTTGGAGCTTTTTCAGAAAAAAAATTGCATTGTGGAAATGTTGAAAGACGGATGGATCAAATGTCGTGATTATTGTTTGACTACTCCAAGGCGTTATTTTAAAGGAGAGAAATGAATCACATGCTACTTTCTCTTAAAACAGGTGTATCTTCAGCAGCGGATGGTTACATGGCTTAAATTAACTACATCGTAGTATTAGCAACTTTACACAGAGTTTAAATCAGTGATAATTAGGCTTTAAATTAATTGCAAGAACTGTAATCAAAATTTCAAAATAAAATTAATGCTATAAACTTTCAATTTAAGCTGGGAAGGTGAGTATATTTAAATAAGTTTCACTTCTTTCCATTGCAACCTTTCTCAGTTCAACTCCGGACAAAAGTTTGAGAGCAATTAGAATAACGATTTATTTATATAGATTATTGTGAATTTTGAAATATACTTTCGGGATTTCGAAATGGGCTCTCCAATAATAGGTGAACACTTTTTTCTTGAAGTAATCACAATAACACGTAATATAATTTATTTCAATGATCAAAGAACAAATGTATAATACCGAGAACACAATCATTGATTTTTCTTAGAAATCAAACGAAAGGTTTTGGATTGGATGAAAAATATTAACGGAAATTTCTCTATCCATAAACACAAGCATAATAAGCTAATATGCGCACAACATAAAATTATTGTAATATATTTTCCATGTATCTAAATAAAATTTCTTAAATTAATTAGTGTTCATTTATAAGTTCTTTAACTTTATGCTTTTATTGAAATGTTCGTGCAATTTTCTTCAACATTTTATTAGCTGAATATTTTTTGCATAATTTAATTTGTTGGAAATGATTGGATATTTTAACTTTATTATTATAGAAAATTTCTTACTTAAGTTGAAATACTGTAGTTAATTGTACGTTTAATATAATAAACATGATTAAATTAAAATAACAAATTATACATATTTTGATTTATAATAGTGTCAAGTATTTAATCATTACAGTAAATTTTTAATGTAATAATTGTTATACGAGTATGTATACATAAATATTGTAGAGATATTACCAAATAATGTAAAATCTCAAATACTGTAAATGTAGGATTCATCAATATTTATTTTGTTGTAAATCTATGTTCAAAAGGAAAATATTTTTGTTGCATCAAATTTTACCAAAAGCATATAAGTTTATAATACAATTATTTAAATTAACTTACAATTTAAAAACAATAAAGTTTATTCTCATCACAATTTATGTGTGATTAATTTCTTTATACATATATATATATATATATATATTATATATATATATATATATATATATATATATATATATATATATATATATATATATATATATATATAGTTGATATTTGAAGACATACGCGCTCTTTTAAAGAGCCGACTTCATTCTTATGCTCAGAGCCCCAAGAGGAGAAAAAACAATAGAAGATATAAAAATATATTAAGGATACTAACATCTTTTGCGTATTATAATTATTCAGAATGAATGTAAGTATAAAATAAAAGATAATTAAAGTCACAGTCGCGCTTGGAAAGATTGTTCGCTTGCATCATTATTTTGGTACATTCTTCTTATAATATGGTGCCAGAATTATATTTTGTGTAATTATTCTTTAAAATTCTATTTCACATCTCTAAATCTTGATAAGAAGAGATTCAAAGCTCTTGATGAGAAAGAATTCAAAGTTATGAAAGAGCATTCTCAAAGAGCAGTTCTTATTAATTTCAAATTAGAAATTAATCATCATTTCTATTTTAAGTTTTTATTTATTTATAAGTGAAGATTCTTTCGATTCCTATTTTTCTTTAAGCAAGCAAGGAGTGGATAATCAAATTTACCTAATCACCTAAATACGTATAAATTTTTACAAACATACATGTGCGTGTGTGTGCGTGCTTGCTTTATTTGTACGTTGTATAAAGTAATTAATTTTTTCAATTATTATTACTTAAATATTATATGAAAATACACTTTTAATTGTCATTATTAAATTAAATATCACCAATTAAATAGATTTTTAGTCTTTTTAAATTGTAAGCAAACTTAAGAAGTTTTAAATGATTTCAGTAGCCATTTTATATGGAAGAAATTGTAATTTTAATTGAAAATATCTTACAGTAAAATTAATTTTATTTTGTATCATATATCTTCTATACTAATTAAGATTTAGTATCTAATTTCTTCTATTACAAAGAAACTACCCTTATTACATTATATATATAAATTCTAATACCTTGGAAGAACTGATAAATTTTTGAAATTTTAAAAGAATCATTGAAAAATGTCATGTGTTGATACTCAAAATTTTCAGCAAGATCCACTGCTTGCAAAACAATAAAGTATATGTTAAATATAAACAAAAGTATTATTTTCGCTATCTAAATATTAACGAGGATTTTATTCCGAAACAAGTGGCTATGAATATTTGTCACGCAAAATTCACATCCATAGCCTAAATAATTATTCACCTAAAATCATTTGAATTATATTATTTGCAACAAATATCTGTTGTAGATAATAATGATTCAGTATTTTGTACATATTAAAAATACAATATTCTATTATGATTTTTATGGCCTATTTTGTAGGGTATTTGCCAAAAAAAAAGTTAAAAAAATACCATTCATCAATTCCAAAAAATATCTTAACAAAATCAAAAATTTAGAATCCATTTCCTTCATTTTTTAAAGAAAATGTAGAATCGAGATTTTGATTTCAAAATCCCTGTAGAGCCTCTTTATAACCATCTGTACTATCCAGTGTTTTATTCTATTTTATGTTATTTATATACTTCAATTTAACTTCAAGTTGAAAAAAGTTTTATATGAACAGATAACTGATTATAAAAATTTATATGAAAATGAACTGTTTTAGTATATAATCGAAAATGCATGGCAGTTTACTCACTTAGAATTATAAGACCTATTCAAAACAGGCTATCACATAGTATATCTCATGAAATAGTTTAATGATATGCATTTTGCTTTTTCATTTGATAAATAAAATGAAAAAGGGCATTGGTTTTGATTAATATATTATTTCTGATAATATAGATGAGTTGTCTTCAGATTTTTCGTCAAAATTTCTAGCTAAGCCATCACCATAAACGACTGAATATCACAAGTATTTGACATCAATTCAGAACTATTAAACATAAAAAAAAATGTAAACAAAAATAAAAAATTTAATTGATTTTACTGCTTAGATTTATTTATATATCTGCCAGAAAGGAAGGTCTGTAAAAAATATTATAAATATATTCTATAATTTATTTTTTACTTTTGGGGATTTCTCTATTATTTGTCAGATGTTGAAAACAGAAAATTATTAACTTCTACAGCGATTTTAGTTCTAATTTATTATGGCTTAATAATAAAACGTGCTTTCATAATAAGAATGTCCTCATTAATAAGAACTTATTAGAAAATATTATAATTAAATTTTTATATATTTGTAATTTATTAATAATTTAAGTTAACTTTTAAATGAACTTCCATTCTAAAATCATCATTTACAAAATCGTGCCTTTATTTCAAAATACAGAATTTTTTGGCCGAAATCAAACTTTAATTTTGAAAAGCATCATTTGCAGCCTCGAACCTCATTTGTTTCAACAATAAATGCAGCACAAATGATTTTTCTGAAAAGGTTTCTAAATCGTTTGATTTATTCGGGTCATTTGCATATGTCTTTGAAAAAATGATGGCATTTGTTTCTAGACAAAAGGCGATGTATTTCAACACTTCTTTCGCTCCATTTATGACGAAAATAAAGTTCTGCTGCATATACGATGGAAGAAACGGTTGGGTGGAAAATAGTCGTCAATGAAATCGATCACAAAAAAAAAATAGAAAGGAATATATATAGGTTAAAACTATTATTCTTTTCTTCTTCTTTTCGATATTTTTGCCATCAATCGTCTTCACATTTCCGTGCCAGCGCCAGATCTGCTCGCAAATCCTTCAAATTCTATATATTTTTCAAGCAAAAAAGATGTTGTTGCTCTTTTACCGGCTTCTTGGCGATAGAGTTTGAAAGATAGTTCGATTTCCTTTTATTTTCTCTCCAGTAAGCTTATTTCTAAAGAAACTTAAAATTTTATACTTTGGAATAACTACTAAAGAATCATTTTTAGCTAGTTTTGATTGTTTTTTAATGATGAACAGAAACAAAAGCACTTTTTGAATTTAATTTTATAATTTGCATCATTTTATGTCTTGGTTTCTACAGTTATAATTCCACGAGTTAGAAGGTAAAACCATATTGATGAAATTGTGCACGTAATTTGAATTTTTCATTGAAATTGCTCTCATATACAAGCTAATGCACAGAATCAGTGGAGAATGAAATTAGAATATTTAAATAGTAAATCCATATTTTATGTCCTTCAACTGAGCTTTAGTTTTATTCATAAATTTAGAATTATTTTTTCGTGTTCTAATGTGATAAGCGCATTAAATCACTAGAACAAATTGACCACATCTGTGAAAAGAGAATGAGTGACTAGATCAAGCTATAAAATATACAATTACAGTCGCCGCCCAACTTATCAAGACGTCAGCGTACCTGACTGTGGATAGGGAGGTCCTGGGTTCGAATCCTGGTTCGGGCTTAAATGTACTTTCTCTCTCTATCTATCCTGGGTTATGAATAGTTGCCTACCCTATAAGCGAGTATCTATGGCATGTGTGTACTGAGGAAGTCGAACTCCGCACCTAAATATGGTTCAGTTGAAAAAGTGGAGCAGCGCATCCCATAATACCAGCCTAGCTGACACACGACAACAACAATTATAATCAATGTTTCAACAATCAAGCTTTTATTTTTAAATAAATATATGTAAAAGCAATTAAAGTACTTCTTTGATTATAATTTAAGCCTGTGCCTTAAGAAAAATAATGAGCTATATTTTTCTTAAGGTAATTTTTTATGGAATTAATTAAATCAAGCATTAAAATTATACTTCCTGGAGTCTAAGAATATATATATATATATACAGCATAGGATCCATTATCCGGCAACTTCGGGACCAAAAATATTCCGGTTACTGGAATTTTCCGGTTTTTGGATCGCTGCCGAAAATTTCAATAACCATTTGCAAAAAATCTCGACACTCCTTCTCCATCCATGAAATAATTTGTGGGAGAAAAAATAATAACTATATCGTTAATATTTTTAATGAAAAATCCACACACACATATACATAATAAAATTAACTAAAATTTGCAAAGTAAGATTATTTTTTGCTCATTGATGCAAACATATCGCTAATTATTTTTGTTTTAATTGCTTTGGTTTTTCTGACAATAAGGTTTCTTGTATTTTATATACAGACATAATATCGTGTTCCTTAAAAAATGATTTTTGTTCCATTCCACGGATAAGTTCTTTCGTTAGTTCTAGACAACGGTCAATGGAAATTTTTTCCGTATTTTTTGTTTCCTCTACATCGATCGGTATCCTCAGAACTTGAAGAATCGGTGTCTTTCCTATTGAACACTTCACTGACGATCTCGTCATCAGTTAACTGAAGTACAGTCGAAGAATTTATGTCAGTATTTAAGGAATTTTGTATAGTTTTTTCATCGATTATTTCCTTACTTAAAATGCTTTTGGCATATTCTAACAATTCTTGGCTCATTTCTTTTTCTTGTGACATGCGAAATCAAAAACTTTGTCGTTTTCTTCTCCTTCAGGAAAAATTGAAAGAGGCCAAATATTATGCCAATCACTGATCAGAGTATTCTTGTTCAAGGAATTCCAGGAATTAACAATATTCCAAAGTGCCTCTTCGATCGTAAACATTTTTTAAAAATCTATCATTCCCTATCTGGAGTTGCAGAATTCTATATATTTTCGGATAAAAGCCGTTTTATACAAGCATTGTAAAGAATTTAGAATACCTGGTCCATTGGCTGGATCAAAGATGTGCAATTTGGTGGCATAAAGACATCTCGAACGTTGTCCTTTTCAAGAGTTTCTGCCTCAGGATGCTTACAAAAAAATACAATATAATATTCAAATTTTTAAGAAAAGAAATCTGTATACTGAAGAATTTGCACTTCAATAAATTTTAATTACTCAAGTGGAAATCTGATTAAATCTCTTCAAATTAAGTTGTTTGCTCATTTGTATTTATTTACGCATTTTAAGTTCAACAAAAATTTTATTAAAGTGAATCCGAGAATATTTTATATTAATCAAGACATCAATATTAAAAAAACTAACACTTTAAAAATTGGGAGCATCGCAGAGATAAAAGTATGAACAACTTTAAAAAATAAATGAGTGTATTTACAAATTTTGATTTTTTAAAATATCATTGTGTAATTTCAACTCAAAAGATCGCTTCACTTTATAAATTTTAAAGAGCCTGCATAGAGTAAAGTATTTTTAATATATTTATCATATTATTTTTAAAAATATAAACATTACGAAAAGAGTTTCGAGAAACTGGATGGGGATGCACTGTATGATTGTTTAAATGGACAAAAGTTATCCATTTTTTACAGAATCATGAATTTCTTATGAATACCTGGAAATTAAAATATTCGCATGAATTATAATTAATTTTTTCCATGCTCTTACTTCTGAAAATCCATTTATGAAGCTTAAATATTGCTTTAATAAATTTCTTGGACAAATAAATAAGATTTTTTATGTTTTAATCTACTTTCTATTAGTTATAAAAGTAGTCAGGAATAATTTTTCAGAAAATTTTTCATTTAAATCTACTTTATTAATTCTTATATGTCAATATATAACGACTAATAGCAATTTATAATAGCAATGTATCAAAAAGGATAAATATATTTGCATGCCTTTAATACTGTCAATGTGTGTTTGATTTTCAATAGCCAGCCATGATTTTGTGTCGAAGAACATACAAAAAGTTGAGAAGTCCAAAGCCCTTTTATAAAATTTTACTCTATATACACTTGGTCTAACTTTCTTTAATCACAATGCGTATATCTACAGAAATATTAAGGATTTGCAATATTTAGGAATTGTAATCCTGGATAGAATGTTTTACACTATTTTGATTTGAATCCCTTTGAAACCTAAGCTCGTTAAAAATAAGAGCATCCTCGGCCATATAATGTGCTTACATATTTTCTACTCCCAATTTCTTTCGTAAATAGATTTGTGATCTTGAGGATTTGATTGCAAATCTATTGCACCAAGTCTATTTCATTCATAAATAGACTTGGTGGAACAGATTTGAAATCAAATGGGTTTGTGGTTATCTGAATCTGCTCAGATTGGTCATCTCATAGAAAACATAGCAAATGCAATAAACGTTGCGAGATTATTTTATGCTGACTATGCTCTTTTATGCTGATTTCTATCACACTAAAACTTATGAAAAATTCTCACATTTGCTTTTATCTTTATATAATACTTTGTTTTAATTCATGAATAAATATTTAATATTTTTTGTCTTCTTTTTTGTCAATTAAAGCAGAATTTGTTGATCGTTATTTTAATTACCACTTCCGATTAACATAAAATCTATTTTTAAACTCTCAAATGAATTGGTAAATCTTCTCAAATAGTAATATATAATATTCTAAAATTAATAATAAATAATTTTGATAAAAATTTTAAAAGAATCGTTAGAACTAAAAAGGATAAATGTAAATGAAATGCCGAATTTTAATAATTAAATTAGTGTATTTGTATCATTTAGAAACGCGTTGTATGAATGTTATCAAAATATTAATTTTTGATTAAGTGTATTTTAAATAACATTTCTTTCTTAACTTAAAATATTTCTTTCATCCGTTCTTATATGCAATTCTTACAATATTGTTCTATATTGACCTTTTGTATAATTGTTTTTCCCATTTTCTCTTTCTCCACATGAAAACTGCTGTTATATTATATGGGTACATATTTCCACACACACATTTTACCTCCGCAGAAGTTAACAGGCTCTCACATTTAAATTGCTTTCCAAAATTTTATATTGAGTTTAATTTCTGGAAAACTCAATAGAATTATTTTATTGAAATTATCTTTCAAACTGAACATTTGCATAGTAAATGCTAAATTTAGGCCAACAAAACCAGGAGTTCTGCGAATTCTCCACTTATATTTTTAGATGATAAAAATAATTACGAACCTTTAATTTTTTAATAATATTTCCTTTTTTCTACTACTCTTATGAATTGTAAGAAAAAAAAAATTATTTTTCAAATTTTTGAATATTAAGGATTTTAAAAATTTGGCTATGTAAAAGTTATAGTGTAATTCCAGTATCACATTATTACAAATAGTATTTCAATCATTATTTCAAATCATTATTTCAAAAGTAGTAGTGTAATTCCAGTATCACATTATTACAAATAGTATTTCAATCATTATTTCAAATCATTATTTCAAAAGTAGTAGTGTAATTCCAGTATCACATTATTTATTTCAAATATCTTGATACATAATATTTTTATTTAAAATTATTTAATAATTACCTCAAAAACTGATAATCTTCCTCTAACAGTGTGAAAGCTTGTTGATTGATGGACTCACTCTTTGAGAGGATTTACATAAGTAGGAAGTTTATTAGGTTTGTATTTATTTAATTTATACTTAAACATAACGCAATTCCTTAGTTCAAAATTACAATCAGGATGCTGCATGTGCTTAATGTAAATATTAAACCTTGCACGAAATAAATATTTATAGTGGCCTATTTTTTAAAAATGAATCACAGATCGCACAGTAGATAAAATATTTTATAATACCATTTAGATATTTCCTTATGTTTTCTGATGTTAATTTATGAATATTTCACAGATACTACATGCACATGTGGAACTATAAACACATCCCCTAGTTAAATGAGATTATCTGCCTTTTTCCTCAGTAAATTCCCTTCAATCTCTTATTTCTATAGGTACATACCCTGAAACCAGAAATACAGTATGCACATTTTGGTTGTTCACTAATAATCAATCATAAATGGGTTATATCTAGATTCCGATGAATCCTTATTGTCTTCTGTGTTAAATCTGAAAAGATTTAACATTCATTTCACAAATATATCCTGGGAGGATTCTTCATGATGAATACTATTTTCGTATAACAAGAGAGGTTCTTGGAAAATTTCTCGATGCCAATTTCAAATATATAACAGGAAAACAAAATTTGGCTATTGGCTCCAAATTGAAATTAAAACTTTTCTATTTCTAAAATCGTGATCCTAATCTTTGATTACGGTGAGTCCAAGAAAAGAATTAATTTATAACTGTGATGTGGATGGGCTAATTGCCGAAAACTATTTTAAGGCTTTATTTGAGCTTCAGCCATGTAAATTTTCATGTAATTCGCTATATCCATAGGTCGCAAGGGAGTAAACCCTGAAAAATATAAATTATTCACTCAGTCAAATGTATATGCAGATAGTAGAAATACACTCTTACCTTCCATTGGTTGGTGAACAATGACTGAAATTTAACAGAGCTATCTATTCCGAACGTGCTGTCCAGATGCCCAATCAATAGGCTTTAATGATTTAAAACAATAACCCATTCAGACTATTCTTAAATATACGGGATGAAATGGATTTATGTTTAGAAAATTTCTCCCATCGAAATAGATTTCTGTTTTTACGCTATTAGACATATAAAAGTATTTGCTTTCTGCTGGTATAACCAAATTCTCACTTTTTCCAAAAAAATTAAAGTCACTAAAAATGAAAAATAATTTATTGTTTCAAAATATTAATAAAAAAATTATTATAAATTTTTAATTTATAAATACTATCTGTTCTACTATCAATGTCCACTTAATATTTTTATCTCAAATTTGATAGCTTAATATAATAAAACAGAAAAAATTATATTAATATTAAGAAATGTGTTGTAAGGATATTACTGACCTCAAAAGTATTGTTAAAAATAATAACATTTTCTGACCGCAAAAACTAATTCGCTTAATGATTCTTACATTTAAAGAAATTTGGATTTTTAAATAGAAACAAATTAGTATTAACATCACAATTTATTTAATCACATTTAATATAAAGCTTAATATGATTACTTTAAACAACAATGTGACTTAAGTTTTAATACTGTAACTATCCTTAAATGTAAACACAGAGATAGTTTATAAACTGAAGCCGGATCGTATTTTTCCCACCGTATCGGAAATTAAAATCAGTAATTTCATGACATATTTAACTTTCATAGCTTTTTACAGGAACTCGGTATGCGTTTCCTATTTAAAAATCTGTCTTTAGAAATTTGAAAGTCAGAATTCCTAAAGTAGATTTGGCTAGATTTATCACTTTACAGTTACTTTTTACACACTAGATAATAGATTTGACTGTAACCTACTGTTTTAACAGTATTCAGGGCTCAGTTAAAAACAACCATACTCATCATGAGAAGTTGAATCAATAAACTGTTCAGCTGGAGATAAAGTACTGGTCATTTTATTCGCAATTTTTTTTTCAAAGATAAGTATGTTCCTTAAAATAAATATATTTTCTCCAAATATTTATATATTTATATAAATATTTATATTTTATTGGAGAAATTTTATTCATATTATAATTTCAGTCAATATTTAATTGTAAACAAAATCTCGTTTTATCTGAATATAAATTTTTTTTTTGTTTTCACAATTTTTATATTTAAATCAAGTAATTTTGTTTTTATTACAGACTTATCTTACCCATCAGTTTACTAAAATATTGTAATTCTTTCACTCGGACTTCTGAAATTTCTAGTTCTATCAGTTCTGAATCCATTAAACTTGCGGGATTTAACTTTATTTGATATTTTACGCTCCATATTTGCATGAGAATACACCTTTTCCTGTCCACAATTTATCGCGCAACATAAATAACTTAAATAACATTTTTCAGTAAATTGTAAGAAATTAATTGTTTTAACTTTCGGTAAATATTATAACTGTTGTTTAAATCAATAGCATGGTGTGATTAAGTAAATAGGACAAAGATGCCTAAAATGAAAACATTTGCCATTTCTTTATTAAGTCAGACACATCATTCATATCTACTTTAAGAAAAAATCATAAGGAAATTAACATCTAATGAATATGTTACTGTGTGTATATTAAGCAAATTTTAGAACTTGCTTGATTTTCTCTGGATAAAATCATTAAATTTCTCTGATGATTTCTTGGTTGAGTAAAATGTTTTTTTTATAAACTAGAACTATCTACATCTTATAGTATCAGAAATTTGCTCAATAATAAAATTTAGTTTCTATTATTATTAAAATTAATAATATTATTTAATTCTTGTTATACAAAAATAAATAGTGACACTATGTTAGTCACATATTCGATTGGATTACATTATGCAAATAATTACATTCTTTGACTCAAAGAAGGCAGTTGAAAAGCATGTTATACAGAATGTAAATTAGTACGGAAATACCTTATTGACATTTTTAAGGTATCTCAAACAGATATTTCAGACATAATTGAAAATTATCAAAATTAATTTAAATAAATCAGCACTGTTTCCTTTTTAATAAATTAAAGTAAAAAACTTTTATCAAATTGTCCAAATATGATTCTAAAAAACCATACTTTTTTTCTTTCACCCTAAAATTTTTATTGAATAATGAAAATTGTAATGAGAATCACACCATACAATTTCTTATACTGTATCACAAAATTCTATTTCACTTTATTATGCATTATATTCAGCAATTACTCATAAGAATGCCTTCAAATACAAAATAGATTATTTTTTGAAAATACATACATTTAAAAAAGAAATCATACGGTTATAAGTTTTATATTTATTAAAATAATTATATACATAATGTACAGTAATTATCGTAATGGCAATAAACTACCATGGCATAAGTGCACTTAAAACAGTCTTCGAAATCGGTTTTCCGTGCTAGAAATTAATGAATTTATTTGTCATGTAGTCTTCACAGCCTTGAAGGTATCTCTAAGAAGAGTCTATGATCTTAATTAATAAGATGTTGTGGTTTATCGATACC
Source organism: Latrodectus elegans (assembly GCA_030067965.1). NCBI lineage: Eukaryota > Metazoa > Arthropoda > Arachnida > Araneae > Theridiidae > Latrodectus > Latrodectus elegans. The sequence goes on along the minus strand of CM057813.1, from coordinate 72,087,642 downwards.
AAAAATGAATTGCCTGAGGTCTAAACCACTATTCAAGTCAAAATTTACTATTATTTTGACACAACGTCATAGACTGTCTAATGGTCAGAATTATTGCAAGCTACACGGTGATCCCTAATATTTTAGGATCCACCGTCGCCTAACCGCTATTCGGAGTATAATAAGGCCCAAGGTTTGATATTAGCCACTATTGGACAAAAAGAGATGGATATTGTTTTTATGTTTCCCACATGCACACATCTTTCATGGGTGCTGGCGTTTTCTGAAGCTCATTTCTTGCAATTCGTGAATACGGCTGGCTCACTGAAGTCTTCCCAGAAAACACCATAAACATACCTTACAAGGGGATCCACCGTCAACTATGCTGTGTTAAAATCTATAATTTAAGAAAATTATTGTTACTAAATATGTCTTCATTTATGTGCATGTTTTATTAAATAAAGAACTCAAATAAATCCTTTGAGCGCAGATATCCTATAATCTAGCATGCCAAATTCTGAGTTTGGTGATTTTTTAGGCGAATTTTTTTGTTTATCTGGCAACCAGGTTTTTATTACTACTTAGATATGGAGACCTAATAAGAATTATGCAAAAAATTCTATATTGGCAACTTTAGTATTTACGTCATTACAATACATCACAATAAGTCATCTCGGCGTTATTTTTCTTCGCCAAAAAAATTCGAAATTGGGTATGCTGGATTAAATGGCAACTGTTCCATCTTTTGTTCCCCAACTAACGGAATATTACACATAAAATATATTGAGAACAATAAAAATTTATATATAATAAAATTATATATAATACTAAAGTAAATTTTGTTTTTTAACTATAATAAGTAAAAATAATCAATTAATGCTTTATTTTGAAAACGCTGATAAAATTGCATTAACTTACTTGTTTACTTTTTGGTTAAACGAAATAATATTATAATAACTAAATTATATTTAATAATTAAATTATATTTAATAACGAGATAGTCTTTAATGTAGTATTAATTTACCAAATAAATATTCAATCAGAAGAATAAAAACAGCATGGAACTAAAACAATTTATCGAACAAATAGTAGGTCGAAGTGTTGTTATAGTGCAATAACAAAATTTTATTAAAAAGCCGCTATTATACAAACCTGTTATTGTATATAATATGCAACAACAGACTAATTTGTAATAACAAATTGCTATTGCAATACAAAATAACTGAGTGTTAACATTATTTTTTAATTATTGAATCCTTTCTGAAGCCCAGGTTTTTCCTAAAATAGATTAAATTAATTTAATTTTTTATTCTTTAATATAATTGAAAGTAAGTATTGATATTACTTTTATGCAGTCTTTAATTTAATTAAATTACTTGCGCCGTTAGGAATTTTCTTAGGAGTGATCAAATTTTATTTCAAACAAGATTATAAGTAAATTTTAAGTATACAAGATAATAATATAATTTTGTGTTATGAAATTTTTCACTGAAGAGAAAATATTTTCAATAAAATTGTTCAGAAGTTCTATGTTGAGGCTCATTTTTCTTTTGTAAAGTACAGTCGTTATATCTTATGACATCTTTTCTGGTGATATAACGGTGATATCCTAATTTGATTTTGATCTTGATTATTTGAGATTTCTTTATGCCTCTTATTTCACTAACGTTTAATGTAATTTATACATAGATTTACAATCATTATCTTTCTATAATATATCTGTAAATGCTCTTGTAAATTGTATAATAATAAAAATATAAATAACAAGCTCGCGAAAGTGTTAATTGGTATGTTGCAGGTATAATAGATAGCATGCAGTTTTTTTTTGCCAAAGAAAGTGGCGTCATCTTTCGACGAAAACGAAATTTAAAAAGTTGTTAATTATAACAAGACGGTAAACAATTTTTTGTCTGCTGCGTATGTTTTTATAATTTATGATTTGTAAAATAGTGAAAAATAAAGTATATTGCTATATTACTCACATAATTGTGCATGAATTACTCAATCAGCAATTAATACTTTAAATTTTTATAGAAATGTTTGAAGGCCTTACTAAGTATTTATTTCTTGACTATGCTTAGATCGAAATTTTAAGCAGGAAAAAAAATCTTATTTTTATTCCCATTACTTTTTCAATATCCAATATTGCTTTCAAATGCCTGAGTTTCTTACCGAACTAATATTAGAAATATTTTTAAAATATCGCATTGAGATTTTGCTTAATTAACTAATTAATGAAGTTATAAAGAATGTAAATTTTCGATAATATATTTGACTTTTGTTTACCTAATAAGAAATATAATCGTAAATTATGAAAGCTATTTTGGCCCTTACCCAGAAAAAAAAACAAATTACGGATATGATTTAAATCTGCCAGTAATCTTTCCTAAAATTTCCATATTGTGAAACGACGAATTTCAAGGTTTTCCTTGAAATTAGATACATGTAATACAATTTAAAAAGATATTCTCTTTAACTTATTGATATAACTAATAAATGAATCTAATTCATTAATTTATAAGTGTGTACATCTGTGAAATTGTCGAACTTGTTTTAGAAGACTGATATCGATATTATATATATCCTTCTGTGTGAATAATATCTAAGTAAAATTTGAATAATTGAAACATTGATTTCTGTAGTTCATGAGCTTGATTCCAATCTTATGCATTCATGTTTGTAACAGCTCGGAATTCACTTAAACTGTAGTTGATGTAGTTTTGTACATAAAATGTGATATGTCAAAAAATAAGCGAAATTACATTTCGTTAAAAAGTCATTTAAAAAATCAATGGTTAAAGTACTTGAAATATGGCTATCACTGTGGGGATTAGGAATATTCTTATTATATTTTTTAGGTGAGTCAATCTAAATTATTTTAATAGATGACTGCATTTCTGAATATTTGTCAAGCTACCTTGTAATGCAAAAATGAACCCAATTGATTATATGAAAAAATGGTAGAAATGCTTAAGTATACTCACACACTTAAAAAAAGTTGAATATTAAGGGATATCAGAAGTTCTGGTCAATTTTTATTTTTGTAAAAACAAACAACATACTACAAAGTGAGCATTTATTTCAAATAACAATGCTATATATTTTACCATTTAGTATTAGCTCAGTGTTTATATATATATATATATATATAAATATATATATATATATATATAAATTTGAACAATGATGATTCTCTTATTTCAGAAATTCTTTGGTTTTCTCAGCAGGTGCACATACTAAATTTCTGCAAGATGTCAAGATCTACACTCTTGTTACTAGGTACACCAGTATATTTCATAATTAAAGCAGGTGTTGGTAAAATTTTATTATTTTTAAATGTAATTGAGTTATGATGCTATTTGTGTTATTGCATATAAATTGAAAATGTATGTTTGAATATTCAATATTGTTAAATTTTTTAACTTTATTATTTTGTTATTGTTACTTTGTATTTATATGCTATTTTGTGGCACAAAAAATAAAAGTATAAAATATATAATATATGTTCATAATCAGATATAAACTTTTAGATCCTTGTAAAAATCTTGGAAGCCTTTAGGTAGATGCTTTTATTTACACTGATGGGATTATATACATATATATATATATATATATATATATATATATATATATATATATATATATATATATATATATATATATATATATATATATATATAGTTTAAAAATATATGTAACATTTTTATGACAAATTTATGAAAAATGGCTTCATTTATTATGAATTTATTTTGTATTTTATTAAATTTGCTCTTTATAAAACCTTTAATATTGTTATAATTCTTATTTGAGGATATTTTATGTTGTTAGTTGCAGTGTATCTATAAGATGAATATGGTAATGAAAATATAAGCCAATGTGATTGTAGTTTTGATGTTACAGGTGTCAGAACTTTACTAAATCGTAAGAGCCAGCAGAGCTATAAATATGCCAAACTGTTTTAATGTGCCAGAATGCATTCTTGTGCTTTTATGACATAACTTGCTGTGAGCATTTGTGATATTTACTTGGAGTTTAGCAACCCTTAAAGCATTTTTCATTTATGGTTGAAATTTAAGTGTTTAAAGTTATTTTGAAAGTGTATCAAACTAAAATTTGAGTATTTGAAGTTATATTTTATTTTAAAAGTCCATATCAATTTGAAATTACATTGTTTGAAGTAATATTTTAGTGCTTATCGAATTGAAAATATGAATTCTAGTATTAGTATGTAGGAAGTTAAAGATTGTATTGAGTGATATATTGAATTTGTATTTTTTTAATTCTGCAAGTGATAATACGGTGAGTACTTATATACTTTTTATACATTATTATATTAAAATTGTTGTTGTATGTAATAATTTTTGTAATTTATTGAGTGTTTTGTAAAAGTATTTAACATGCATTTAGGTTTACCATGAATTGTAATGCTTAAACACAGGCTTTCATAAAAATATGTGTTTAATAATACAATTAGAATCTGTAGTTTTATTTCATAAAAATACATATTTTTTTACATTATTGATGTAGCCTTATTGGCCAGTTCTCTCCAGGGTTAAATTCCATTTTCACATATGTATTTTAAAGGTAGGTGTCACTGCCCGCTTAAATTAAAATCTGAGTTTTCATAAAAATGTCTGTGTAGTAGAGTTAGCTTTATTGCCCAGTTTTCTCTTGAGTGGATTGTGTTATTGTGATGTTACTCAAAATGGGTGCCACAACTTGGTTTATTAAAATCTGAGTTTTCATAAAAATATTTTATTTATGTTATTGCTTCAGTTTCACTGCTCAGCTGTATCCTGTTGTAAAGTGCATAGTATTTAGTCTGTTTTTGGATATGTAATCTTTGTAAAATCAGTATCTAATTGTTATTATTTGAATATTTTATGTGAATGGTTCATTCCAAGTGACGAAAGTAATGTACAATTCTTTAAAAATTTAAGCACAATTAGAAGAGAAGAAGCTTTATAGATGATAAAAGTGCTTATTTGAAAATAGATAAGTTTTGGGGCACTTTCCAAATTAACAATTAAACTAACCAAATATTTGCTTAGATAATTAAAAAAAATTTTGTAAAACTATTTATTTATCATCTAGTTTGAAGCATTAAAATCAATATTCTTATTATTTACTCTTTGCTACATCAAAATATTTCAGATGCTTGAGTATTTAACATGAATTATATTGTAAACATAGCTATATAAATAATGATTTACTTTTTGCTCACTTGCTCTTCAACTTAATCAATTCAAATATTTTTTTAATGTGGTGAAATCACAAATATTAGCATCATTAGATTACTAAATCATCAAAACTATTTAAGATCATTTAAGTTATGAGAGGCAATAAATGTTATATATATATATATAAGAATGAGAAACTATCTATCCCATTTAATATTTATAATATATCAAAGCTTTCAGTTATTGTTTATATGACTTTCCACATAGAAAAAATAATGTTTAACTTTTTTTACTATTAAATAACTTCCCATAAAACCAACTGAAAAATTTTCTTAGAATCAACAAAAAAATATAAAATATTTTATGTTCATATGGACAAAGTTCTTAAAAATTGGATAAACACTTTTTAAGTTATTGTATAGCAAAAAAAGGAAATTCTTTTTTGCTCCCACATCAAAAGGAATTTTAGTATATTTATCTGAGGAATATTCATGAGGTTATATTATACCTAAGAAATAATTCAACTTTATTTTGCACTGGAATCTATCAATGCTTTTGGATCCTTGTTTGATATATTTTCTAATATGAAATTTATTGATGATTCATTATGTCATTAATTAATTTCCAATTAGAAAATCATCCAAGATACATATCATTGATATTTACTATTTAAGTTAAATGGTGTATCAATAATTTAATAATTATACTGAACCACAATGTAATATTTAGTTTGTATTGCATTTTTAAAACCTCTTTTAATAAAGTGCCTCTTTTTCATTGCTTTACAAATATGAGTCTAGAAAAATTTTTATGTTGTTCAGGACTAAACTGTTCTTTCAACTTGCTTATTAAATTTTATATATATATATATATATATATATATATATATATATATATATATATATATATATATATATATATATATATATATATATATATATATATATATATATATATATATATTCTTTTTCTTTGTTATGCAACAAAGTGGTTGATTTATTATTTTCTTTTGCAGTGGATAATAGTTACTGTCACTCTCAGTTTAATAAATGAAGTGATATCAGAGAATATGTACAAACTAGATGCAATAAAGTAAGAGCAATGCTACAAATATTCTTCTATTTAAATATATTGATATCAAGTTTATATATCATCGAACATGCAATATTGTAGTTCCATTATATGTTGTAAAAATTTTAAATGTGTGTGCATGGCAGTAGTTCATGATTCATAAAAACTTGGACATTCATGATCTGACATAGTCACTAATACTACATATAAACTATATAGTGCATATGGAGCATTTTTACAATTCTTTCCTTGTCTAATATACTTTTATATTTAATTGCATTTGAATGTAATAAATGTCTATTATATCATCTCTTGTCAATAATTCTGATAATTTAGAATTATGTCATTGAAAATATTATCAAAAATTTTAAAATCTATTTTTTTATGAGTTAAAATAAACTTTAATGTTTTGTGTTGAACAAAATATATTCTGCTACCAAATAATTATGTCTAGTAACTACAAAATATCAATTTCTTTCACTCATCAGGTGCAATAGTATTTTAAGGATTATTAACTATGTAATTACTTTAGCAGATTAGTAATCACTTATCAAAACCTCTTAAAAGAATGACTGTTGTGATCTGGTTAGGAAGGGCATTGTTCTCATTACTGCATGGTATTGATTCTTTTTCCAGCGTAACTCAATTTATATACTATTCTGTAATCGGCATTGGGGCATAAAATATGTCCTGGTTACAAATCTACAATATGAATTGATACCTCTGGGAGTGTGCCAGACCAATTCTGGAGGCCTGCTTAGTGCTTGCTTCTAAATTCTGGAGGCTCAACCTCCTTTGGAACAATTATGGCATATCCTCTGGATTCCCCACAACATTAGTTGCCATCAATTCTGCTCCTTCCCTAAGTGGAAGCAGCAACAGAATACCTCTTATAAAATGTAAACTCACTATTGGTAAATAACAGAAAGTTCTGATTGTTAATATGTATTATCAAAATTGAAAATGAACATTATTTTAAACAGCAACTTTTTCAAAAAAACATGCATAACAAAATTTTTTATTTAAAAGTTACTGTCAAAGTATATAAATGTGCTATTAGTATGCCACAGTTTTAAAAACTATCTGTGATTACCAAGTTTTTGTTTTAAATATTAAAAACTGATTTATAAATAAGCATATATGTGTGGGGAGGGGTTTGCTTATTTTAGTATTTGTTGTCAAATTCTCATTAATCTGTTTTTTATGTATTAAAAAACACTGAAGTTAATGGAATCTAATTTAATCCTAAGTTGCTTAAATCTATATATTTTATATTTGTTTTAATGAAAATGACTAAGTATTATAAATCTTTCTTAGATATCTATTGTGAATATAGATTCCTGTTAAATTAGTAGTAAAAGAAAATAGTTGTCTTTAATTCACAAATTTCTATATTAAAATTTAGTAGAATATTAATTTTTGAAGCAAGTAATATATTTCAATAAGAATATGCTGTGATCTTTTCTACCAATTAGTGTTTGTATCAATCATGTTTGGCTTTAATGTGGATATTGATTTATATTTTGCATTGCTGTTTACTGTAAACATGGTATGGCCTTGTTTTGACCATACCATGTTTAGTTTTTAGTAGAATTATAAAATCTTACAATCATGCATAGAATCATTCGGTTTTATGATATTATCAAGTTAGATAGAAAAGTATGCTTCCTCTTCAGTTTTTCAAATGTGATTGATTAGGAATTATAAGATATTCTTGGACAAATATATAAAAAAAATTTATAGAAGTGAAAAAAATAATTTATTTTTATCTTATTGTCTTCATATTTCTTTTTCAAAAAGAATATCATAATTTTGGAGCTAACTTTGATGAACTAAAAAGATTTTAAAACATTCATTTTCATTCACTTTTTTAATTTAATTTTACTCTGCGTACAATTATTATGGAACAATTAATTTGGGTTATAAAGGATTAATGAAAGTTTATTTAAGGTAAATATATAAACGTCTTTAAAAAAAACAGCCATGCAGTCTGTGACATTTTAGTTCCAGTTTTATATTATTAAAAATTTGTTTAGTATAAATTTTTAAATTAAAGTTTATTTTATTTTAAAACTTATTTTTCATATTGAATGTTCATAATAAAATTTTAATGGATGTATAGTTATAATTTGGGAGTTTTATATTTTTATTAATTTTAAATTCTTTTGTTAAAATATGTATGTGTGTTGATTCTTTTTACTTTTTTCCTCTTATTTTATAAGAGTAAATGTTCAGAAAATTTTGGAATTTTAGTAAAGGAAATTATGGCTCACAACTTTGAAGTGAATATACTTTTATATTACTTGAGCTTTATTGTCTAATTTTTTGCAGATAAATTATAACAAGTGAGTAATTTACACATGTTTATACATTAATAACTACATGTTTTCTAATTAGAAATTTTTTTTTCATGTGTGCTATCTTAAGATTCCTCTCATATTTCAAGTTTAGATATTGGCTGTTTTATTGAGGTTTAGAGAACAGTGTACCTATAATTTTTTTATATCTCTTAGTTATCATTTTTGTTTGACTCCTCTCTCAAATCCACCTATCACTCAAGTTACTAAAAAAAATTATTTTTAACAATAATCATGTACATTATTAAGATATTATTTTAAAATGTTAAAAAAATAACCAAAAATAATTTTTTATTTAACATTCATTATTTATCCCGATTTTGCCATGTATTTTGTTGCCAAAATATAATTATTACTTGATAGGTTTGTGACAAGCATTATTGATCTAATATTAAATGATTTTAAATGTTAATATATTACATTTCCTCTATTTTTATTATTTAAGTTAACAAAAGTTTATCTAACTATTTATATGGAAATTTTTTCTTTGTGTACTTATTTTTATTTCCATTCAGATTTTTAATACTTTTAGCTGTTGCCAGTATAGTTTTCTCTCTTACTCCTAACCATCTAATAGCAATGATCTGTTGCAAAGTATGTCAGAGTGTATACAACTCCTGGAAATTTGAGTTAACTCCTGAAATTTTGTGAAAAACTCTTGGAAGTTCTTAACATCTTGTATAGACTTTTTTTTCTGTTTTAAAAATAAATTTAAAATAACCAGTAATTGAATAAACTTTTTATTTATCTATTTCTGATTGTTAATAAAATGAGAAAAAATAATTGAAACTATATTTTTTTGGGATTCCTGTTGGATATAATCAAGATTGTAACAACATAAGGTAAACAAAACTTTGATCATCAAAAGCAAAAAATAGAATTTATCAAAATAATAAATGATTATTTTTATCAATTAAAAAGCAAATAGGAAAGTGGTAAAACAAATTCATGTTTTGACTCTTGAGTTTTAATTAGTAAGAAATCAAATAATTGAAATAAGATAAAGAAGCTTTAGTTTCTTTAAGGTAATATAATTTTTAAAAAAAATTTTTAAGCCTATTGATGTCATTAAACAGAGCTTTAAGTTTATTATATGCTATTTTTGTTTGATTTTGCTCATTTAAACTAAAAACTTTTTGTTCTTTTTTTATATATAATTAATAATGGCAGCTTCAAAAATTAAATACATCTTGTCTTAGTATTGTAAGGGTAGTAATTCATAAATTTTGATGTGTTATCACACACAATGGCATATTTGATCATAATCAGTTGAATTTTTTTTTCTATTTTTGCCACCAACTTTTTGTCAACAGAAAACCTACATTCAATACAGGCTTGATCTAAAAGAGTGAAAAAGTAAATTATAGCTATCTTCTATGAAATAAATGAAATGCTCATAAATTAGTGTATTTGATAGCAAATTGAAATAAAAAGATTTTTCCCTTCTTAAATTTTTCAATATAATTTTTTATAATTATTCAGATATTTTAATGATTTAAACTATTCAATGAAATTACAAAATTCTTTTAAAAAATTCTAAAGTGTTAATATTTAGATTCTTAAAACAATAATAAAAAAATTCAACATATTAACATTAATTACCAAATTAAACATATGTCAATTTAAAGATTCAGAGAAGTAAAAATAACTACTCAATATTAATAATTTATCAAAATATAGTATACCACTGAGTAAATGAATTAAACTGAAAGTCTGTGAAATATTGATATGTAATGATTGAGTAATTAAAAAAGTTTGAAAACAAAATGAAATAAAAATTGTATTTCATTCGATGGAATTATGATTAGATGGAAAAGCAGAACTTAATTATTAGCAATTGTATTTATTTAGATTTTTTATTCTTTGCCCTGCCATTTTTGTTTATAATACAGAATAAATTACAGTCAACAAATATCATATAATATGTCAACAAGTTCATAAAATCTAAAAATATCTATTATAATATGTAATATTTCATTAAATAATGTAAAGGATTTTGAATAGGTGGCAATAATATAATAATTAAGAAATATCAACTTGGGTGTTTTTTTTTTTTTTTTTTTTTTTTTTTTTAAGTTACAACTAGTTTTAAGTCAAAACTCTTGAGAATCTATATTAACACTAATTTGTGCATTGCATATTATAAATCATTGATTTAATTATATTTTATCAGAAACTTTTCAAATGCATTGTATTTTTTTAAATAAATACGTTTAATTAAATTTAATTTTATTCAACTTTAATCTATACAAAAGTGTATGATTTTTAAAATCATTTACGACACAAATCCGTTTTTAACTTCCTGTATTTATTGTAAGTTATCATTAATACTACAGTTTAAAGTAATAATTCATACATTTCAATCTCAAATTGCAAGTATAATGATATACATATTAAGATGAAAATAATATATTAAAGCAAAAATTTAAAAAAATATATGTTCTTATATTGTTTTTTTAAAAAATGATACTGAATTTTTTCTGTGTTATTAAATAAAATGTTCAGTAATATAGACTGGTTTTCATAAAATAAGTTTACAAGTTTGTATCCTAATATGTAATCTTTTGATGTGTCATTATTATTTTTAGAAGTTTAATTGTATTTTATCTGCTTTTTTTCATAGTTTCAGATTTAAAAAAAAAAGGATTATTTAAAAAACATGTAAACAAATACCGGAAATTTAATTTAGTAAAATTTTTATAAAACTTAATAAAAGGCCTTTTTATATCACAAATTTTCTCTAATGCTTAACTATTAATTTTTTTAGTCTTTGTAACTGTTTAGAAATCCCACTGTTAAGGAAAACACAAGGTTGTGTCCTACGTTTTATTGTTTGAAAATCAGTTTTATGGAAGATATATGGAATTTTTGTTTTCTTTTATTTAATTCAAAGCATGATTGAGTATGATTTTTACATCATTGCTCTGCATTTAAGTAAAATCTTAGAAATCTCTCTTGTCTAAGAATTGATTTTGCTGACTTTCCAAAATACCTGAAATGGGAACTATACTGTTCTGCACAAATCTCAGAAATGTGAAAGATTTCACCATTTCAATTAAATTATTCTGCATTTTTATACAAAGTAATGGAGATTATACAGATTATAGAAGGAGTTTATACAGATCATATAAATTTCATTAAAAGAAAAAATATTCTTTCAATTAATTAAGATATTAAGATAAAAAATTTAAAAAGATCTGTTTTCCTCTTGAACCAACAATTATTTCTTTTATAATGAAAATTTTCGTATAAGTCCATGGGATTCCACAAGGCTCTGGATTTTAAAGTCTTGTAAGTTTTCACGTTAATAGGAAATTAAATGTATCTTCTTTTTTATTACATTGAAAATTTTTTGTGATACTGATCTCATCTACTTTTAGATACATTAAATTTTTAAAAAAAATCTCTAAAAAATTACTTAAAATCATTCTATTTCATTAAAACTTACTAAATTAAGCTCTAAATATCTAAATATTAGTAGTATACATTATAAAATAAAATGTATTCTCGAATATGAGCTCAGAACAGAGTTGTAATTATTTTTCTAGCATCTATGTTAAAACAAAAGAATATAATTTTAAATTTGATATATTAATTTATTGGACTTAAAATATTCCTATTAAATTCTATAAAAATGTATTTTTCAGTGAACTGAATAAAATTTGCAATAATGTAAATAATATAAGAAAAAAATTTTACATCAATATATTTCTTCCCTAAATAATATCCTAATAAGAGAAATAAGTATATTTATCAAACTATGGAGACCATCCAAGCTTTGAAAATTTTATAAGAGGCTTTAAAATACATTGTTATGTGCACTTAATTCATTAAATTTCATTAATTTTATCTGACAGTTATTTTCTTTTGTTTAATTTTGATATTAATTCTCTTCTAAGTAATTCCATTATTTATTTATGTGGTAACACCAATCTAATTAATCTTTATTGGTAACAGTTTTCTGTGAATGTATTTGCCTATTTTTCCTACTCTTTGTTATATATCTAATTTTTTATTTTTATGTATGTGAGATTTATAAGTCACATAATTTTTAAGTATATATCTTGTGCCATTTGCAGTAAAACTATGCCTTATGCCATCACAGTCAACATTCCTGGGAAAACTGACTATGTTGGCTCTTGTTCTCATTTATCCACAAAATCCAACCAACCAACTTGAAATTCACCTTTACAAAGGAAATCAAAATTTCTTAAGTAAATATTTTTGTTAATAAATTTTATATTTTCAATATTAAATTATTTCAATTTATTACTTTCACTGAGAGTTAAAGTTAGTGCTGTTTTTTAAATTACATTTAAAATGTCAAGAATCATCAACGATTGTATCAGGAATGTCAAAAAATTAACTCAAAATTGAAAATTTTAAATTATTACTGTATATAATTGACGGAAAAATGCAAAGCACATGGCATTCTAAATATTCTTGGATATAAATTTCATTTTGAAATAATAAAAATCTAATTATTGATTTTTGTAAACGCATTCAACTATTGTACTATCTTATGTTAATAAGATCCTTGTCTAAATCAATTTTCCTGAAACATTTCACTTATAGTTAAAATTATGATGTAATTTATTAATATTTACATTAACAATAATGATATTCATTTGCTATTAATAATTGTGACTATAGTAGTAAACTATTTAAATTAATTATTTATTGTTAGATAAAATTTTTTTTAAATAAAAATTTAATATATATATTTCTTCAAAAATATAATTATTGATTTATATTTTTTAAAAAAAAATTTAACTTACTAATGTTATGCTTGTTTATTAAAGTTTTATGATGCCTTTCTTTTCATACATTAATCATTTACATAGAGAAAAAGTTCCTTATATCATTGAAAGCTTTCTTTTTTGATAATAAATTTAGACAACTAATAAAACTTAAATTTAATTTTCATTTTACAATAATGACTTAAAGAATTTTTTTAAGTACACAAGATAATTTTTGATAAATAACAAATGAAAAGAATGATTTCAATATTTCCATATAGTTTTCTATGCATTTTGAAAAAAATTGCATTTGTTGATATTTAAATATTAATCTCATTCACTTTTAATATATCTTTAAAAAATTTATCTTTATTTTAAAATCAACCTTTGCATTGTAATAAACTATATATTTTATTTTTTCAATATTTTATCTGAACTTTTAATAATGTTATGGATGTTATATTTTGCTTGTTTAGTACATATTAAATTAATATAATGTTAATAATTATTTATATTTAATTTCATATTCTGGTGATTTTTAAAATCAACTTAACTCCACTAATAATATCAGTAAGAGTAAATCCCTGACTTCTGTTGGTGCAGCGTGTCCAATTTTAGACCTTGCGCCATAAAAGCCAACCAACCCTATGACTTCTGATAGCTGTAAATCTATCAGAATTATAAAATGTATTTTTTAATGAATCTGGATAAAACTCTGAAATATTGCTTTAAATTTCTTCAATTTATTATTGTACAATTGACAGAATGTACTTTCTTAGCACAAATGAATGACTAAACCTTAAAAATTTATATTTGAAAAATTATTAATATGTGCTCAGTAATATATGAAAATATAAAAAATTTTCCAAGCTTATTTCAGTTACATTTGTCTTATAAGTGAACTTTTTGATAAATGATAAACTTCTGCATTCAAGTCTTTCTCATATATTTTTCATTGTTAGAATTCCAAATACAAGTGCAAATTTTTCAATTAACTGAATATTTTTGCTATGGATGGTCACCAGAAAGATTTTTCATAGCACCCTATTAAAAAAATTGCACCATATAATAATGGGAGATTCCATTTTTTAAATCAATAAGAATTCAGAATTAATTCTAAACTTGTATTAACATTGTAGAAATTTCTTATTTTTATTAATTACAAGCTTTCAAAGCCTAAATAGATAATAATATGACTTTGTTTTTAATTTTAATGCATTATATTATTAATTTTAATACATTATATGATTAGAATTTATTAATTACAAGCTTTCAAAGCCTAAATAGATTATAATATGACTTTGTTTTTAATTTTAATGCATTATCTTATTAATTTTAATGCATTATATGATAAGTCTTTTTTTTATGGATTTGCATTAATATCGTGTTTATAAACTGGAGTATACTGAAATATATAGTATTTTAAAACATTGAAATCATTGATGATATAAGATGACAAAATGGACTTTGTTACAGATCAGATCTTTGCTCTTTCAAGCTTATATGCCTGTTGAACATTTATATTAAAAGAAAAATTTATTTTTTGTTATTGTCTTTTTCCTTATTTTACAATGTTTGTGTTTTTTAAGCTGTTGCATATTGAGGAATTTAGATAGGCACTTTAATCTTTATAAACATACATTGTTAGTCTGTGCAATTAAAGCTCTTTTCTGGATAATCTGTGAATAAATATTCATACATTATCGAAGTAAATAATAACAGGAAAACAAATTTTCATTTGTGCAAACATGCATTTATGACTCATTATTTGTTCACATTGTAAATATATCTAAAACATGAATTATTTCATTATGTCAGAAATATTATACTATCTTTTCCATACATCACATTTAAAATTCTAATCATAATCAAGATTTTGTGTATCCTCTTGCAGCTATTTATTGACCAACTAAGCTAGTTTGACAAAGATCGACTGTTTAGTATAGTTTTAAATATTCATTTACTTCATATCGAATCCATGAACTGTTCATTAAATAGTGGGTACTGACCATTTGGTCTTCTTTTTGTGAGGAATTAAAGATTTTGTGCAAATGGTGTTATCAAATTATTCAGATTCCTGGAAAATACTTTTCACACTACATATTAACTCCAATAGAAATTATATTAAAACAACATGATAACAAATGATACAACTTAAAGTTTTATATTAATATGTTACTAATCAATTGTTTATTTTCAAATTATTTTGTAAAATTGTTTTTTTCAATCTATAATCATTAGATTACTTAATTAAAATCCTTTTGAATTTGATATCCTAATCTTCAAATTTTTGGGGTAAAAATGGTTGGTAAAAAGACAACTTATAGTAATATTTTAGTAATGATGAATATTTAAACGAGACTTACATTTTAACAAAAAATCTGTGCATCATCAACAATTACAAATCTGTTTGGTTAAAATATTGCATTAAATAGATTTGTAATTGAATGTAATTTGTAATTGCTTTGTATTTAACAAAATTTTATTTTATTTGTGTTGGTTTAATTTGTATTTCTTTGGATTTAACAAACATTGTCTCTTTATCAAATCCAAAACAAGACAAAAAAAATAAGACTTCATATCCTTTTATACACTATTTCTATCTTAAGTTGAAAAATTTCTTACTTTATTTATAAAATGTAACTTCTTTATATATTGACACTTTGAATTAATATTTTTAGGTGATAAACCCTGTATATTTTATAACAATGTACTTCTTGTATATTGATTTAATCTTCAAATTAGTATGTTCATTTAAATAACTATGTCATATTTTCCCTCTTACTTAATTAAATAATTGCTACAGAAAATAGGATACATTTATAGATAATTTAGAAATTTTTATTAAAAAATGCTAAGTAAGTTTGGCTATCAAAGGCTTAATTGAAAAGTTATATATTGAAAATAATTAGTTTTTCAATGTTAACATCTGAAATAGTGGAAATGTTGTTCTCTATATTGAAGTGATATATATTAAATAAATGGTTCTAAAACAAAAACTCAGTTTACTAATTGTTTTGAATATCATCTAGAAAAAAATAGTATCAATTTATGTTAAAGTACAGTAAAAAAATAAAGTTTATATTATTCTATAAATTTATTACAAGTAAACAATTTTATAATTTTTTTAAAAGTAAAGGAATAACAATAAATAAATTTTTTGTTATATAGAGTATTGTAAATCTAGGTTTTACATCATTATTTTCGTTCACTATTTAAAGTGAGAAATTTTTATTACTACTATGTACTATTTTGTCAATAACTGTAGTATGATTTTCATCGAAGGAATAACATTATGCTAAAATTACTATTTATCATATCGAATGTTTGAATATAGTACAAGACTAATGCAATTTCCACATAATGTGCAAAATTGTTAAAAATATTTGAAGACATTTAAAAGCAAATGTTATATTTTTTATTTTGATATGATCCCAAATTATATAACATTTCTATTAAAAATATTTTTATCAATTCTTTAGTACAGTGTAAACAGTGAGAAATAACAGTACCTGGAAAAGATTTTAATAAGTTGTTTATTAATTATATGTGTTGAATTGAAATTTAAAATAAAATTTTCTGATATATATATCTTATAATTTTAAAATCTTTCTAATTTCCTGTTAAACAACAATTGCTTAAATACATCCTGCTGAAATAAAACATTGTTTCATAGTCCATAAACAAAAGTAGATACCTTTTAGAATTGGATAATTTTATATTATCCAATTCTAAAAGGAAACAAGATTTTATTTTCAGAAAATTCTAAGCCAAGTTTAAATAGTCACCTAATGATCTTTAAAAGTTTAAATTAGATTTCTATAGCACGTTTCTGACTGTCAATATTACAATCTTCAATCAAATAGGTATTTTATGTGCTACCTCATGGCCAGAGAATGCTTTTATCCCCAGGCTACCACATCCATCTGGGAAATATGAAAATTTCATATTTGGAGCATATCATTTTTTTATAACCTTAACTTCAATTGAATAAAAGAAACTAACTTTTTATGGAACAAAAATATTACTCACACAAAAAGCGATTATATTTTGAAACACTCACTGTTTTGTATATGAAATCACTTAGCCATATAGTAACCACGTCACATAAAAAAGTCATAATCTACTGCCTTCTCTATTTCTGAGAAAATCATTAATTTAAATCACATAAATCGTCTAACATTTCTATGTTTTACAGTGCTCTTTGATAGTAAAAATGAGAAGGATTTCTGTTTTATCACAAGACGTTGAATACGTTTTTATCACAATTTAGCAAAATTTTAAATTTATAATTTGTGATGCCACTTTCAACAATCTCGAGTTAATACATAATCAATAAACTTTTCACACCTAAAATGTAAGATCTTAAAAAAATATCTACTACTTATTGATCAAACAGATATGAATAAATCCACCATTCTTACTTTTAAGGAAATGTGTTCCTATTCTATTATAATTTAGATTAATTTTTGTTATAGTTTCTGTTTAAGTAAACTCTGTGGAGAAAACGATTCTCGAATAAAAATAAAATATACTGTGATTCTTTTTGGTATAGTCTAACATCTGAATAACTAAAGCAGGCCTCAAATTCAATAGACAATCCAATTGAGAATTTGTTTACATTCCGGTACCATTTCCAATTGTTTCTATTATTCCGAAGTTTTCGCTGTATAATATTTGTTTTCTCGTTTCGATTATTGAATTTCTGCATATAAAATGGATAACTTAATAATAGATGCAACTACTGTAACCATGTATGCTGCAAACTATTCGCTTAGCACAAACAAAAGCAAACATTTACCGAAAAATATAAACAAACATACGAGAGGTCAAATAAAAATGGATCTGGAGCAGAGAACAAAAAGGTGTAGTGAGAAATTCATTACAAGAGTAAAAATTCCTAACAATGTTATAAACAAGAACAATACGTTTTTATTGCTTGAAAGTACGTCATTGTTTGTGGTATGCAAAAGTATTTCATTAAATTATATCTACGCATGTTTTACTTAATTAATGTAATCTATACAAGTATAGATGACAATTTTCAGTGTTACTAAGCATACAATTATATATATATATATAATTAGCAATTGGATGAGAATGAATAAAGACTGTTTTAATGTCATTCTGGCTCTTATTCAGGATGACATTTTTAAACAAAATACCAGATTAAGAGAAGCAATAAAGCCCGATGAAAGACTAGCCATAACTTTGAAGTTTTATGCCGCAGGAATGACATTCAGGAAATTGGATTATATATTTCATGTTGGAGAAAGGACAGTTTCATATAGTGTGAAACAAGTCACAATAGCACTGATAAACAGGTTAAGATATACATTACAGTTACCAAAAAGTGAAGCTAAATGGAGGCTCAGTACTCCATTCAGATTGTAATTGAAATGCAATCCTCCAAACTGAATTAGTACTATTGATGGTAAGCGTATTGTTTATGCAGAAGCCATTTAACTCAGGATCTCATTACCATAATTATAAAGGTACTGAGACGATATTTTTAATGGCAATAGTTGATTCAAATCTCCTCTTTTGTTATGTTGATGTTGGCACCAATGGTTGCATCAGTGATGAAGTTTGGGACAGGTGCAAAATAAATCACATGATTAATTGAAAAAAAGGAGTTTCAGATTCCAGGAGAAGAGTACTTGCCACAAAGTGGTGTTAAAGCTCACTATTTTGTGGCAGATGCAGCTTTTCCTCTTTCTCCACACTTAATGAAACCATTCCCTGAAAAGTCTTTGATTGCACCACAAAGAATTTTCATTTACAGGCACTACATAAATATCTTTCAATTTATTTTCACAACATTTGAAGCAGTTTCTGAAATTTGCATTTTTTTTATTTATTTAGTGAAGTGCAATAATTTGTTCTTTCTATATTGATACCTTATCATTTTAATTAGCTTTTCATTACTTTTATGAATATTTGCTATTAAAAATAAATCGCCCATCCTAAAGCTCATGTATAAAATATTCTCCTTACAAGTTTAATTTTATTGTAGACCTTCTCGGGCAAGGAGATGTGTGGAGTGTGCGTTAGGAATTTTATATGCTAGATTCCAATTGTTCAAAACAAGCATTCATTTACAACAATTGTGAGGAATCTAGCAATGGCAGCTTGCTGCTTACATAATTTTTTGGCAGTAAGATCTCCTGCCTACAATCAGTTGGAACAAGAAATTAAATTGTAAGTTATTAATCAATTTAATTGTTTCAAACCTATTTGCTTTAGAAAAATTTATAAGAATAGTAATTTCATCTATAATTTATCATTTATAAATTACTTCCAGTACTTATATTATTCTGTTGAGTAACTATACATAGGGTACTTATGTTATCCCATTGACTATTTTTATGTACAAGTATTCTTCTCTTGATAAAAGCGCTTACATATTATAATTATTTACTATTTCTAGATCTGATATTGCTATTCCTAACCTATCAAGTTTAAGTAGCAGAAATCATTCCATATATGCTAAAGAGGTATGGGAGAAATTATGTAGCTGTTTTTTTTTAAGGAAGGATGGAAAAATTGATTGGCAGTACAGATCTGCTAGTAATTTGAACTAACATTGTTATAATTGTTCTAGTCTTAATGTTCCATGCTATAAAACTATTTCTTGTCTCTGTATTTATTGACTAATAGTTTCAGTTTTTGATATCATTAATTATAAATTAAATAGAATAATTCAGCTTTATATATAAAAAAATTTATTTATTATTTTCATAATTTAAAGTTACTTCAAATATAATATTTTATATGCAAAGCATACATTTCTGCTGATAGATTTTAGGTAGTTTTCTTACTGTTGCTACAGTATGATTCATGAACTGAACTGCATTGTCAGAATTGTCATTAGTCAATAATTTTTTTCAAAATATTATTCGCATTTGTCAGTGCTTGGAAGGAATGTTCATTTTTGTTTTCTGCAGTATCTTCAATTGGCGGCACTTCTTCAAATCTAGCGTCTTGAAGACTATCTGTAAATGAATACAATTTTATGGCCTATGTCTTACATTATTATAGATGAAATAAATATTTTATAATACACACAAAAAACAATCAATGCAAATGATTTATGCTTTAACAATTTAAGTGCATGGATGCTACTTATCTATTATTTTAGACAAATTTTCATAACAAAAAATTTATAGTCTGAAATGTGTGTGTGTGTGTGCTTAGAAGTAATGTTGAATTCTGAAATTTTAGTAGTTATTTATTATAATTTTTTTTAATTTATGTTTTATAAACGATTATTTAGAAATTATCTGTTTAAAATGAATATTTAATTCTTATTCATATTACAAATGAGGTTCACCAAGTTGACTGCTGGATTATGAGTATACTTCACAAATATATGTGGTTGCTCAGAATCCATTGAAAACTAATTTTTGGAAATTTGAGTGAAAAATAAATTACACATTATGTTTGTTTATCAACCTAAAAATACAGCTTTAATTAACTATCGTAAATGATGTTCATTACTTCTAAATTCACAAGTCTTATCATTAAATTAATAATTTCAGGGTTAAACACTGAAAATATTTTCTGACTTGGCAAATTTTGAATATTAAAAATTTTTATGCATAAAAATTAATTAATATGTGGGGATTTATTTAAAAAATACTTTTATAAATTATTTTTTCTTATATTTTTGTTAATATGTGTAAGGTATGCTGGCACCCATGTAAATGAAAGAAAAGTATTTTCTTAGGTGTGCAATTATGAGAATAATTTTTTTACTTCTTCATTTAGAAAGCACATGCTCTTATCCGGCTCACTATCTTTTAAAAAAGCAGTGCAGAATAGTGTCCCTCATTTGATTTTTATATTTCTGAAGCTCCCGGTCCTAAAGGTTTCTTCATGGCTTTTCTATTTTCACAGGTACATTGTAAATTCCTCCATTTCATTTTAATCATATGATCTGAAAAATATTTTAAAAATAAGTATAGTGTTAGATTTTTACTACTTGTATGCTCAGGTTTTATATAATTTTTTCTTTTTTTCAGGTTTAGCTTTAATGATGTGTTTTCAAGAAATTTGTGTTTCTGTATAGAATAGATTGTAAGTGACACTTTGTATAAAACTGCTTCAAATAAAATATAAATTTATTTTATGTATAATGTTGTCTATTTTGATCAAACTATAAAAATTACTTTATAATCAAATAGATTAAAAATTTACTAGTTCTCATTATGGCAAAGTATACATAATGAGAATCTACACATGAATAATTTTAGGAAACAAAAAGTGTAATTATAGGAATAATGACATTAAATTAGTGTTGATAAACTTTACATTTCTTTATCGAAAAATCGGGAATTTCAAAAATATTTATTTCTATTATTAGTCATTGCAATGTACCAAATTAGATATCAAAATCTTTATAACTAAGATATAAAAATTATTTGTTTTGTAACTTAATGATTTTATTTTATTACATTCATATTATGTAACTTAATCAACATATTTACTTTTTTTTTTCCAATGGCAGATTGTAAACAGTTACTACTGCAACAGAGTCTATTAATCTATTGTTTCCTGATACCCAAGGAACCAGCCAGAAACATCGACTTCTTAGCCGCCAAGGCGTTGCTCCGGGTGCACCACAGGGGGTGGACCACCATCGCACCCTCACATATGCCATAGGGACCTGTTTATAGGGTAGGCATCATTCATACTTCATTCACACACACTAGGAAAGGACAAAGACAGGATAGACATGCCTGAAACAGTTGGAATTGTACATATATGATCATTTTGTTTTAAATTAACAATAATGGAATATAAATAATTTAGTTAATTGCTGATATCCTATATAAGATTAAAATTTCTTATAAATATACATTAAACTATGAATTACTAATAATTTTCATATAATATAAGTTTTTTATTGTTTAAAAATGATGAGCAAATATAAACATGAACAAAGAGCAGAGAGAAATTTTCTTAAATTAATTGTACTTATTTGTCTACATTAAATAGAATATTTAAATTACTTCTAATATCAATTGAATATTTTCAATTTTAAAATATTTACATGAGAATTACTGAATATATATATTTAAAAAGAATATATTTAGAATATGTATAAAGAGAATATACAAAAAGAGAACATTATTATCTATTTAAAGAAAAACATTAAATTAATAAACTATAAAAACATTCAATTAATAAACTTAACTACATTCATTATTATATATTTTTATCAATTAAATAAATTAAAATTTATTCATATAATTAAATTTTACATTAACTACATAAATTAAAAATAAGAATACTTTCACAAAGGGTTTAAAATTTCGGTGCTTGCATATTATTCCACTGGCTATAGACACAATAAAAAAGTTTTCAAAGTTAAAATTTATCAAATGTTCCAAAATAATATTTATTTTAAATAATAAGCAGAGTTTTGTTTTCTAAAATTATACAAGTAGTAAACATGATAAAGAATTAAAATGCTTATTATTAACTACCACTGCTGCATTGTATTTCACATTAACAAGTATAGCAAATTATGGACATTATTAATTATACAATATAAGATAAAATTATATTATAAAATGATAGAATTATGATTGATAAAAATGATTACATATTTTATTTCTTTATAAATATTTGTACATGAAATAATTATATAAGATATATTTAAAGATTAGAACAAAACAAATTTTAAAAATATATATAACTGTGTAATTATCATTTTAATCTTTCTTTAACATCAATTTTGATTTCAGTAATGAGTACAAAACTAATTAAGATATATTATTTTGACAAAATAATGTTGTATATTTAAAAAATTGGTAATGAATTATAAAACTGAAAACCATTGAAAATATATGCATAAAATATATTGCTACAAATAAAGAGATACATTATTATGGATAATATATATTTAAAGAGAAAATTTTTAATAAGAAAAATATGACATTACCCAATAAAGTCTTCTGAAACATTTCTGCGAAAATATGAGACTTCTTTAATAATTACACTTCTCTTATGCTTGTCATAATAAAGATTATCTTTCGGATCCCAGAGGCATCGGTTATCTACATAAATTAAATAAAATTAGTGTACAATTAAAGAACAAAATTTAATTTTAATTAAAAATAACAATATTTAAAATAAATATTATTACCTTCTATTTATTAAGATTTATAATCAGTTGTTCCTCAATTGAAAAAAACCAATAATTTGTATGACTCTCCATTTTATTTAACATATGATGATATAAATTTTGCAGCAAAAAACGAATATTGAAATGGACGACAATAGTCGTGACGTCATTCACTACTTAGTTTTTCCAAAGGTTGCCACAACATAGGAATTCTCATAATTTATCTTGTTCCAATTGTATAAAAGGTTCTGATTGAAATTAGAAAAAGTAAATAAAGAAATCAGTGATATGGAAATATTTGAATGTTCAAAATAATTTTTAGAAGAAAAGTTTTCCAAATTTCCTGATAAAATTTTGAAAAATTCACTGAAACGATAAGTATATATAAGGGTTGCTAGGGTGAGTGGTTTCTAAGCAATCTGGTTGCTAGGTTTGGAATACTTTACTGAAATGAACGTTTCCGAAGGTAGTAGCATTCCCGACAGTAAACATTATAGTGAATAAGATAGGTGTAAATTTATTAGATTTCTGAAGATGGAAAAGTTGCGGAAATTATAGATTAAATGTATCTGGTAATTATTAAATTGTTTTGTCTTAAAATTTTAACATCCATGTGAATACATGTCATGCGTTTATAAAGTTTCTCCATAACGGAATCATAGAATTGATTACGAAAATATATTAATGCCTTGTTTATTTCTTATAAAAATACTATGCTTCTTAAAATACTTTGCATTTAGTAGTTTTTTTGCTAGAACTCATTTGGGTACAATGAAGATGATAAAAAATAATGAATATTTTGTTTTTGTTTAGAGCAAATAGTATGATTGGGATTTTAATTGAAAAGTGCTGAAGTGTTTTGAGAATGCCTGAATATTTCATTATATAAGTAGTAATACCTAGTTTCTCTTAGTGTGCACAAAGTGTAGAAAATAATTATCAATCTATAATATACAAATTATATAATGATGAAACTAATTGTTTCTTTCATTAAGAACTGACCAATTTAAAAAAAACAATAAATGTATTTCTTCTGTTAAAGATATCAATAACTATAAAGAATATACAAACATTTTTATGTCTGCATTTTTATACATACTTCTTCCAAACTATAAAAAAGTTGTTACTAAGGTTATGATAGAAAGTCAATAAGGATGAAATGTTCCCTCACATGCTAAAACACTAATTTTACATATGTATTTTTTAAAACAATTAATTTTAACTATGCATTTTTAAACCAATATTTATTATCTTAGTAATATATAAATTGTTTTATTTTGATTCTTTTTGTGAAAAAAATAATAAAATTTGGTGATTTACTTTGGTTGAAAAATAGTGCAAAGTAATTTCACAGCCTAATACATATGTACTATATATTAAAAAGTCTTGAAGTATATGTCCATTTGTAATTCATTCAATAAAACAGAAAAAATGATTTGGTTTCATATTGTACTTGTTAACCAAATAAAGATTATTTATTTGGATATTGTTTTTGTGTACAAGACAGGAATTAAATTATTATAACAGGTGGACTGATGAGGTTATCTCTGAAAGGAAAATCAATTATTGTTAATTTTGATGAAGCTGAAACTGAATTGCAAAGTGTTTGCTTATGCATTAATGAAGCTACTGTTACGAATTTTATTTGAATTTCATAAACTAAAAGTATTTTTGTAACAAATATTTTATTTAATAAAAGTTTATGTGATATTAAGACAATGTTAAGTAAATTTTTGATTTTTAAAATTTATATTAATGTTGAAATTAATAATTAAATAAATTTGCTTTTTAATATTAAACTATTTTATGTCGTAAAGTTCAAATTGTAAAAATCTGAATACAATAATAATAAGTTTTTTTTCAGTCTATGTGGTGTAGTATGGCTATTGGCGAAATCTCAACCTTATGGAGTTAATGCATCAATGAAAATATCTCTTAAGTGATGTGGAAATATCCCAATAGTCATTACCATTTTTATCTTGATTATTTTAGGTAGATATATAAGTATCCAATGCAGGCCTGGTGTGGTGATTGGTAAATTAATAGTTAAATTTTTAATTATAAACATGTGATACCAAAATGGTCCATTATGACAACTGATGAAACAAATTTTATATTAACTCAAAATTTAGATTTCTTCAATAAACAGTTTTGAAGAAGTGAAATTCCACATTAGATAGCTGTAAATTATATTGAAAGCTATTTATGTGGTATTTTTCCTGGCAAATTAACATTTTATAAAATATGTGTTTTTTCCAATAGTTGCTACAATTGTTTTGAATTTACATTTATAATCTATAAATTATGAGAATAAATTAAAGGAATCAATTTTTAAGGTTGAAATTTATTAGCTTCTAACATTTTACATTATAATTCGATTATATATTTACATAACTTTATGTACAAGTTTTTAAATAATGTATATTTTGTGAAAACTTTTGATTTTGTTTTAAAATGTTCAAAAAGTTTTTTTTAAATTAGTGTGACAGAATCAATGTTAAACTTATTATTATTAATTATTATATTAAAATGAGCATAATATTTTTTTCATAAGCTTCCATCAAGAATATACTATTTCTAGTGTATACATACTCATCTATTAAAAAAAATGAATAACCATTTATTTTATCTCATGATATCTGCTTGCCATTAATAATAAAAAGATTTACCTTAAAAAAAAAAAAAAAAAAAAAAACGTGCAGACTAAATGGAAGTTTTAAACTTCATGTTTATTAAAAGACACAATCACAAGACAAAGCCAAAATGCGTAGTGATGATGCCCTCACAGAAAACACCACCATAACATGTGCCAGTTGGGAGGATGTCCCTTGTAAGGGGACCCTCTAGCACTCATCATGCATGAGCAGGCTTGCAATTCTACTGGCTACTTTCAAAGGTCATCTGTAAACAAAAAATTAATACTCTGAATTCCTATTAAAATATTATATATCAATGTAGCTAATTTCATTTTACTATATTTTCCTATATATAATCTGCAGTAACATATAATCCATGGCAATTTTTTTTATTGCCAAATCTAGAATATATATATACTGCTGATGTGTTGGGACATAAAATATGTGATATTGTTAAAAGAAATGAAAGTTCTCAGCATCATCTGTTATATGTTGTACAAAAGTTATAGAAAGTTATAACATCTGTTATATATTGTACAATTGAGTGCAAAATATAATAGGATTTTTTTTTTTTTTTAATGTTTCTAGATGAAAAATTTTTTGTACACAAGGTCTAATTCTATTGGAACCAAATCTTTCATGTAGTCCTAAAACAATTATAAATTTTTAAACTCAAGATGATTCAAATTTAAAAGCTATTAAACTAAAGGCTAAGGATTAAATAAAGATATTTAAAATGTGTGTTGGACAATACAAATATATTCATTATTAAAACTAAAAAAATAATTAACTAGTTTATGTATAGGTAAAACATGAAAGAATAATATACATATTGATATGTCACATATTATAAATAATTATATTACAAATTTGTATCATCAAATCAGCACTGCATTATTTAAACTAAATTTAGTTTGTTGAAGAACACCGAGGAGAGTTAGAAAGTATGAATACTTTCTAACTCTCCTCGGTGTTCTTCAACAAACAAAATTTAGTTTAAATAATGAAATAGAAAGTATTCATACAATTGGATACTCAACCAATGCTGCTTAAGATGAAAAACTGCTGCGAGAATTGTGACTGCTATGAAGTTTGCAAAGTAAATCAGGAAATAGAAGCTGCTGACTTTTAATAAAATTTTATAGTTTACTTTTGGAATTATTTTTAATGTGCTACTTTCACAAATACTGGAAATTTTATAATAATAACTTATTAAAATTTTGCTTTATTTATTCTGTTTATCACAATGTCTTTGTACAATTTTCAACTATATACTCATAAATTTAAAAAAAAAAAACTATAAAATACAATAAAACATGAAATTTAAATTAAAGAATCACTTATTTGCAATGAAATATATTATTTTAAATATATTTTTGCAATTATATATATACATCATAAATAGAAGAACCAAACATGAAACAAACCTGTACTCTATAAACTTTATCTTTCATAACAATTTCTACCAATCCTTCGAGCAGTAATCTATCATCGTCATAATTTAAGACTTTCATATGATTTGATTCAACAGTATTCTCCCCCTTCTGTATCACCTTTCAGTTAGAACAGAAAAATTGTGTAAATAGTGAAACTTATTTATATTCTTCCATGAAATTTCACCTGAAAGGATGATAAAATTGAAAGCTAAAATTACATATTGTTATACATACATCTATATTTACTATGATTAATTTTTCTATATTTAATGTATACAATTTTTATGAACTAAAATGCAAGAAATTCTTTTGATAAAAAATTAAAGTGATTTATACATGATCATAGGATTTTAGTTCATGAAACAAATCTTAAGATAGTTTAATTAATAAGAAAAAGTGACAACCACATAAACAGATGACTACATTGAAATTATAGTTAAGTTACAATTATGTTCAATGAAAAACAACACAAGCACTTGAGCATTTAATGCATTAAATCACCTATTATAATCAATTAAATTATAAGCAATATGCATTTTTTATAAGCAAGTTATATAGATCCTTCAAAATAAGAGTTTTTATGAAAATTCCAACATATAAAATATCACAAATCAATTTTAATACTTCATTTCAACCACAATCTTATTTCATTATATGATTTGAATTAGAATTTCATAATAACACATTTTACAATTTAAAAAATAAATTTTTTTTTTTTTTTTTTTTTTTTTTTTTTTTTTACCGAAATTTAAATAAATCTAATGGAAATTAATTATAATCAAAAAGTAAATAGCAATGTAATCCAGTTAAAATTTAGATTAACAAAGCTCTTCACCATTTGGTTTTATTTACACAAAAGCATACACACAAAATAAGTAAAGTATATTATTTACGAAAGAATACCATAAAATCATTTAAGATAGCAAATCATGCGAGTGCTGTTGATTGAGTTCTATTGGTTTCAAGAAAAGTAATTCTTAGATTATTTAGATTTTGTGATGATTTACTAACAAATCATCACAAAATCTAACATAGGCAATCAAATGAGCATTACTATTTGTTGCCTCATTGAGTTGTATTGAAAACAATTTGTCACGCAACTTTGATAAAAGCTGAAACTCTACATCTTCAGCTATATCATCCATTCGACGTACAACAGTATCATTTGAAAGAGGTACAGACTGAAATTGTTTTCCAAAATTATCTCCAAACATAATTTCTACACTCTCAATTGCGGCTGGCAAAATAAGCTCTTCACCAATGGTGTGAGGCTTTTTACATCTGGCTATTTTATATGAAACTTTGTAAGAGGCAATTAAATCTTTTTCATTCACAGGCAAAGTTTTTTTAAACAATGATTTTCATATGATTTTAATTTTAATTCGAAAAATTCTCTGGGTTTGTTTACGTACTCACTATGAAGCGTTTCCAAATGTCGCTTTAAGTTTATTAGGTTTCATGCTGTCTGCCGCCAACATTTTTGAGCAAATGATACACGGGACCCTTCTTCTTCATTTACTTCAGTACAAGTGAACTCAAAATTTAAGTACTCTTGAGAATATTTTCTTGATTTTATTTTTGGACCTACGCTCGTCTGCGTACTTGTTGATGCTTGTCTTTCGTTCTTATTTCGTCTAATGCTCGCTTACACCCGTTTAAAAATTTATCCATGATTCAGCATAAGTCTTCTGCCGTGAATATTTAATATGGTGAATTGCAATTACGCAAAAATATATACATAACATACACATTCAGAATAGATTCAACAGCGATAGAAGGGTCATCTCGAATGAGATTGTCAGGAATTGAAATTCGTGTCATAGAACTTTCTCCTTCTCCCTATGATAAAACATTTGTTCACATCTGCGCATGCTCCTAACTTAACTTTTAAGCTAAACAGACAAATCGAAACTTCTTGCAAAACCGTGAGAATGCCCGACATGGTGGGACGCAAGAGCAATAAAAAGGCATAGGATTCTTGTTTTTTCATTGCTGAGAATCGGTGTTGCAAAATATCAATACATTTCCATGTTCTTAATAATTTGTAAAGTTTAAAATTAATGTTGTAGTGTAGGTTTAGCGCCAAAATACTCAAGATACATAACTATTGTATGCGGTGGGGAGGGGCACGCGATGAAAATTATGATTGAAAATTGGGCTGTGAATACTAAACGGTTGAAAAATACTGATTTAATGAATTTGTATGCAACTATAAAAGTTACACTAATATAAAATGTTCATATTTACTTAAACAACATTGATACAGTTTTAATTGCGAAGCAAGTTTATTTATCCATAAATTGCTTAAGATTCAGGAAACTGAAAAAAATATGCGAGTAAATGTGCAATTTTTATTTTAGAAAAAATTGTTTTATATACTATATAGAAATATAAGCAAAGAAGCGTCTTTTTTAATAAAAATTACTATCTATAACATATAAAAAAAATTTTTAATGATTGTCTCGTTAACACGTTTAAGTATAGAAAAATAAAAGAAATTTAATTTAAGTTGATATTTCTTATGAATTGCTGTACATATGTAAGCAATCTTAAAATAAAATCTCTTTAAAATTGATTAAACCGCCCACTTTACAATTCTTCACTAACTATTTTTCAGTTAATTATAAAAATTCATTTATATAATTGGAAAATCTTGCTAAATTCAAACATAAAATTAAGCTAAATAGGTTAAAAAATTGAAATTATATTATATCATCTAATTTTATATCTTAATTAACATTGGAAATCTTTGAAAATTACATCTGAGTAATTAAAAAAGTTACTCCAAACAGATATAAATTCTGAAAACGAATATAGTAAACAAAAGGTTATGAATTTTATATTGAAAGAAATATGTTTAAAAACTTTTATAAATTTACAATTTTTTACAAAAAAAAAAAAAAATAAATAAAAATAAAATAAAAAAAAATGGTTTGTAGACAAATAACTTATACTTCTTTGCCTCATGCAAGAAATTAAAGCATTATAGGAAATAACAAAAGATTGCAATTAATGAAATGTTGCATAAATAATAAGCTATATATATAAAGAGGGATTTCCCCCCTTGTTTATCACTTTTTAACAATTTTTCCTTTAAAAAAATCGTTTGTAATACATTTAATTTAAAATAAAATGTTGAGGCATTTAAAATAATCCAATATTATTTTCGCTTCTCCATCAGAAAAGGCTATTTCTTTAAGTTTCTAAGTGGGAGTACCTGGAATTTTTCTAAATATTCCAGGTAAGACCCATGTCGTTGAGCATGGTATCAAATTATTATCATATAAGATTATACGGTCCAGTCCATGTCGGGCATCTCATCACCATAATAAGATATTGAAGGTAGAAATTGCTAATATGTTAAAGTTATGTGTAATTGAGGTAGAAAAATTGGACTGTGCTTCATTAGTATGTTCAGAAGATATACTAATAATAAGAGTATATCTTCTAAGCAATAAGAGACAGTGTAAGATTGCCGGCCAACTTATCTAGTGGTCAGCGTGCCGGACTTCGAATATGGAGGTCCTGGGTTCGAATCCTGGCTCAGGCATGGATATACTTTTTCTCCTTCTATCATGTCTTTGTCCTTTCCTTGTGTGTGAATGAGATGTGAATGGTTTCCTACCCTATAATATGGTCCCTATGGAATGTGTGTGTACTGAAGAAGTCGGACTCCACACCAAATACGGTTCAGTTGGAAAAGTGGTGCAGCGCACCCCAATTTGCCAGCCTAGCTGGCACACCAGTACAACAACAATATAAGATTTAAAAATACAAGCAAAGAAATGGTTGATTTTCTACTGCCGGAAATCAAAAGTAATATGTCAGAGAGTTTTTAATCCTTATAAGTTATTATATCCTTATAAGTTATTAGGTAGTACTCCTTTCTTTCACGCCCCGCCCATATTTTACGTCCATCATTGAGCAATCCTCTCTTTTTCTCTTTCATTCTCTTGAGAATCTATTGAGATTTCTCAAATCAGAAATAGGAATTCTTTATAGGGGTGAATATAATTTCTAAAAATATTTATAATCTAGTTATTAAACTATAAATTAAATTATATTGTTTGAAGGTGTCTGTGTGTGTGAGACTCAAAACAAGAAATTACTTTGACAAATATAAAAATGCTATATTCAAGGAAATAAGCCATATGTTGGATTAAACATTAGGGGACCTTGTAACGGGTTGTAATTTGTATTGACTACTATAAATAAGAATTTTTTATGCTAATAAAATGAATTGAAATTCAATATAAGAATTTAAATAATTCCGTATAATAATTTAAACAATTTAAATATAAGAAGATTATTTACTTTTCTTATATTTAAATTAAGTTTTTATTCAGATAATGCTACGCAGAACATGTTAGAAACTTAAATGTACTTTAGTTAATATTATTTAAAAAATTGAATCTTGTACTTAAATTTTTAAAAGTTATTTTTAAGTGAAGAAACGTTTAATTTTGTTACATATCATATATTGCTGCGGTTAATTAGGTGTTTTGATTTTTTTATGAAATAACTTCAATTTTGTATTTTACAATTAAAAAGTTTTTTCGCAGTAATTAAAATAATATTCAGTAAAAATTCTTGTTCATATTTCTCAACCAAATTAAGTTTGAAAATAATTATATAGTATGGTATAAACATTTCATTGAGGATTAAAGTTTTAGAAACTATATAATTTTTTTTTTTTTTTTGGTTACATAATTAAAAGTAAAAGACAAAAGCTCATTCGTATCAGCCCATTTACAATTTCTTGCAAACTCCGATTAATAAAATAATTTGTTTTTGTTGTAAAAAGTAAGTATTTATTATTTTGTTATTTTCCTATTTCATAAAACGTTTTTTAATTATTAGCAAACAATTTCCTTTCAAGAAGCATTTTTATGAAGAATATTATAATAAGGTGCCATAAAAATTGATTTTCACTTCCTTTTAACTTAAGTTAAAAATATTTCTGTTAACATTTAATTTTTTTCAAATTATTGAGATTTTCTTTGATGTTAGACATAAATTTATATCGATTATTTTATAAAATTTATTGGAACATATTTTTTTTCAAATATTGTTAAAAAATATGTGAACAATATGATAACCTATAAATTTGTTTTAAAAATTATGTAATGCATTACATCTTTTCCCCTCATCATTAATCAGCACTAATTATTCAGAATTGTCAATGCCTCTCTGAGAAATGTTTATTAAAGTGATACCTTTCAAAGAAAATATAAAACGTTTAAGTTCATATAATTATTATATTATGAGAAGATAATTTATTTGATACAAAGTTTTAAAGCTTAATAGCTATTAATTTTAAATTTCATATAAACATAATCTTAAAGTTATAAAAGTTGACTGGAATATGGTAAAAATGAATTTCTATTTTCTGTTAAGGTTTATTACTCCCCAAGTAGGAAAATAATTTGGCCCAATGTTGGAAATCTTGCCAAAACAACTTCAACAATGAACAAATATAATAGGCGTTAACTTTTCTCCAATATACAATATACCAAGATAAGCTCAGTAATGGACCTATAGTGGGAGCCACGTTTTTCCCAGTACTGGGTATACCAAGATAAGCCAAGGCTGGTCCTATCATAGGGACCAAGTTTTCCCCAGTCTACCATGATAAGCTATTATTGGTCCTAGAAAGGTAACCAAGTTTCTATCAATCTTGGTTATGCCAAGATTTTGCCAAAATAATATCATTTGTAGAGTTAAATCTGATATGGCTGCCTATTTTTCTAATCTGTTTAGTTTTTAACCATAAATATTTTTTATTTAATATATGCAAAACACTAAAAGGAATTATGAAAGAAAAATTTTATGAAAAATAAATTTTTTAGGCAGAATTATTTCAAATTTTCAAAAATTTAGGAATGCATTATTATACTTTTTATATTTTCCGTGAAACAATTTTCATGAAATAGTATCATTTTTAAAATTGTGTTCACAGTTTGCTTACGTTTTCACTAGACTTACAGTTTTTGTTTTAAAAAAATTATCACAGATATCTATTTTAAAAATATACTCATTTTATATTCAAGGCAGTGATGTAATTCAATTAATTTAATAGAATTCAAAACACGAAATGTCAAAAAAATGTTTCACTACTTATGTTAGATAATGATAGTTTTCAATATTCTTTTAAAAATTATTAAATTATTTTTATATAAATAAATTAAAATATTTAAAACATAAATAACATAAATTATTTGATAAATAAGCAATCACATTTTCACAAAACTGATATAGTTCATCTGTAAAACGTAAACAATAATCCAATATATATATATATATATATATATATATATATATATATATATATATATATATATATATATATATAATATGTAAGTAAAGTTTAATTGGTTTAACATAAAAAAGACGTAAAATATCCTTGTCATATTTCTAACACAACCAATTAAAATAGAAGTATCAGCGAAATTTCTTTCGTTACAGAATACCCTTTTTACAACAGTGGTCAAAGCAAAAAAATTGGACATCTTACTATTTAAATAACTGATCAATCAATCAATTTAGTAGAAAAGGTATTTTTAAAATATTGTAAACAGGTTCATTAAATATTTAAAGAATGGAAGAGACAGATAACAATACAGTTAACTCAAATATTGAAAATTATAATCATAAGGAAAATATTGAATCCACAGATGATTTATCCGATTTTTATTTACCCGAGGAAACGATCGAAGGAGATAATGATTCTTGTTCTTTACCCAAAAAACGTAAATTACCCACTAGAATTAAAGCTATTAGTCATAAATCCAGAAAATTACAGGGTATGAAGTCCTATGAAGTGCGAAAAATATTGGATACAGATGTGATAAAATTTTGTCAAGATAATAATCTTTTTGCCACACATGTAACTTGCAGTTGTGGCTCGCAAATGACACTTTTTCAACGAAGTGACAATAAAAATATGTATTTGTGGAAATGTAGAAAAGGTACCAAAGGTATCAAATGTGAATCTTCTATATCGATTCGAAAAGGTTCATGGTTTGAAAATTCCAGGATTCAGATATCTGATATCTTATGGTTAGTGTACATGTGGGTTTATGAATATTCCTATAATTCTCTATTGCATGAGTGTGATCATTCAAATCATTCTATACATGGATGGTTGTCTGCATGTCGTGATGTATGTCAAGCTATTATGGAATGCAAAAATGAACCTGTAGGAGGAATGGAAAAAATAGTGGAGATATTTGAATGTGAATATATAGGAAAAGGACCAAAAGAACAATGGGTGTTTTGTGCTTTGGAACAGGGAAGCTGTAGATCAGCCCTTGTTTTTGTAAAAGATAAGGAAAGTAAATCTTTAGTTCAAATATTCGATCATTATATTCTACCAGACAGTATTGTTTTGACCAACATTTGGAATGCTTTTAAGAATTTGACCAGTAATGATTTTTCTTATTTAATGTACCAAAAGTCCATTACTTTTTTTGATACAGTTAGTAAAAGTGAAATAAACAATTTTGAAACAATGATGGAAGTAGCATCTAGACCACCTGCAATTAACTTTTGGACTAAATATAAATATGGGACTTCATTTTGTGAGATGATGTATCGAAAATCTTTGAGCTTTTCTGAAGATGCTTATGTAACTTTTTTGCAAGATGTCGCTAAAATATACACACCTGTTACAAGGTATAAATGAATAAGAATTTCTATGGAGTAATTTGTGGTAAAATCCTATCTATTGGTACAGATTTTCTCAAATTCTTAATTTTCTACCCATTTTAAAATTGCATAATGGTACATAATTCTAAACATAGTTATTCTGTCTTTTTATCAGTTTCTCCTCTACATCAGAGCTATTCTGTCTTTTTATCAGTTTCTTTACTACAACAGAGACCCATGATGTAATGTTAAAAAATTTAAGTTTATAAAAATATATCTAAGAACTTCAAATAAATTTTAATCCTATCTTATTTGCGTTAAGTTAGGAATGTGAATAATATATTTTATAATAATTGATTTTTAATTTAGCTATCGAAGTGCTTTTTAAAAGAATATTATACATATTACTATACTCACAAGAGTCATTAACTGGAAAATAACAGCTTTATAATATTTATAATCATAATATTATATTTTTATAATAATTTAATTAATCAAGTAATGCCTCTGATTATTTAAAAGCATCTTTGATATTCTTTTTAAGTAGCTACGGCAGTTGCAGCATCTAGGAAATAACATTAAGTCAATAATGTAAATGACATATATTTTTATTAACTGAGCCTTTAAAAATCATATTTGTTATTTCTATAGAGAAAACTCAAATCAAGGTGTTGAACTGAATAAAAAAATATGAATATTGTTTTTATTTGTTTTGTAATTAATAAATGAAGAAGTTACCTCAAAATGTTATATTAAATTTCATTTAAATGTTTAAATAACTTGCTCTATGAAAGAAGTGCACATAAAATAATAAATATATATCAAAAACATTGAAAAAATATTTGTTTTCTTATGAGAATACATGTATCCTGCTTCAACATATAATTCACTTAAAATGAAAAGTTGGATTTTATACCTTTTAATTTAAGTTAGTAACATCAAACTAATCTTATTTACTTATCATAAAACTTTAATTTCAAATTATGATTTACTTAGATTTAAAAACTAGGAGTGTTAATTTTATCATTTAACTTTCAAATTCATTAAATTAATTATTTTGTTCTGTTAATGCTAGAGTTATAAACACAGCTCTTAGACCTGCATTCAACTTTTACACAAATCAAAAAGTAAAATATTTAATTCATTGCTATGAATATGATTTCTAATATATTATCCTACTTAATATGTATAGAAAAATCTTGTCACGAAAAAAATGTTGTTGTGAAAAATCTTGTCTTGAAAAATCATAATATATATATATATAGAAAAACAATGTCAGCTTCCTTAAAAAGTCTGTAGAGCTTGAAATTGTATCTGTGCCTCCAAACTCCATTCTCATCTACAGCACCAAATATCTTTCTTTGGACTTTTCATTCAAATATTACAATTTGATTTGACTGAGTCTTTCTTAGAGTCCAGGTTTCACATCCATAAGTGAGAACTGGTTTTGTATAGTTGATTGGTTTGTATTGGTTGGATTTTTGTAGATCTTTTGATCAGTTTCAATTTTAAGAAAGTTCTCAGTCCATATAAGCAGAGATTAACAGCGAGAATTCTTGTCTTTATTATTGATTCACAGTCTATTATAAAAGCTATCTCTTCCATCATGTCATCTAACACAGAACCAGTCCTTAGCTGCCAACTTGCAAATGATGCTTTGATGAATAGAGGACAAAATGTTGTCCTGCAATGGATCCCAAGTCACTTTGGAATCATGGGAAATGAAATTGCAGACTCCTAGGCCAGGAATGGCTCTAGCCTCCCACAGCCTGATCCACCTATTCATTATTACAGTGTTGAAAGAATCATCAATGCTAACTTTAAAGTGCATTTTAGAGGGCTTTTTAGAAAATAGTGGAGGGAAAAAGTTGGAGTGACTAGATGGAAAATCCTTTATCAATTACTTGCCCAAAGCTGTTGGTGTTGCTAACTTTAGAATTAAAACAGGACACGACTACCTTTTAAAACATTTACACATATTTAATTTGGCAGACACCCCCACTTCCTTACTATGCAATGCCTTTGACATGTTTGGAGATTATTTGATCACTTGTTCTGAACTTAGTGATACAGCAGCAGTCAACTCTACTAAAACATTTTTCTTACTTTGTTTGCCAGAACTCTTTTGGGCTGCCTAAATAGATTCTTAGATCAATGGCAGTCATGCCATGGTGTGGCGTAGGATAAAAAAAAAGTTTCCACATCTCCTTGATTGCTTTTAATTATAGCATCAAAACATTAAAAGGTCTATCTTTCTCATAGGATTAAATATCTCATAGCACATGAATTTCTCAAATAAGACCATAAATGATGAAGAACCATATCTTGAATGCTCTTTTTTGCTCACAACATTTTATGTTGCATCTCAACATATTTTCATTTATATGTAGTTTTGATTTTAGTCAACTTACATATGGCAAATTTGATTTCAAAGTAATGTAACATTTTCCAGAAAAAAGTAAATGCCATTTTCCTCACTACTCAGGGAGTTAAAAATTTTATTTACTTTTGGTGTATAGATTGAACTGGAAAAACAATAAAATATGATTTATTTTATCTGTCTAGTGTAAGAAAGTGAATGATCGCTTGTCATGGGCAGTAATTTTGAATGTGACTATATTCTTCATCAGTGGGTTGCTGGAACTCAGTGGATTGGGGTCGTGTCTGTTTCAGTCTGTGACATCCATAGTACTTTCACTGGCATGGATGCGACAGGATGCCTTATTACCATATGTTTCAAAATTATATGGTATTTAGTGTGAGGAGGGTATATTCAAACCCATTAACCTCAGAATACAGTCTTGACTTCACTTGCACTGCTATATATGTGTGTGATATATCAAATTTAACAAATATATGTTTGAAAGACAGTATTTATTGTTACCTAATATTTGGTTATTTTGGACTGATTTATTTATGATTTGGTAGTTTGTTACATTGGTAATAAAAATCAAGTTGCATATCTATATTATATCTTGTCTCATATATATATATATATCATTTAATCTTAAATATTAACTTGATTCCTGCTTTTTAAGATTTTGATTTAACTTTTTGAAATTTTATATATTAGGCAATGCTGACACTTACATGATGTTCTAATTTCAAATGCAAAAATTGTACGTATTCAGATATGGTAAAAGAGGTCCTTTTATATTGTAATTATGTTTTTAATTTTTTTGTTTGACTTAATTTGATTTTTATTTTGTACTTTATAAGTATAATAAAAGAACAGAAAAAAAAAGCTGTTTTCTGAATTCTGAAATTATTCCCCACTGTAATTTAAATTTAAGTTTAGACTCTCATTGTGGTCTAGTGTGGCCTAGACCTTGTAATTCATTGTAGAAGGTTTTGACTTGATTCAAATCACTTTTGAATAATGATACTTAATGCAATGCTTTCTTCTTGCATAATCATCTTTATGATTTGTTAGGAGATTTCTGGGTTTTCTTTCCAATTCATGAATTATGCCCCTTTTTTAAAAGTGATTTATTTAAGTATAGCTTATAAGTTCAATAACTGTCATCAGCTGTTTAGTTATCCATTATATAGTGCCAAATTTAAACCTTAGTTTTATGATAATACAGTTATTGATATTGAAGATATCTTTTGTGTTTTTTTTTTCCATATCATCTGTTTTTACTTTATTCTACTAAAGTATTCTAAAAGGCATATTTATATTGTTTTGTCAATTCACATAATAAAAAGTAGATATCTGTGCTTCCTCTTTGTAAACTGAGTTGGTTTGCAATCCTCTTAAAGTTTTTAAGCAAATTAATTTTTTTTTGTACAATTTTATGATAGATAACTACATTTTGAAATAATATTTTTTGTTTATTTATGTATTTAAATTCAAAAGTAGTCAAAAGTTATGTTTCATTTTTTAAAAGCTATATTTTAATCTTAAGCATTTTTCCTTAAGGGATTTTTTTATTAATATCAATTATTATCAGTCCTATTTTTAGATTATTAATGTTGCATAGTTAAAATAAAATTCTAAATGAATTTTATTTAATTACAATGGCTATAACACTGCACCATAACTCAATTATATATAAATGTAAAAATCATGTTTTTGATATCAACTCTAATAGCAATTATTATATTCATTGATTTAACAAATATCATGGTTATTTTTTGAAAAACATTTTTAAAATCATATTAATTTTATGTAACAAGCTATAGTGCAAATGATAAATATTTATTTACTTTCATTGTCAATTCAGATAATTTTAAAATTGTTATGTATATTAATTTTGATTTCTATATCTTCTCAGAACAAAATTTAAAATTTTCCTTATTAATTATATATCTAAATGTGTATTGGGAATTAGTTTCTAATATGCAAACAGATTTCTTAAAATAATTTAGGATTTATTTATTTTAGCACATACATTTAAATATCAGTATTCCTGCCATTAATAAAATTAAATTATTATAAAATGTTTTAAATTTTTTTTTTTTTTTTTTTTTTTTTTTTTTTTTTTTTTTGAAAAAGAAACATCTTTATAAATTTTGTGGTTGTTAATATGACTTTTTGCATGATCAGACAAGGTTAACTTCTACAATTATGAAAAATTTCATGATTTGCATTTTTTAAGTAAGAAAAATGAACTTTTTAATTAATAAAGAATTACATCTATGAAATGATGTAAAATTCTAATATGATTAATTAATGCAAAAGCAAAAAAATATTTTAATTTTGAAATTGTATTCATAGAAATTGCTTAAATTGTTTTTTGTTTTTCTAGAATAAAAATATTGGTTAATAAAACTTAATCTGATAAATAATAACATCATTTGTAATGAAATTGGTATTTCTGAGATTTACATTATCCATGCTTTTTATTTGCTCAGTTTACCTCTTTAAGCTCATTTTATCAAATCATGAAAGTCATTATTTTGTTATGAAGTTAAAAATTCCCCTAAATAATCTAAATGATTTTTTTTCTTCATGTTCTTATATTCGAAAAAAAATTATGGGTTTTCATGCATTTAATATCACTGTTAATGCATCTCATTTTATTACTTCTCTTGTGAAAATTTTTGACAATACGAATTTTATTTTATATTTGCCATTTACATATTTTACTGAATATTTCAAAAGTCTTTGCCTATTGTTCAACATTGCTAGCTAAGCTAGTTAGTTAAACAGTATCCTTAAATATGTACAGAAATTATTACTTAAATGATATCTAATGCTATTTTTAAGAATCAAAAAATTTCCAGAAAACAAATCCTTTATTTACTTTGGCTGATACACTATTGAATCTCTTTGTGAGAATCTGTTTTCCATTTCTCTTAAACAACTGTATCTTTTTAAACGTTCCTTTCTTCGTAGAAAATAATTTGTACATTAAGCCTCTAAGATATTTATTATTTTATTTTTTAAAACCTTTATTATGTTTACATTTCCATGAAATGTGCTTGCATTTTATTGATGGGCATGTATGGAGAACAAATATGGAGCTATAGGTGGTTAATAGCTGAAACAGCTGGGAATAAAAATGTCATTTTTTAATGTACTTTGTTAGTATTAGAATATAATAATAGCTCTATAAAAAATTATATATTCTGATAATATGTGTGAAGTGTTTATTGTAAGTTTTGGATAATGTCAGACATCTTAGATTTTCAAAAAGGCCAAAATGTTAGAGTCCATCTAGCAGGAGTATGTGTAACCAAAACCCCAACAGTTAGGTTATGAC
This sequence comes from Latrodectus elegans, assembly GCA_030067965.1. NCBI lineage: Eukaryota > Metazoa > Arthropoda > Arachnida > Araneae > Theridiidae > Latrodectus > Latrodectus elegans. The sequence continues at coordinate 72,046,757 of CM057813.1, read as the reverse complement.
ATCATAGTAAGATAAGCACATTAATGCAAATTGTAAATGGAAAGAGAAACTGATAGGTAGTAAAGTATATTATGATATCAAAAGAGCACAAAAATTGCATCAAAAGTGGACACAGAGCTTAATCAGTATTTAGATTCTTTTGTGTCAAAGAATACAGTTTGAAGGCACTTTGGTAAACAAACATTTATGACTGAGCAGGAAATCCCAAGCCATTTATCATATATGTTAATGCCAAATGTCTGTCGTGGTGTCATACTTTCAAAAGCTGGTTGATTAATAAGTGGAAGAAAAATGATATAATCTGATGATCTTCCTCTTAAGAATTATGATGTCTTTCACACTTATCTCTACCAAGTTGGCTTTAAGCTTGGAGGACGCTTACAACAAATGTATAATTAAGATTTTTTCCTTCCAGCTGTCAAACATGGAAGCAAATTTGCTTTGATGTATGCTGTCATGCCATAGTTTTTTTCAGAACCAATCATAACTCTTAAGGGAGGAGTCACTGGGGAGAAGTATAAAGAAATTTTAACTGTCCAGGCCTGTTCTATAAAGCAAGCTTTGTTTTCTGCATGAAATGGAATTTTACTGGTTGATGATACACCTATCCATACAGTGAGACTTGTCCAATCATGGTTTGCTGAACAACATCGCTGGGGTTAAAGATTTACCTTGATTAGCTAGCCGCTTGATCTTAATATAATGGAACAGTTGTGGTCTATTTTAGAGCATTCAATATGGAAACGATATCCTTCATTGGTATCTTTTCCAGACATTCTCTATGAATATTTTCATGAAGACTGGTACAATATGCCTCCAAACATTATTCAGCCTTTGGATGAATCGATTCTTAGACTAATTTAAGATGTTTTACATGCTTAAGGTGGTCATACTCTATAATAATAAAGAATTCTTTCCATCTAAGATATTTCCTTTATTTTGATAACCACCTGTTTATACTCCCTTTAATTGATTTTTCTGTTTTATTAAAATGTTATGTCACATAAAAAAACTATTTAAAATTTGCTTCTTTTGACTAAACCATATTATGCTATTCAAAATTATTTTTGTGCATAATTTTCATTGATTTTTTTATGATATAAAATAAAGTACCCAAATTGTTATGAAAATAGTTGAATGGAATAAAATTTATGAAGTAGTATGTTTCAGTGTTAAAATATTTTTATTCCCTAAAATTATGATGTTATATGATTATTTTTTTAGGTTGGAAAAGAAAGTGCAAATAAAAAAGGAGGAACCATCAGAGGAGATAAATATCAATAATGAAAACTTAGCAGAATGTGGTAATATGTCCAGTGTTACAAGTGCAACAAAAAATTAAACCAACTTCTGTCAAGGTAGAAAATGATAATATTTTTAATAATTTATTGAATTAAATACATAAGAAAACATAAAAAAAGTTCTAATGCCAAATTAGTGTAAAAAAAAAGTAAGATGCTGATGATAAATTCAAATCTTCTGTACAGTATTTAATCATGCAAAAGTGTGTTACAGATAATGACTGTATCTCTGTGCTATAGTTTATAAAATATGGAAAATTCTCTCAAAGTAATATCTCATTTATAATAATTAATTTTTTTAATATAAATAAATTTAATTTTTAATAAATTACTTTAATATATATTTTAATGTATCCTTTTCTTATTGAAAAATAAAATATTTTAAATTGGAAAATGGTATATTATTATAAATTAGATAATATAATATTTGCATTACATTAATGGCATATTTATATCTAATTAAAAAATAAAAGATATGATGCATAGATTTAATTCTGAATATGTTATAATGCTATGTAAGTTTGTAATAACTTTTATAATTAACTTCTATTCAGTAGCAATTACCTTGAATTTTGGCAACTGTTAATTTAAAGCATTTAACTCTGCTAAATACCATATTCAAATATTTTTTTATTATTATTCTATGGTTTTAATATGTAAATATAATATTTAATGCATTCGTTATTATTATTATTTATTGATAGGATCTTATATATAATTATAAAAAAAACAGTATTGATACACCAGTAAAGAACAATGTTGTGAACATTATTATTTATGGATGAATCTCATTTGTTTTGAAGTATTACCTTTTAGATATGTTGTAGTATTTTTTGTATAGAATTAAAAATAAAATTTATTTTTTGAGGTTATTTTAATGATTTCCTATGAATTAAACTAAGCTGGAAATCCATCAAAAAATATAATACCTCCCTATTTTACATCTGCTATCGGCCTATTAAAAGATATTGAACTATTAAAAAGGCAGAAATGTATTCCTTTATATATTTATTATTTTGGTCGATTTTTTGCCAATTTTTAACTAATTAAATGTAATGACAAACAGCCTCATTAAACAACGTGTGGATTAATGCATGTCTTGCATACAATTGTATGTGTATATTTATTAAGCTATACTGTTTAGAGAATATAGATATTGAGAGAGAAATTAATGTATAGAGTAAATGTATTTTGTGTTATCATTAAAATGTAGAATAAAATTAATGGCAAATTTCTTAAAGGAATGATTATTTCATGCCTTTTGTTCCTTCTAAGTTGTTATTTCATATGTGATAGAAAAATGTAAGATTTAATCTGTAATTATATTTGGTCCAATTTGTATTTATATCATTTTTTAGTGATGTACATATTACTTTATAATATGTAGAAAATGTTTTATTGAACTTGAGTTCATTTACTGTTTATTTCATTATTTTATCGCAAAATCGACATATTAGTATGAATTCTTAAGGAAATTAATTTTTCCTTTCCATGAATATTTTTCATCAATGTTTCTTGAAATTGTAATTTGATTTTACATAATTCTCATGACGACTGAATTTGATGACATTTGGTTTTTACAATTAAATTATAGGTTTCATCTTTAGAATTCTTAGATTTTTTTAATATTTTTAGTATTTTTAGGACAAATTATTTGTGGTATTGATCAAAATTTCAATGAATCATATTGCTAATGATGATTAGGTATATTTATTTTGTCCAAATAATAATTGTAAATCCAAATATTTTTTTTATAAATTCAGTATTTTGAAAATATTTTGATAAATGAATAATTTTTTTCATATTTATTTTTTAATTTTTGTCTTTGACTGCAACAATTCTTGAACCTTCAATCAGTAAGTTTGTCACTGACAGATTATTTAAAGTGTGTGTTAATATTAATAATTTTCATTAAATAATAAAAATGTAAAAAATGTATTTTTTGTTGTCTGGTAATTATAAAAAAAATAATTTTGTGAAACGAAATTACAGATTTCAATAATTATTAATATGATTTGTTTACAACATGTTGATTATAAGTGGAATAAAAATATTAGCTGTTCTTCATATAGTAGTATTTTTTTTATCTTTCAGTTGTTTGTCTATATTAATTTAAGTGTATAAAAATGTCTATAATTTGCAGAATGATGTTTCATGATGGCTGAGTGAGTAGTGTTCCTTATTCCTAAGATTGGATTCCAGGTTTGAATTCTGGGTTGGATATGGCTGTTTCTTTCTCTCTGTGTTTCTCTATCCTTTCTTCTGAGATTAATAATAAATGTAGTCCACCTTGTAAATGGGTTTGTTGTGTTATGGGGTGGGTGATGCCACTCACCTCTGTGATTTGTTTCACAAGTGTCCACTGTTTAACGATATAAAATGAGTGAAAAAAAAACATTAATATGTATAAGTTGATGTGTTGCTATCTAAATCATCTGCTGATAATATTGACTGAGTTTACTGGCACATTGTTTGTATCTTACAGTTTAAAAGAAATAAAATTAATCATATTTTTTAAATTTGCTTGTAATTCTTTTTTTATGTTACTTGTTATTTAGGATGTTTGGAATGCATAACTAGAAGTTATCAATATCCTGAAATGTTTTAGTTAAACTGCTTCACAAACCAACATCTATATGTAATTTTGTTTTAAATCAAAATACTTTGAGTACTTTTTATAAAATTATAGAAATAGTTCATGTTACATATAAGTGACAAGATGAGTTTCATTCCTGATCTTAATAGTTCAGTCATTGTAATCGTTGGAAATTATGTCATTGTTAAACAAACTATTTAATAAAATAAAAACTGATATTTATTTTTTTATTAAATTTAGTAGTAATTATGAAAATCTGCCTTATTTTTCAGTGTAAATAAAAACTTGCATATATTTTGCAAATATTTACATAGCTCTTTAGAACTGATGTCTCATTTAATGAACAAGTTGTTATTACTAATCTCAGAGCTAGACAATCTCCATGAATCTGAAAATATCCAAAATGTCTTGAAAAGATGAGGGTCTTGCAAGACATAATCCTTGTCCTGCAAGACCCTCATCTGCCAAATGAAATTTGTGAAACAGTAGAAATTAGGAAATTAATTAAGAAAGTGGACTACACACATCTAAATCTGTTAATTTGATAATATGTGGAAAGAATATAGCTACATGTCTTATAATTATTAGCCTACCAATGGGATATTGCCACCAAATATGTGTGGTCAGAGACTTATTATATCAGTCACAATTAATTTACATCTAAAGTTCTTGCTATATTAAATCTATTTAATTTATCAAAATAAATTTTAAAAAATACTAGAGGATGCAATAAAAATAAGGTAATTAAAAAACGTTGGGTACTGGATGACTAACTTTTTATCACTACAAGGTTGGAAACTGCTATTCATTTATTGTTACCTGTTGAGCAGTTGTGAATCAAGTCATGAAAAATAATGTAAATATAAATAAAAAAAATTTCTTGATTCGATTTGAGATAACGAATCTCAAACTTTAGTGATGAGATTGAATCTAAGCAGTGGAAAATGGGATAGAAGTAAAAGCAAGATTTTTCTTTCAAATTTATTTCTAATCCTTAATATTATTTTCTATGTAAATGTACTTTTTAACAATATTAACATTTTAAATAATACTATTTTATTGTAGTAATAAATTGCTTTTAGCACATATTTGTTGCCTGTTTTTCTAAAACTTTTAATGATGTTTTTGTCTTGCATATAGGTAAAATTAAACAAATATTGTAATTATCTCTTGTAATTGTTCTATGTAATAATCCGGAATAAAAATATTTTTAAATTCTGAAATTATTTATGGCACTGGAAATGTCTATCTCATTTTTTTAATTCTGCTTTTTTTCATTAAAAAAGGCGAATTGAGATAACTCATATTTTAATTAAATGATTGTAACATATATATACATAAAAAAGTGACATAGTCAAAAGTCAATTTTTCGACATCTCAATAATTTCGTTGCGTTTTTATATATGGCTTTTTTGGAAGACTCAATCCAAATGTACAAGACAACTTAAATATCACATGAGAACAAATATAATGAAAAGCACAAACTTAATCAAGTAATAATCAGAATAAAATAACAAGGGAAGAGAAATAAAAATTTTAAAAAATCAAAGGAAAAGAACACAAGATATACAGTTTAAAAAGAAGCTCATGAAAGTTTTGGTGTTCTTTTGATGATTTGCTTTTATCTCATTCTGTTTTTGAGAATCTTTATCTAGTTTTGTGCATACATTTATACAAAGCGGTGCAGGCGACTGTACTGTACCTTTCTGGTACCCTCCTCTTCACATCCATACCACACCAGCAGAAAGACTTTGAACGTCACATATTAACATGGGCACGACCCCAACCCACACAGCTCTCACAACTCAGTGATGGAGAGTATGTGATCATCTAGTTTTAAGCATACACGATGTTTTGTATTTATAGTGTCCGAAATATAAAGTTGGTATAAGTTATGTGAAAAGACGCCTAAAAGGTACCATGCAATCATGGTTTGTTTGCAGTCTGAAATTTGCCACAGGTTCTTCCCAAGAATTTTGACAAAACATTTTCTTGAGTTGAGTGTCTTGAATGTTAGCTAAGGTTTGTTTGTTAATTTTGCCGCCTGGTCAGATTTAAAAGTAAGTTTCCATTAATTTCTTAAAAATATGCTTTTTAAGTGATTCTGAGGGAAATTAAAAGATTCTGGGGAAAGTCTTGTGGCTCAAGTGTTCCTCTCTTGACATTTGAGTTTTCCTTTTCTTTACCATCGATACTCATATGTGAAGGGGCTTATTGAAAACGATTGTTTTTTGTATTTATAAAAAAAAGTTCAAGATTTGTCTTATTAGTGTAATAATCTGATTATCTATTGTCATGATTTATAACTACTGCCTGGATGGCTGTTTTAGAATCAGCTAGAATAACTGCTTTAAAGGAACAATATTTTGTGGTTTTCCAGAAATCTCGAGATTGCAAGAATCTCTGCATCAAAATTCGACGTGAAGTGTCTCACTGAAACCGGTCCTTAAGAAATATTTTTCGGTGCGTGATATATCCAGCTATCTGTCCAAAATGTCATCGAATGACAATCGATATTAAAACAGAACCTACATTACATTAACTATAGTTTATTAGTTTAGAAAATATCATCTATGGTAAAAAATATAACAAACTGGCAACTTTGTACCTAATCGTTTTTCATAAATAATCAATCTGCCCAATGATTAGTACATCAGTTAGTATGACCCTGTCAGCCTCAAGTAACGCTGATTACATGAACGCTGAATATCTATGTAGTGTTTAAGGCGTCTTAGGTTAGGTTTTGCTTTTTATGTTGTTTACTTTCTTGTGCTCGCCTGGAAAACTGAAAATTATAAATTGTAAGCTTTTAATATTTTCAGTATTTGATGCTGTGCTGTTACTGTTTCTTTAACTTTAGGTAGATTAAAAATCAATAACCAGGATGAGTGAGAAGGAAACGAAAGCCCATTACTAAATTTCATGCAAAGAAAAGATTCTTCAAAACCAAGTACGTCGTCCGTCCCTTCGAATACAGATAAAGGTGAATATATTCCACAATCTGCCAAAAAAAAAAAAAAAAAAAAAAAGAAAGAAAACGCTTTGTTAAGCACTATATCGTTGATTATTTAAAATATGAGTTTGTCCTTTGCCCACATTCAAAAGAAAATTGTGCAAAAATTGAATGCGTTGTTTGTAGAGATGTTTTTTCCAACGAAAGCGTGAAACCTTCCAAGTTTTCGCGGTATTTACAAACTAGGCAACCACAACTGAAAAGGAAACATATGGAGTTTTTTCAAAGAAAAAATTTGAAGATGAAAATTCAAAAGGATGCTATTAAAAATGTTCATCGGTTGATAAATCGCTTTTAAAAGCATCGTATTGTGATGTGTTGTGCCAATCTGCTGCAGATAAAATGAAAGCTCTGTCTCTGTCCAATCATACTGTTGAATGAAGAATATGTTAGTTATCATACAACACAAAAAAAAAAAAAACCACTGAAAGATGCTCGTAAATCGAACTGGTTTGTTATCCAAATGGATGAATTAATTGACTTCTAAAATATGCTATGTTATGTTCGTCATATTGTCCATGCAATCACTGATATTCGAGAAGAATTAATGTGCTTTATCGAACTACCATCTCAAAAACTTGTGCTGAAATATTTAAGGCAGTTAACAATTATTGTGAAAATAATGCAATTGATCGGAAAAATGCATCGGTTTGTGTACTGATAGATCTACTGCTATGACTGAAAGATACACAGGTTTTAAAAAGAATAACAGGCTTAGCGTCAGAAAAATTAGTAGTAACTCACTTCATCATTCATTATGAACATTTAGCAGCAAAGAAATTGTACACACAGCTGAATGACATTCTTCTGGAATCGGTAAAAATTGAAATCAGAAAGGATTATTAAGCAGACATTTTCGTACAAAGAATACATTTTCGTACTTGCTTTCATACCTATCAGATATATTTTCACTGAAAAACGAAATGTATAAATCTAATATAAATCTTAAAGGTAAAACTAATACCGTTTTCAACTTCAACAAGACTGATGTTTTCGAGAAGAAATCGAAACTTAGTTACAAACGTACAGAAGAAAACAACTTTTGATGTGTTTGTTTCTTTCTTTCTTTAGTTTCATTAATGCTAATAACATGATCAGAAGAGCGTTACCAGCGCTATTTTGGAGCATTTAAATGGATTCTCTATGGCGTTGTGGATCAGTATTGTCTCCCGGAATATATGCGTTCACCTGTATAGACTGGTCAGCATACTCACCGGACTTGAATCAAATAAAGCATGTGTGGAACATGCTTGGCCGACGAATTGTTGTCCGTCAACCCCTCCCACATGTCTACCGGAACTTCGGAGAGCATTACTTAATAAAAGCTGCAATATTTCCCAAAATCAGATCGATAATTTTATACTCAGCATGCTTAGGCGTTGTACGGCCGCTATTGCATCGTCTTGGGCGTGCTTACTATGTATTAAACATCATACCAACCGTGTTATATTGCTTTTTGTAAATAGGTTCTTTTTTAAAATATTCCCCAGGGAGTAAAAATCTTAATTTTTATTAATGATGTAGCACCTTTTTTGCTCTTTATCATTTGCTTAAAAGTAGACGTTACAAATAAGTCACATTTATTTTGCTTCTTAAGCAAAATAAAAGCATCCAAAGAAAGAGACAAAATAAGTCACATTTATTTTGTCTCTTTCTTTGCCTGGACTTGCATTATCCTTAATTTATGGACGCGAGTGTAAAAGTATGCATGTAAAAATTTAATGTCAATCAATGCATGAAATTTAAAATTCTCATACCCTATTCCTAACTCTTCTGTTCAAGCTATTTTTAAATCTAATTGGTATAGCCCATACTTTTACAATTATTCCCGGTTAAATATTAAACTGATCTATGTTGGGAAATTAAACAATTTATGAAATTTTTGTCAATTTTTATTTAGAATCTATTATATTTTATCACTCGTGTAGTCAGCTATGTAAACACATTTCTTTTTATAAAAAGTCATGGCTCATTGCGTTTCTTCTATATGTTTTTAAAAAAGAGAATCTTGATAAATGAATCCTTTCTTGAGTCCTGCGTATCACACTAAAGAAACTATTTTCTCTTGATTCACTGGCAAGAAAACCATTAATTCTTTTCCAGAAGTAAGAAACTGGAAAATAGCCACTTATTAACAGCTTGGTCATTTTTAAATAACAGCTGCTCGAATTGTATTATAAAAGAATATATTTTTTGAAACATGGCAGAAATTTGTAAAAGAGTTCCATATATTTGATAAAACCATTTGTATTCTTACTTAGTTTAAATACAAAAGTTGTGCAAGTTAAATACAAAAGTTAAGTAAATCGGTTTGTTATGAATTTATAAACTGCAAATTCTTTCGAAGGTTTTTATATGTATCCAACAAATTTTTCTTTCCTAGAAAGTTAAATTCTCATAATAATCTATGCTAAAAAAAATAAGAATTTATTAATCAATATTTTCTTGCAGATATAGTTGTTGTGAATGTCATATTTTATCTCTTGATCCTGCGTGTATTGGAGATCATTGGCATTCCTTCACTACAAAACACTTGCTATTTGGTTACACATTGCTTGCAGACATGTAATTGAAACTTGATCAAGATACTTTGACTACATTTAGTAGTATAAATAATCTTGCAAGACAATCCAAAACCATGCACTGCAAATGAGATTCTGTTTATGATTTTGTATATTCCATTAAACTATAACTTCATATTTGTTTTACTTCCCAGCTTTTTCTTTGGGTGAATCTTATATCTCAAATCTATTAACTATGATTCTGTTAAACTGAAGATAGTGGAAATCTAAATTACTTTCTAAAATTACATTAAAAAAAAAAAAAAATTCATTACGAAGGTTATGAATTTATTCCAGATAGAAGCCAGTAAATCTCATCAGATGTTGCTTATTCGTATTAATGAAATCCATTTTTTATGTATGTATTGGGCCTTAATGCTTTCATTAAAAGATAGAAAAATTTTTTCATATATATTATTGAAATCATACTTTGAAACTTTTTATTTAAATCTTTCCAAGATGAGATTAATCAGTTTTTACATTTATTGTAACAAGATAAAATGGAAAAAAGAGTTTTAAATGGTTAATTTAGTAAAATTAGTTCTAAATGACTTAGTTAAACGATGTTTTACAAAGTGAGACAAATTGCTTCAAAAATGTATCTCTAAACAGCTTAAACCTCTTAAAACTTTATAATGTGCTTTGAATTTTTTTTTCAATTAAAATGTATGAAGGAAAGCAATGGTTAATGTATTGTCATATTTCCTTCTGTATAAAATGCGTCTTTTCTCACACAGAGAAACTAATTTACCAAAAAAGAAGTGTGTAGAAAGTAATTAATTTTTTAAAGTAATTTTTTTAAATCAAATTAAATAAAGTTTGATTAAGAATAAGTTTTTAATTTGTTTTGTTCTAAAGTTTTTAAATTTTTCAAACTTAAATATTTTAGAGTAATGATCGAAATTTTACCAAAATAAGTTATGTAAATCAATTTAATGTAAATTTATTATGTAATAAATTTTAGAAATACCACTTTAGGAAGTTTGGTATTGTGAATATTTTGCTTTTTAACTCGCACATTAGTCATAAAGTAAAATATAAGCATATTAAAACAAAACAATTTTCATGTCAAAATTTAACATGTATCTGTTTAAATTAATTATTCAAGTAGCAAGTTACTTAAAATATTTTAATATTGAACATTATAAAAATTTATTGTATTTCGCATCTTGTATTGAAATTTCTTTAAATTATAAAAATGAGACATTTTTATAACAATATTTATGACTTTAAATTAAGTATTTTCAACAATATTATGTATATATATATAATATATATTTAGAAAATGTTTATAACATAAATTTTTTGCTTATAGAATTTTATATTTTCATGATTTGTATGTAGTATGCAAAAATTGTATATTTAGCTATATAATTTCTTTCTTATCATCATGTATTCTTTATAATTCCATTAAGAATTACTATGTCTTATTGTCTATCTTAACAGTAATTTTGAACTATAAGTGTACAACACTGAATTTTGAAAATAAATTATATCTATCATTGTGTGATATTCATTGATCATTAATTTTTTTATTTTATTTTTTTTTTATTTTCAAACACGTGATTTCTTTTTTAAAACTTCACTTTTGGTTCCATAGTCATCCAAATAAATTATCGCTCATAAGAAGTAGTTTATGAATATTTTTAAAACCTATAAAGTAATATATATATATATATATTATTCGTCAGACGTTTTCTTCATCATTCTTATCTTTGCAAATTCGAGACAAAATTATCAATATCACACCACAAAGAAAAGATATCGCGGTCAGGACATAAAACACACCATCATATGAGCCTAAGTTTCCCCTGAAGTAACCTGTAGAAGAAAAGAAGAAAGGAAAAATAAGCAATCATAATTTAAGTAAAATTATTTTTTTCGAAAACATTATTAAGATGTATTCTTTATATGTAGTTTATGTTAACCCCATTGTTAGAGTTACATTATCTTCAATTATTAACAACACATTTGCTGAGCAGCATGGCTGAGTAAATTCACATCGAAAATGAAAAGACAATTAGCTATGTTTTTTTAGAAATATATTTATATAATCATAAAACAAATAATAATTCCCCCCACCCATCCTGTCTAGCGTGCCTGAGAATAGGGAGGTCCCGGGTTTGAATACCGGTACGGGCATGAATGTTTTTTTTTTTGTTTTTTTTCTCTCCTGTCGTTGTCCTCACTTTCTACGAATGGGGTGTGAATGGTTGCCTACCATTTAAAGTTGGAAAAGTGAAGCAGCGCACCCGATATTGTATGCCTAGCTGGCTTAAGACAACAACAACATTAATTATTTCTCTCATTCTCACACTATGACTTGGTAGTACTGATTTTTTGGAGTGAAAGATTCTGTTTAGTAACTGTTGAATAAGAAGAGTTAACTTTTGCAACGGTTTGGATTAGTTTTCAATTTCTTCTCGTGAAACACGGGAATATGTCATACTATTATCCTGTCTCGTAAGCTTTTAAAAATCCTTGAAAATGTTTGAAAGAAATGCTTCTTATTCGATGTTTTTTAAAAACATTAAAATGGTCTTATAACTTTTGAAAGTTTTAGTTTCTTCACAAACAAATAAAACAATTATTATCGCGCGCGCGCGAAAACATTGATTTCATTTTAAATTTTATATTTATAAAAATCTCCTTCATTTTGATTTCGAAATAGCAGTTTAATATTTGCCAATCATGTTATCTTTTTGTGTGTACAATAAATTCAAAGCAACCGACTGCCTTTAGCGGTCACATGATCACATTTCCTGTTTATTAGTGGAGGAAAGAGTTCTTTTTTTTCATCCTGCATTTCTTAACGTAATTTAGAGTGCAGGTAAATGTGTATTTAATAATGCGTGACTAGAAAATTCTGAGTCTAAATTTTGCCCGAAAGTAAATTGTCATATATTTATTCTGCACGATGAAATTATTAAATGTTTGAGTTTGATGAATGGAAGTGTTGAAAGTCGAGAGCACATTGATTTACTTTCGATAAGAAAATTTTCAATTAACGTGATTGGAAATTATCTAAATGATAAAAGATTTTTCTTTTATTTAAATAATTCACAATTGCCCATTTATCTGACGAAGCTACATTTATAAATATGGTACTATTGGCTCGACTGTGGCTAAAAACTATATCTGAGATGTTGAAATTTTGTGGATTCTTAAACCTAAAGAACCATTTTACTTATAAATCCAGTGATATCATTAAAAAAACTATTTCATCGTATGTTTCTTGATAATGTAATTGCTACAAAATTTTGCAAATCATGCAGCATTTGAAATGCCATATTTGCAAAATCTCTTGCAAGAAAATCTAAATAAGAATTTCATTTGTTTCTTTGATGAAAATCTCAATTAATGAAACAAGAATATATTCGTGTCCAGTTTTGGTGTCGGAAAAGACCTTTTAATTTTGTATTTTAGATGTTTGGCATAGTGGATCATTTAACATATTTGAAGGATTTATGTCTGCAGTTGTAAAATTGAAACTTTCCAAGGCCATACAAATCTTGATGGATGCAACCATAGTGAATTGGAAGTTTTATTGCATGCTTCAGAATTATTTAAGAGAATTTACCAAAAACTTGCTTTGTAGTGGTAGCTGTGGTCTCCATATCATGCATAATGCTTTCTCGGCTGGGTATGCGGCCAGCACATTGTGAGTAGTCAATTTTTCAACTGCGGTATATTAATTGCTTAGAATGCTCTTGCTCGTAAGGATTTCTTAAAGGTATTCGGTTGAGAATCCAAAAAAAAAATGTTTACAGTACGGGTAGGTGAAAATGTATTAGCTAATGAAATTGCTATATCTTCTTTTCAATATTAAAAAGCATATTTCTTTTGCTGATACAATTGAGAATAACCAGCCTTAGTATAAATAATGGAACTATAAGAATGTGAAATTTATTTTTATATTACTGACAATTTTTTACTATCAAACTAAAAGCTATTCACTCTATTGCAGAAGCTGTAATGCCTTTTTTTTTTTTAAACGAAAACTCAAAATGATAAACCAGTGCTATTCTTTCTGCTTAAACATTTAAAAAAGAACACTACTGAAACGTTTTATATTATATTCTACTACTCGTTGGTAATTATTAATTCTGCTACTCCTTGGTAAAATATTTTGTCTTTAAACATTAATGATCTCAAAATTCACAAGCCAACACTAAAATATAGATGAGAGAATTCTTTCAGAAAAAATACAATTATTAATTGTTTTAAAAAATAACTGATCATCAAGTTTGATTTTTTAAAAAAGACTTTAAAAATATCTTATCAGTGTAATAATGAAGTTACTTGAAAAATCTACACTTTGGTATAAAATAATACATTTTTATCCCATTTAGATCTCAGAAATATGGCAAAAAGAAATGCTTAAATAAAATTAATCTTGTTTTAAAAACAACAATTAAAGCAAAACAAATAATTGAAAATGGAAGTAAGGAAATTGTGGTAGATATTCAAAACTATTGGAGTAATGTGGTTTTTTAAGCATATTTATTTTATGCATTTTCTCCAGAAAATTTAGATGCCAGTGCATTTTTCTATGAAGCAATGAATGTTTGTAAATACATGAATAGAAGGGAAAAATAGTTGAGGTTTTATTATTATTTAATCTTGGAAAAGCAAGAGTTAAAAAGAGTTTAGTTTCAACAAAAAATAAAATTAGCAGAGAATATAAAGTTTTGCTATTACGCAATAAGCTATTTGATTCAATTAATGGCAATGTCAATAAAATTAATATAACAAATTCTTTACACATTTATATTTCTTATGTGAGAATAAAAACACATGGCACATATTTAGAAAAAAAATCCCAGATTGAGCTATCACAAAATAAGAAAAGCAAAAACCCAACTATATAAGAAGAATAACATATTTTCATAATTCCGCAATCTAACGGTTTAAATAAATCCGCTAAAAGAAGGAAAGAAAATTGTTAAAAAATAAGAAATACAAGATTTAGAGAGAAGAAAATTGACAGAGACTTATTTCAGTTAAAGTGTTAATATTTATCTATGCAGTTTGTGCTATAAAAGTGAATATTTTTAACACTTTTCTAAAAATGTAATTAATTTTTAATTTGGATTTTTTAATGCTGAAAGAAGAAAACCATTTTCAAATTACTTTCAACATTTAAGAATGCATAATTAAATTCTGTGTCTTATGCATATTTCATTTAGATTATATTTTATCAAAAACAGACATTATTTTAATTTTACCGTGGTTTTTTTTTCACTAACTTTTGATTTTAATAATTGCTTTAAAATGCTTTATTCTCTTTATGGGTAATTATTCTTCCTCTTATATAAAAATTAATTCATATTTAATAGTTCTTCAACACTGATCCTATATTTAATTTTACGTTCAAGTAGTGTTAAAAAATTAGTTGCAATTCTTTATCAAAAATATTTGAATGGAGTTTATTTTTTACAGTCTTAATTTATAACTATTTATCATTATTAAATTTTCTGTATTTTATTTTGGATCAGTATTTTTAAATAAAAATATAAGAGAAAAAGATGTATTTCATATATATTTATATTATATCACAAACATAAAATGTTACTCTAGAGTTTGTTTACAGAACGTAAGCTAACTCTACTTTCATTTCATGTTTATTAATATTCATTCATTCCATATTGGAAATTAGTACTATAAAAATTATTCAACTATTAGGTCTATTTGCTCGATTATAATCATTTGACTTTACAAAAAGCTTTTTTCAAAAATTATATTTAATAATTTCTGTTACTAATTTAGGAAGTTTAAAATAAGATTCTTTAGAATATTTTTATCACTGACTACTTAAGTTATAATAATCCTAAAAAATTCTTAACTTACCTAAAAAAAAGTACTATTTATATTTTTTAGCTATCAAAACATGATATCATTGTTATGCCAATAAAAATGTGCTATATTTCAATAAACTTTTAACAGTTAATTTAAGATTCATATTATATCCTTAAGGAATCCTTAAAAACTCCCTAAATTTTTTTCAGTTGTTTGTATAAACAAACCATGATTATAGAAATTCCTTCTATAAGTAACGGATGTAAAAAAATATAACTTAATCATCTTTTGGAAACTAATACTAAATAAAATATTCATTATTAGGTAAAAATCTTATGAAAATAATGTCAAGAATTTAAGGATGCAAATCTGCTATCCAGATTCAAATAATATTAAGTTGAATATCTTTATCTTTACTTTGTAATTTCTTATCTTTTATTTTAAACAGAAAAAGAAGAATTCTTTTTCTTTTCTTTTCTATTCATTCATTTTAAAAATTCAGTAAATGAATAATAATTTTTATTAATGTTTGGTATAAAGTATTTTTTTTCATTTGATTCATCGAATTATCAATTGATCGATAAATTATTTCCAAATCAAAATGCACGAAGTTAGCTAATTTGTTATAAAGACAAATCACATGTTATAACATCAAAGGGATTATGCAGATAAAAAAAATTAGTAACATTTAAAAATATACCACAAAAAAGAAGACTTAATTCATTCATTTGTGAATTTCGGTGGTATGTTTTGTATATTCATAAGTTATATGAAAAATTTCGATGATATTTGTTTTAGCCAAAAGTTACTTATCATAGTACCTAGGAGTTTTTGAAGCATTTTTTTCTAGGATAAAAATTTTTTAATAGTTTTTCACTAACTCTCAATTATGTTAAGTGCAAAGGCCTATTTTCATTAATTGAAATTAAATTCTTTTTTCTTGAAATTTCTTCTAAATGAATTTTTGTGATTTAATATTGTTATTTCTAATCAACAAATCTTTATATATTACTAATGTTTATATACATTTACATGAAGCGCAAAAAATATCGAATTTTTGCTAAATAAGCTATTTAAATATGTATGCAATAAATTGAAATGTAAAGTAAATCCTCTGATTGTTATTAAATAATAGCTAAAAAACTGGCCTCAAGTATCGTTTGTAGTTTGTATTAAAATACGATAAAATTAAAAGAATATTCAAACTAAATGTCTGTCTTTGCGGAAAAATAAAAATACGCTTGAAAATCAAACGAAGAAAAAATTTTTTTTCCTTCTGCTTTATTCCAATGTGAATAGAGCTGTCCAACGTGAATGGAGCAAACTCATGGATTTTTACAATTCCTTTCATCTTCGCTACACATATCAGGATCTGTTATTAAATAAAACTGAAAAAACACGAGTTTAAATATGTTGAAAAAGTTAACATTTTAAAAGGAAATTGATAAGTGATAATTAGTTTTTTTTTCTTGATACAGAGTTTAAGCTTCAAATCAAAATTAGAATGAAATTTATTATGAATGTAATCATTCTAGTTTCATAATTGTTTTTTAAATTGTTTTTAAATCTGACAAAATATGGATTCTTTAAAGAAATAAAACCAGATCTCGGAACTATTAAACAATATGTAAAAAAATTTCTATTGAAAGGTTCTTACACTTTTATAATATACATCTTAAGTTTTGTGCTTCCATCTTGGATAGTTTCGATTACTGTAGGTACTCAATGATATTCGAATATTTAATAATAGTTAAGATTTAGCCTTTTATCTTTTGTTTTCATTAATTCTAGTTCAATCATCAGAAGAAATGGGCAGTTGATTTAATTTCCGATATTTTATAGCCTCTGGTAAAAACTAACAAACAAATTTCACCTTTGAAGGGTGTTTCCAAGTTACAGTTATTGAGATAAAATATTTTACCGTCACTGAAGAAACATACAGAAGAGTTACATTAAACTTCAAACTTAAAATATAAATATAAATCACTTGTCAAACTGTTTGAAATTTGTGAAGAGAATAAATTTGTCTTGCGAAAGTAATAAATGCTTTGAAATTGTACAAACGACTTTACATTGTACTCATTAGTTCAGATTGATATCACAGTCTGATATTTTTGAGCGATTTAAGTAGAACCAACTTTTTTTTTAATATTGATTACTCGAATAACTTTTTAATGATAAATTTAATAAAACAAATAATCCGAAATATTACTAAACTATCATGGTTTAAGCCCGCCCACTATAACAAAGAAGGTCAAGTCGGTTGGTGAGAGAATCGGAATTTTAATTTCCCTAGGTCGAAAATGGCACAAAAAGAAAATATTGCTTTAGTTTCTAATCATGTTAACTTTGATAAAAAAATAAAAAAAAAAAAAAAAACTTTCGATTTGATTTTCAAATATTTTCCTCAAAAATATGAAGCTTAAAATGGCTGCTTCCACGAAAATTGCAGTAAAACACTACTGCTTCAAGAATAAGGATGAAGATATATACTTCTAATTCAACTCAATCCGCGATCACATTACCATATATTAAATACGCTTCATCATTTTAAAGTAAAGGATTATTAGGATAAAAATCAAGTCATTCTTACACCTTAAAGACGATAAGGATGATCATTAAAATTTGTGATTTGCAAAAATGAAATAAAGCATTTAGTTAATTCTGTTTTCGTCATGAGCGAAAATAATATATTATGTAAACATTGGACTATTCTTATACTGAAAAGCTGAAAGACTGTATATATTCCATGGCTTTTACCAAATTTTTATTTTCATACCGGCTAAAACAAGTAAAACAAGTTTGCATTATTAATAGCATAGTCCGAAGTAAAATCAGTTATCAAAAAAGTAAATCACATATTGTAACATTTATTTTACTTAAAACTATTTAAAATATATTATAAATGAATGAATTATGAAAATTAATTAATGAGAAATACAAAATTTTAATTTTATCAGAAATTATTCATGTATAGCAATAAAATCGAAATCTTATGTTGAAAAGTTTTGACATTCAAGTTTATCTGTAAATAATTCAAAACTTACCAATTAAGGGAGACATTGTAAAACTCATGGGCGCATATAGGACGATTCTCGATGACATAGCCATTGTTCTTTTGTCTTTTTCAATGAACTTGTTAATTATGCCAGGTAATCCAGTTGTATTCCCACCAATCATCAGACCACACAAACAAATAACAAACATGGTAGTATAGAAACCAGATACCCATGGCATCAATACACATGCCAAGCCCATTATAGAAAAGCAAAAAACACAAAAATTAGATCTTGACATGCATCCCTTGTCAGTGAGAATCCCAAGGACAAAACGACCTAAAGTGTCAAATAGTGCCATGGCTACTACAAAATACACTTCCTTGTCTTCTTCTACATGCTTGTCCCTGACAACATCCACTATAATGGTCCACCACATGTAAACGACATAGAAATGTGAACTCTGAATTAAAGTTAAAATTATGAACAAAGGGCTCCAGAGAACACTTAAAGAGTCACACTTTGATTCTTTTTTAATAGGAGAAGTTTCGATTGGATTTTTTTGTATAATGTTATCTATTTTGTGATTGTTTGCGCCTTGTTCTACGGTTTCTCCATTCAATTCATGACAATCCAACGTAATCGGTTTCCACTTCCCATTTAACTCTTCATATTGTTCTGAATTCTTTTCAAATTTTTGTTCTATAGACATGGGTGATTTTAAAATGTTTGATGTTTTTGTTTCAATGATGTTGATGAAATTATCTGGCTCTTGATTTATTATTTCCTTATTTGAATGCTTCAATTCATCGTAGGAAATATAATTTTCAGTGTAGTTAAGAGAACCATTTTCAGCCAAATTTGTATTTACAATGACTTGTGAATTATGGTTGTTGCTTAAAACAAAAATTTTGTTTGATGCATTAATTTCTGTTATCCCAATATCCTTTTCATTGTTGGTTTCAATATTTTTTCCTCTATTGCCTGCATCATTAATTTGACTTGTGAGTTTCGGTTTGTGTAAAAGCATGGCTGCTGGAATGCCATTGAGTAGGAAACCACCTACAATTAGGAATGAGCCAGATAATCCATAACCTTTCATGATCACTTCAAAGATAGGTGGAAATATAAATGCTCCTAGTCCACAGCCACCACAAGTGATGCCATTGGCCACTGCTCTATATTTGTCAAAATGTTGATTTATAATTTCTGGAAGTAGTGATGTAGCCCAACCACAGCCTATTCCTGCAAAATAATATATATATATATATATATATATATATATATATATATATATATATATATATATATATATATATATATATATATATATATATATATATATATATATATATATATATATATATATATTGTTATTCTGCCATGTAAGATTGACATATAAATGACAATATTTTAAATTAAATAATTATATTGTCATTTATATGTCAATCTTACATGTCAAAATAACAAGATAGTTTAACAATAAATATATATACACCATATTTATAGTTCATCAAGCTTCATGTATTCTATAAAAGATTTGTGTTATTAAGTTTAAAAAATTAAATCTTGCTTAGTTTAGCAAAAATGTATTTAATACTTTTACTTATGCGTTGTAAATATATGTAACTAAAAACATTTTTAAAATAATTTATTTATAATTAATCAGCCAATTGTTATATGGGATAATAAAGTATATATTTGTATAATTTTAAAATTACGATGGCTTGATGGTAAAGGAAAATTTATTATTAATGTAACTATTTTTAAAAACTTCTACTGCACTTTAAAATGCATTAAATTTGAAAAGCGAAAAAGAAAATTTTAAAAAATCAATCATAATACAATATTTATTTAAAATATTTTCCATAAATTTTATGTGACAGTTAAACATTACTTTGACATGAATTATTCCCAAATTAAGGGACATTAATTAAGAACATAAAGATGGCATTAATTATTCACTAACAGATTATCTTCTCTGAATATCTGAATTCAAAATTCTTAGATAAAAAAAGTACTTCATTGCAAAAACATATTCAAAAAATTAATTTTTGGCTGATTTTTAACTAACATACAAATTTGTATGTAGGGAATGCATTTATTATTCTTCAAGTAAAGAGTATTTTCTAAAAATATTATAAATATTATTTAAATGAATATTTGTGTTGACTACTTGTGTTCCCTTTTTTCATGATATTGTGGAATACCCGAGATATTGTGACACGTGTATATATATATATATACACGTGTCACAATATCTCGGGTATATATATATATATACACACGTGTCACAATATCTCGGGTATTCCACAATATCATGAAAAAAGGGAACACAAAGTACGTATTTGGCAACCCATATATATATATATATATATATATATATATATATATATGGGTTGCCAAATACGTACTTTTGTTTGTACTTATTAGCGCTGTATTTTATTTCTATTTAATAAACTTTCATTTATTCTGTACTTTATTTGTATTTACCATTTTATATAAATATATTTATGTATAGACTTCAGTTTATTGATAATATATAATATGTAGGAATTTTTAATGATCTCTGCCTGCAATTGTCATCAAAAAATAATTACAATAACTGAATTAATATATTTCAATCATTTATAATATCATTTCCATTTATCAGTAATATATTAGACTGAAGGAATGAAATAGTCTACGGAAACTCAGTGATTATCAAGAGTAGTCAATTGTTAACTTGATGATATATGCATTATTTTTTTAGTATGTTGGAAATATTTTTTTTTGTTACATTTGAGGATTAATCATTAAACTAAAAAAATAAAAAAAAATTTTTTTTTTTTGGAAAAATTGAAATATTGACATTTTTTTATTTTTAATAATCGAAATTTAGATTTGATTTTCTGCATATTACCAATGTGAACAAATTGTGAGAGTTGCACAAATTATAAACATCTATCCTCGTATTGCTTAACAAGTTGCGCCTTATATCATATGTTACTATGAAATGTTTTCAATGATTATTATATTGTTGTATATTTAGAGACTCAGGTATATCCTTATCAAACTATACATTAGTGAAATTTTAAGATTAATGTATACTTTTATGAGCAATATAATGTACTTATTTTCTTATTTCATAGAATTTAACACTATTACAAAATATTATTTATAAGATAGATCCTATCTGATATATTTTCTATCAAGCATATTACACGTACAATGTTAAATTAATTAATAAATTTCAATATTAAGATAATTATAGAAAACATGTAGCTCCTTACCGTATAATAATCCTAGACATATGTCTATAGCTACGATATCTTCAGCAAAGTAACAGAGGACATTACCCAGTGCACATAGCAAACAACCAACGAAAGTTACCTCTTGCAGTCCAAATTTGTCCCCAAAATATCCTGCAAATGGACCTGAAAGTAGAAAATAACTTGTGTTTAAGTACTTTGTAATGCACAGAAATTTATAATATCATCTTCCTAGAACTTTACTTTAACGAATAGGAATTATAAAAATATATTAAAAATAATTTGTGATGTATAATACAATTTTGTTAAACTAAATGTGTGATAAGTTTGTGATTTTAAATAAATATAATTTAATTAAGGGCTCAAATTCTATAGTTATAATATTAAAGAATATGTTGATCAGGTTATTTCAATGAATTGTTAAATAAATTAGATTATATAAACTACAATAAAACAAAATAAAAAATTGTAACTCTCAAGTAATTATGTTAATAATATGAAATTTAATCAGGTTTTTTTTTAAATAATAATGTAAATTGTTTCAATAAATTGCCTTTAATGTAATTTCAATGAAGCAATGAAACCACTGTAAAAGTATATTAAGTTTACTAAAAGGAGATCAGAAAATCAGACATGAAATAACGTCAGAAATAAGACGTTTTTAAATGAATAATCGTTATTGAAAGATTAATATAATGTAAACTGACAAATATATAAAGATTTATATGCACTTTTCTGATGGGCTATCTTTAACATGTATCATTACTTTAGTAAGAATGATAGAGTTAAAATGTACATAATCAAACATACTTTCTGAATTAAAAAACTATTAAAAGAAAATAACTGAAAATTATTGCGCTATAAAGAAGTTTCTGGTTGTGTTTTATTAAAATAGCTTAAGAGAGATAACTCAGTAAATAACATTCTAGAAATCATCACCTCTCTGCAGGAAAATAAATATGTTTTTTGGTATTTTATGTTCTTTGATTCACCAATGACGTAACATAATATTCAAGTGTAAGTTTTAAAAACAATACTTATGAAAAAACCATGAAAATTAAGCTAAGCACTTTCTCAATAATAAACTATATTGAATTTAACATTAACGCAGTAAAAAGAATTTTTCATTTCAATTCATATTGAATTGCTGTTTTTTTAAGTACAGATGTTATATTTTTATCCAAATATTTATTTATATTTTAATAATTCTATATATATATATATATATAAATAGATAGCTATAGATGCATAGACTTTATTGCCGATTGTCTTCAGTAAAGTATGCAAATTAGATTACGTTAAATATTACATTAAAGAAAAATTGAGGATTTGCTGATTTTTTATATCAAGGCAGAGGAGTGATCTCAATTATTTTTATGTAAGATGCTAGAAACAAAAAGAGGAGTGCAGTAGATACGAATTCCAAAATGCATAAAAGCCCTGACTAAATTATTTTTAATCAACTTGCTGGGCTGTGCTTAGGAAACGATTTTATTTTTACTCTGCCATTTTGGACCACATTTAAAGCTTTAGGTAAGAATATGTCCCCTTTTACTGATACCCCAGTTCACAGTACTCATATAAATGAACAAATTAAAATATTCATGAAAAAAAAATTATTATGCATTCTGTAATTTAGAATTCATTTTTCTGAAACACCAAGCCGATTTATGTAATTCCTGCAATTAAAAATTCCCTTTTTTCCATTTTTTTTTCAACTCACTTTTAATAATACTTATATTGCGATTAGTAAAAGTTGTTTCTAACAGTGTTCTGTGTTTTCTTAAGTCAAAGTCTTTATTTTCATGATAAAATGAATCTGCTCGTTTTCAGCCTGCAACAACTAATAATATACTTTTTGATATTATATCTCCACATACTGATATTATATCACCAAATATTTAATTTTGAAATTGATTTTTGTTTCTTAATTTCATATTAATTTTCATGTGTACCTCAATAGAAAACACATGAGCGAATAATTGATTATGCAGTCGTGGTGACATCAGATACTGAAATACCAGATTTTCTTCAGAAAACAAAAAATAGGTTTAACGCAACAAGCCTTTACTTCAATCAATTTACCTGTCATTAGCTTTAGAAGCTTATTCTGAAATGCGCTGCATTCTATCCATTATATTTCGTGGGATAATTAAAACAATTATTTCTAGAAAATCGTATACTCTATTTTATACAAAAATTATATATTTTAAATCCCTTATTTGACTCGTTTTCAAACATTTTTATGTCGAAATTTTTTTGTTATTAAAAGCAGTTACATATTTCTTTAACAAAATCTTTTTGAAAGTTTTGAAACATTACCAATGTACAAAATTATTACATTTATAAAAAAGTAAAAGAAATATGAAAATCACTTAAAAGCATATGCAAAGCAAATGCAGTCTTTTAGATTTTCATGCAGAAAAGAATTGAGCAATAACAGTAAAAACAAGAAAGGTAAATACAGTGCAAAATTATTTTTAAAAATATATTTATTTACAAATTTGACGACGGAAAGTAATTTATTTATGCTAAACATTATCCGCCACTAATAATAAACGGCAGATGTCATGGGTTTTTGTATATCTCAAGGAACTATTCCATACATCAGCAGAAAAAAAACAGCAAAAAACGTAAAGAATCCATTTGTTCTACAAATCTGTTTTTCTTGTACCTACAGCAACATGGATCTACATATTGAAAGGATGGTAAAGCAAATGCAAATTAAAGGAATTATATTTTTCTATAATCTCACTTTATGTCACACAAAAATTCTTTTATAATCTTAATTTTTTGTAAGCACCCGTTTTGTTCAATAATGTTTTTCCACTGAACACTAACATTGAAATACCTGACCATTACATTTGAAAGTAAGATTTATTTTACTTTCAAATGTAATGATCAGGTAAGAACGGGGTTTGATGATACTTTAAAGATGACATTCTGTCTCTTATTGCCCTTTTATGATGAGCTTGACATTGAAATGCAGGCAGCTTACCAGTCTAAGTTCATTCCATGGCATTTGAACATTCACTCTATTTTGGCTTTAGAGCAGACTAATCATAGATAATAGGCTACGCACTCTTATAGTAAGGGAGAAAACTATTTTATTCTCCAACAGGTTTAATTTAGTTTAGTTTATCACTCTATGATCATTTTTCTCACGTGAAAACTTATCCGATCGAAACTTACTATTTAAAATGGAATTCAGATCACTATAAGCGTTATATTTGAGATGGGGATAACTAACAGTTCAAACGTAGGCCAGAGTGTTAATATTCAACTGCCACTTTGAACATATTAAGCACAATAGACATGTATTTTAAAAAAAATGTCAAAATTCATTGCCCGATCAATGGGAGATGACAGGGATCCTCCTACACTATCTTATCTAGTTCAGTGATCTCCCACACTATCTTGTATTTTGTTGGACCAAGAAAATACTATTTTCTAACTGCAGTGCGCCAGTCCAGACTAGTTAATAGCCTACCTAGCCGCTGGTATGGCGGTGAACCTCCAAAAATGTAGTCGATTCGCCGTAGGACAAGCCAGGCGAAATCCTCTATCAATCCAACTTGGGTGCATCACTCATTAGCTGTATTTATTGAAGCAATTAAGTTTACGTGACAAAGCGGGAATGCGTAGTAACGCCCTCGCAAAGAACGTCACTATTACATGTGATGGCTAGGGTCACAAGAGGGACTTTGTGGGAAAGTGGGCCATATTCATGTACAGCTAGAGAGAAACCTAGAAAATCTAGCACGTACTCCGAGCTGGCATACAACTCTATTGTTGTTGCAGGGTGAGCCGCAGTCCTCCCATGAAAGATGGTCATCAAAGATGGTGAATGCTGCGTGTGTTGCTACTAGAGTTCTTGGTGGTTAACTTTTAAGCGTCAACTAGCAGCTACGGCCGTCGTAGTGATGAGTAGATGCTTCCTGTCGAGCAGTATAACAGTTCATATATTCACAAGACAATGGCATCGAAGAGCTGACGTATGTAGTTTCCAAAGAGGGGCTACAATAATCTCTGCTTTGGCAAAAGTTCTTGTAAACTGTAGAAGAATTCATGCGCACTCGATGGTGAAATTTAAATATTAACTATGGAAATTCTGCCTTAGACGTCTGAGAAACCATTACTGTGGTTGGCTAAACGCATTTTGTTGGACTTGCTTCGTATTTGAGGAAGCTACTGTTAAAGTTACTAGACAATTCGCTAAAAAAACCAATACTATGTAATTGTTTGTAAAGCATTAATACATGGTAATCTTTAGATTCCAGGTTCCTTTTGTAATTGTATGGTATTCGGCATTGAGAGGTTTTCTTGTCATCGACATGGTAGTACTTTAAAGGGTCTCTACATGGCACGAGGCTAAATAAAACTATGTGGAAAGTTGTAAACCTGATCAGATATGCTCTTTACTTATTTTTGTTTGCTTTGGGCTAAAGTCCATTGATACATTGCGTGGTGCAGTAGCGTCGTAAATTTATTTAAAGAATATTTCATAAGATTAAAGGAGACTATTGATATCTTTTTAAAATCAGAATTTTATTTCAATCGTTTTACGCATATTTCATATTCTGTGAAAATCTTTCTGGGTGGAATACGTTATGAAACTACTACTACATGATCTTTGTCTGTTTATTGGGAAAATGTTGTTATTTCGATCTTTAATTGTATAAAAACGTTATATTTTTTCACAAATCGTTATTTGGGAGCTACGTTGGCGTAGTTAGTTAGCGCATCGTTCTCATTACCATAAAGTACTGATTTCGAATTCCGGCTTAAAGGATGATTCGTCATATTTGCTAAAGGCTGCTGAAGCACATTAAAACCAGGAGTAGTCACAATGTCCTCCATGTGAAATGATGCCTCTGGGGTGGCAGGCCAAGTATTGGGGTCTTCCGCTTGATCTTTGCTACAAAATCACGAAGACTCCACCCAGATACTTCTATCTGATTGGTAGAGCCAAACTTAAAACTAGATACAGCGAACCATGCTCATGCCAAAACAACAAATTGTTATTCATATGTCAGTAGTGGATATGAGGGAGAAACAATAAGAAATTTCATACAATCTTTTCTATGAAAAATATTTCGGATATCTAAACTAATGTTGTGTGTAAATTTATTGCAAAATTTTGTCTTTTTGCAAGTCAAATTATTAAAAAATATTTTTAGATTTTTATTCCTCATTTGAAAAGAAACGAAAGGATTTCGTTAAAAAATTTATAATTTTAAAATGTCCTGAAAAATGACATTTTGATTCTTGTGTGTCAAAAAGCTTTTCTAGCTAAAAAAAAGAAATTCGAATGTCTATGCCAATTTCTTGGAATCTAAAAATAGTTATGTCTTTCTCTTGAAAAAACTAAGTGCAAGTATTTTTTTAGATTTCTTAAAAGTGTCCCATTATATTTAATTATAAAAGCTATGTTTTTAACGTTTATTGGTGTTTTCATAAAGCAAATGAGAGAAATTTCTATGCACTGCTGGAAAACAGTAGAAGGACAGTCATATTTTATAAAGTATGCTTTAAATTTTAGAGCAATTAATGTAATTTTTATTTTAGCTAAAATTTTCTTTTATTTCCAGTGAATGGGGTTTATTAATCAATAAGAAAAATATTATAAAATAGTATTTAAGGATTTTTGGTTTGTGAAAAAAGTAGGACACCTGCAAAAAATATTCTCATTTTGAAATATGTAGCAGTTTAATATGTTAAAAACATACTTTTTTTTAACTGTCTTTCTTTCAAAAGATATATTTTGTTGAAAAAAATCCTCAATATTTGTACACTTAAAATACCTAGGGGAAAACCATTAAGTGAATTTCAAAACGGCCTAATTGTGGCAATGTAAAGATGTGGGTAAAGGTGTAAGAGTAATTTCAAAGTACTTACACATCAGTCCAAACACTGTTTCTAACTTCTTGAAAAATCTAAAGAGTCAGAAAAAACAAAGATTCGCAGACTTAAAAAATTGACTATGTGTAATTAAGGAAAAATCTTTAAAAAACTTTAAAAAAAAAAAAAAAAAAAAAAAAAAAACGCGTGGAAGCATTGGAAAAGCACAAGACCCATCTGGCTTCACACATGTAACCTGAAGAACGCTTTACAACTACATAAAAAATCGGATATGTTCATATTCAAGAAAAGAAAGCACCGTCCTAAATGGAACGAAAGGTACATTGAACACCGGCTATAGTGGGTCAAAGAACGCATGTCTTGGAACTTCGAATGGACTTCAATCATTTTTTCTAATGAAAAAATAATTCAATTTAGACGGCCCAAATGGTTGTCAATATTATTGGCATTGCCTGGGTACACAAGAAGAAACTTATTTTACCTAATAGAAAAGCGGAGGCAGTTTAATGGTTTGGATATCAGTTGGCTACGCTGGAAAGATCTATCTAGTGTTTCTGGATGAAAGACGTAAACATACAGATTACATTCAAATTTTAAATTTAGAGCTTCTTCCCTATGGCACTAAGCTAGGCAGAGAAAATTGTAATTTTCAACAATATGGAACATCAAATCAGACGGGCAATGGTGTTAAAAATTGATTTGAAACAAATAATGCTCGGGTTATGCCATAGCTCAATAGTGTTTAAAATATATGGTCACAGTTACAGTTCGGCGTGTTTACGACAGAGACAAGCAATATAAATCTATGATCGAACTTCGAGAAGCTTTGAATTGCGTTTCGGACAATTTTTGACAAACCAAAATTCAAGACTTATATGATTCAATGGCAAATAAAGCTTTTGAAGTAATTAAAGCAAATGGTAGAAGAATTCTTTATTAACAAGATTTTTACTTTCATTAATTAGAACTATCCTTCTACTTTTTTCACAGGTTATAATGTGAATGAAATTAATTTTTAATTATAATAAGCAAGAGTAGATTTTTTTATTTCAAATTACGAGCATAATTATCTGATTGTATATAAGTTTCTAAAAACGCTGCAAAATGAAATTATTTAGTAAAAATTCAAAGGTCTTCTCATATTTGAAAAAAAACCAAGTGTCCTACTTTTTTCCAGCAGTGCACGTATCAATACCGTTTTTACACTTACGTATTTATAAAATGCTTTTTACGCTTTAGTATCAGTTGTACACAAGCAAATTTTTATTTTATACAAGTAGATTATCACATCTGCTGAGTTATATAAACTATTTTTCAGTTCTGATTAATAAATTTGGAGTATGTCTTTTTTTCACTATTTTATCTAATTTAAGGCCTTTCATTGAAAAGGAAGAATGGAATGAAATCACTCTGTTTTTACATGTGTGTGATAAAAATTTTAAAAAATGTATCATTAGCCTTTCGTCATGATTTCTTCATGGAAATGCAGGTAAATTTTGTTAGGCAAACATAGATTTTAATACAACACGAGCCTTATGTTGATTTTACGTGATATATTCAAAATTACAATAAAAAGGAACTCAAAATATGTATCTGAGCGTTTTATACTGAACACAAGAAGATAAAGTTTCATTATATATATATATATATATATATATATATATATATATATATATATATATATATATATATATATATATATATATATATATATATATATATATATATATATATATATATATATATATATATATATATATATATATATATATATATATACAATGAATCCCAACGCAACTTGAAAAATTTAATGCGTTGGATATATTCATTAGCGATTCAATCTATTCATTATTAAATTATGTGCAGAAGATTGTTCTACATATTCAAATGATCTCGGAAAAAAGTCTTCTGTTGTAAAGTCATTCCTAAACTTCTTAATGTATCATACTTTTCACCACTGAAAAGTCTTATGCAAATTTAATTAGTAATTTTAAAATTAGAGTGCATATTTATGTAATATTAATGAAAATCTCAACTCTAAATTGCAATAAAGTCTAGTAAAAAAAACTATTAAATGCATCTTAAACATTATTTTATTTCATTAATAACTATGCATATTTTGAAGTCTTGAATACCAGCCACTCTTTCAGAAGGAAAAAGCAGTTAATCAATTTGAAAGAATTTCCTTCAAACTCATTAAGAATTCAAAAATTGCAATCCTTTGCTTTTAACGCGTAAGGGGGATATTTTTTTGTCTAGCTGTTATGTTATCATCCTCATTGCCTTACATCTCTTTTTACTATAATATTGATTAAGGAAATTTTCATAATTTGTGTCTTTTTACTGGTAAAATTTCATGATTAATTCAGTATACTTAAGTAATATATATATATATATATATAATTTAAGTTTCGTTTCTTACAAAAACTGTGCAATAAATAAAGACAACGGTAAATGATTTAAGCATATTTAATTAAGTAGATTTTTGAAAAACCATAGAATTATATTTTATAATAATGTAAATTATTTTATGTCGCACATATTTCTTCACAATTACTTTATATCTTGTCTGAAATAAATCTTAAAATTTAACATCACACGTTTGCAACGCTGACGTATGCAAGTCATTAACATTGCAGTGACTGGCAGGTGTAGTGTAATATGTAAATACTATATAAAAAGAGAAGAGATTGCCAATTTAAAATACGGTGATTGTTTTTCCAGTGTTATTCTGTAAGCTGTTTAACCTCGATGAAGACACTGAGCGTCTCGAGCTGAGTGAACTGTCCTCAAGACATCTATTTTTTCATTTATCGGTGAATGAAAACCTATATGATGCGATGAACAATGTATATGGACAACGTAATGTGTTAACACCATTTTTATTGATGAATCCCGCCTTTGCCTGAAACACCACTGCTTTATCCTCAGAGACTGGGAATAAAGCAATGAAAGACTGTTGAATTGTTGCGTTAAGCGTCACTATACTAATCCTACAACCAGTACCATAGTTGCGGATAATATTCCATTTCACTCTCACACCTCTCTGGAACCCAATGAGTAAGTGGAACAGCCAGTGTTACATCTCTAAGTTGTTGACGCTCATGTTCTCTATCTGTTTTCATCATATTTCAACAGAATAATTCATGACCACAAGTGGCATGTAATATTCAAGAGTTTTTTATCCTTAAAGTTCAATTGTTTCTTAGATCTGCTTGCTCCCCCAAACTACTGTCAATCGAGAACGTTAAATTCATGCTTACACAACAACTAGCTAGTGATACACCACCCAATGTTATACCAGATCAATTTTAACAATATGAAAAAACTGCATATACTGTTATGCCCCAAGGATATGTCCGAAGCCTCTTTTATTCTATTCCGAGCTGTTTTTCAGATGTTCTATCTAATAATATGTTACACTAACTACTAATTTTGACATTATTCATACTTCTGAAGATGCTGGAATTCCAATCATTTGATGTTTGTATAATGTGTAATCCGTTAAAATACATTTTGCTGTAAAATTTGGTCTTTCTTGATCTTGCTTTCTGGGAGGCCAACAGTGTATCTTCAGAAAAGATTTCATATCAAAATAAACTGTGATTGTAATAATAGAAAAGTGTGTTAACTAAAACCTAAACTACTGTTTAATTTAAAGATTTAATTTAAAATGAACATGAAATTTAAATAATTACATATTTTTTACCTGATAAACTTCTCATCATATATGCCAAGGCAAAAGAAAATGATGCAGCCTTTCGATCAGTGTTGTAACGATCAAAGAAAGCAACAAACATTTGCCCTCCTAGTCTTAGAGGCAAAATTGCCAGTAAAAAAATAACACTACATGCAACAGCGATCACCCAGCTGCGAGCGCTGTCTAGACCTTGGGACTTCATCTGACTGTTGAATTTAAACTAAAAAGAAGCAACACATACGTTAGCATCATATTTGTGACTATCTTAAACATCACTTAAATAATACACTTTTGTTCAGATTTAAAACACACATAACTTAATGCTATGTTTAAAAATAAACATTTCAAAGCAATATTAGTAGCATCAGAAGAACAATGTGTGTTTATCCTAAAAAAAGAAAAATTACTCATTTCACAAGAAATAAAATTAAATCTAATAGGAAAATGGTAGAGGTTACAAATCAATTCACACTCTCTGGTCAGTAAATGTGTTAACACATGAATCACCTGTATGAAATTGGTCCTGCAAGAGATAATTAGTTGTTCTAAACTTATAGCCAAGATTTTCAGTTTCAATTAATGTCGCAGTTCTAATTAACGAAACAATTCACCTCTTCACTCAGAAAATAGGTTGAAAAACAAATGCAGAGTTTTCAAATGCAAATATTCTTAAATATTGGAAGACTGGACAGCCATTCAGTGGAACGGGTTTACAGGTTTACACAGGAATATATATATATATATATATATATATATATATATATATATATATATATATATATATATATATATATATATATATATATATATATATATATATATATATATATATATATATATATATATACAAGGTGTTGCAAATTGAAGGAGACAAAAAGAAAACATGATTGTGAACATTGTAATTAATTTATTTAGAAATTTCAAATTTACCTCAAAAGAAGAGTTATTCAAGTTTCTACAGGTGTTCAATATGTATCCCTCAGGTGACTCGATAAATGTCTACACGGTAATCAAGCTTCTGCCACACTCGTGATAGCATATCCCTTGTGATAAAGTTCAAAACTGCAGTTATCCATTGCTTCAGCTCCTCTAAGTCCTGAGGAGGTACAAACTCCTTGTCTTTAATGAAACCTCAGAGGAAAAAAAATCACAGGGGGTTACATCTGGGGATCTCGCCGGTCAATGAAGCAATGTCAAATGTTGTAGTCCAGCACAGCCAAACCAGCGATGAGGTAAGTGTTCGTTTAGGAACTCACGTACGTTGTTCTTCCAATGTCGGGGAGTACCATCTTGTTGAGAAATGAAAGCAGAAACAGCTTCCTCCAACTGGGAGAGCAATTACTCAGAGAGCATGTTTTCGTAAATATCCCCATTAATCGGTTGTTCATCAAAAAAATTGACCAAAAGCTCAACTGTTTGTTAAAGCACAGAAAACGTATTCCTTGGGAGAATCTCGCTGATGTTCTAATGTTACATTGGCATTTTTTGGACCCCAAAATTGCAATTTTTGACAATTGACTTTGCCACATAAATGTAACGAAGCTTCATCGATAAACACCTGTTTGTTCTCGAATCCATTCACGTCAAGCTTTTCTTGATATTTTACATAAAAGTCCTTATGCAATGGTTTGTCAATAGGTTTTAAAGCCTGGACCATCTGATATCTGTACGGCCTGAATTGGAGACGCTTCCGTAAAACATGCCACACCGTTGTGTGAGGGACATTCAGTTCTGCACATGCACGTCGCGATGATTTTGAGGGACTCCGTAAAAACGATTCACGAATTCTTTCAACCACTTCGGGTTCTGTTGCTTTACGTCCTGAGCTTTTGTTCTAGCATAAGTATCCCATGTCTTGGAACTGATTCACCCATCTGACGATGTTGTGAAATTTGGTGGATAAATGTCTTCCCACGACGGTGAAGGAAGAGGTTTTGGCACATACTCGAAAACACAGTACACTTTCTCCTGCAGGGAAGCCATTTTGTTCAACAGCGCTTCTAGCGCTAAGTTCGTCATTCGATGTTTTACCCTGTTGCTAAATAAAACTCGTACAATTGTAGTTGCAAAATAAATCCGTTACGGCAGTCACGCTGTACTATTCTTTTTGTCTCATTCAATATGAAACACCGTATGTGTGTGCATATATATATATATATATAATATTTTATTGTCATTAATGTGAGTGTGGGGAATCAAAATATAAGCCACATTAATTTTTGCTTGTGAAGTATTGTAAGTAGATCGTAGTTATTTCACGATGTTTAAAATTAAGAACTTCGTTAGAAAAATTGGTGTTTCGTCAAGCAATATGTTTGGAGAATGATCTGTAATAACTTGTCAGCTGTGATATGCTTAACACAAGGATAAAAAATATTAATTTTGTATAAAATTAAATAATTGACAAAAAATAATTGTAAGGGAAAGTTAATTGTTGGCATCTAGCTATTGCAGTTTAACGACTGATTTTGTGGACTTCACAGTTTTGGTAATAAGCTTAAGTATGTGAGGTTTAGGCTTTATCAAATATTTTGGAATTTATATTTCATTGGAAGTGTCCAAAAAGTTTTCTGCAATAAACTTTTCAATTCTGTGACCATTTAAATTAGCTGTTTTGAAATTTTTAGTATGGTTTGTAGATATTTTTTATTTTGTTACAATAGAAAATCTTTTTGTGTCGTAAAATAAATATTTGAACTCATTTGAATATGGTAGAAAAATATGATTTATTATAGTGTTACTAATAAAGAAATGTGTGGAGTGATTTATTTTAAAGATTTCTTACATAAAATAAACTAAATAAATTATGCATTTAAAGTAAATATTCAAAAATAATTTTTATTTATTTGCTATAATAATGTTTCTAATTGTTAATGTTTTTATTAATTAACTATGTTAGTATTTTCTTATTAGAGTAGAATATTTTATATAATGTCAAATATATGAGTACCTTTAATTACTGGCTGTTTATGAGAACAAAATTAATTGATGTAAAAATAAACTGCTTATTTATAATATAAAATATTTCAGATGTCCTTGGTATAAGTATAGTTTTTTATTTTATTTTTATTAGCATTGAATATTTAAAATAATTTAAAAATACTTAACTGCTAACTGTTATAAATATGTATTTTATTTATTTAACAATTGCACTTAATGCTTAAGTGAATAAGTATAATTATTTATTCCTTTAGAATTTAATAAAAAAAAAGGTAGCTTTCTCCAAGTAATTATATAATTTTTTAAACATTTTATTCTCATTATCTTTTATAAACTCATGAATTGAAAATCATTTCTAAGTAAACAAATATATAATTTTTCATCATATATTGATGTTATACACAATAAATATACATAATTACTAATCATAATTTTAATTCCAACAAAGTTAACATTAAAAATATTGTTTTTCAAATATTTGAAATAATTTAATAAATGTCCTAAGAAAAAAAAAATCAGTGAATAAAACCTTATCCTTAAAACAATCTTTTGTTTTTAAAACACCGATAAAGAATACGTCGTTTTTTTCCCCTGTGATGTCGTTTTAATTTCCATAAAAAAATTTATTACGCATTTTAAAGACGGGTGAAAGGAAATATGCATATATATTTATTCATAATCTTCTTATTAATATCTCTTTTATATAATTGATACGTGTAATTCATACTTAAATACACACACACACACATATACATATACATAATTGTTATATGCGTACTCTGATGATTGTTATGATAATTTTAATTAATTTGTTTTAATTATTTACTTTTGCTTTTACTATGTTTTATCTTTTCTAATAATACACGAGTTTTATGCTCTCTTTAAGTATCCAATTGATTTCATACGAAAATAATTAGACATAAATTGGCATTTAATTATAATTAGATCTCAAACGTAAAATAATGATCAAATAATACGTACCAAATGTTAAGATGTTCCGCTATTCTTCTTGAAAGTTTTGAATCAAGTATCACATGTCCACAGCAGAAAATAAAATTTAAATTAAATCTTCTTTCGTAATAAATAGTCTGTGACACAAGATATAGTAGTAATTTGTCTTTAAGTATTTCAACTGCAGGATATTGTGTCAACATTTAAGCTCATCAGTAATTATTGCACGCTTACGAAAAGCGTCAATTAATTTATTTATGATAGAAAAACATGGAGGCAAAATTTAATTTCTTCAACCCTTTATTTAAATTGAGCTTGCATTGGTTATAATTGATAACAGTGATTGCTATCTGACATTGAATACACTGATAAGCTTAAAACCAGCGCTGTTATGTTTTTCTAACTGAAAAGTACACCAAAAATCCTTCAAAGTTATACATTAATGTCAAAACTGATAATCAGCACATCCGATCCTTGAAAACGTGAGCAAAGTATCTTACCAATCAGCTGATCAAATGTTTCGGACTTCATATTTATCAAAATAATAAATAAAACATTAAAAAAACATTTATTGCGATGAAATACAATGTACTTCAAATAATTCGATCGTCACATTCTAGAATGAAGCGTTTTCTACTTATTGTATTGTTCAAAATATAATTTCAATCCGTGTTGAATTCTTTTTTAATGATAGTTTTTACAATCATACGGTAAAAATGTTTTTTAACGCAGGAAAGTGATGAAGGGCCATCAATTTGCTTATATATAATTTTTATATTGAATTTTCATTTAAGGACAAATAATTGAGTAAAATTTTTTATTAATATGATATTCTTAATCTTAAGTTGAAAAACATTATTGTATTAATTTAGTATATTCTTATAGCTTTATTTTGGAGGTGTAATTTATGCTATAGTAAACATTTATACAAATTTGTTATCGATATAAAAGATATATACATCATTGAATTTATTAAATTTTAATAATGTTAATTTAATAATTTGCTTAAATTTAATAATTTTTATAACTATTACCTTTTTGTTATTTAGATTTACAATCAGATTATAGTAAAATTTGATTGTATTTATCTTTAGATGCTTAAAAAGCTCCTTTTCTCGAAGTTTTCCGAAAAAATACTTAAACATTTTAAATGACTACTTATTGCATAAAACCATGGTAAATATTATAGAATATGTTGCTACTATCCCGAGTTACTACCCTGTGATCAGTTTCCTCAATACGTTGACGATTGCTTTTAAATTTTCCCTCCGAAATTTTCTAATAGCGCATTTTCCTATTAAAAACTATTATATTTATTTAAATAATGAGAAAAATACAAAAGTGTTTTTGACTTCTATTTCATTGTAAAATCTTTTCAGGAAAATTATCAATATTGTATAATTATACTATTTGTCACTTCTGATGAAAAATTTCTAAATTTTTCAATTAATTATCATACGCTGAATGATTACTTTCTTGTACATGAGAAAAAAAACTCTTTCGGTAAAGACTACATGCTTGAAATGATTTCCTGTTTGACCATTTATGTCTTAAGAGGAAGTCGAACTCACGAACTATTGTTGTTGTTGTTGTTTTGTCCAGTAAAGAAGTGTAATGGAATTCAATTGATTCAAAAGTGTCCAATTCAGCTCTGATCACAGCTATAACTTCTGAGGAATTGATGACTTCAGGATCGAAATGGATTCTGAAGATATTTGCCAATATGGCAGAGCAATCAAAGATATTGTTGGAAGAGTCTGTTCAATGATTACAACTCTAGTAGCTTCATCAAGAACTGTTGAAATGGCTGTTTCGACTGGTTGGTACTTTTGACGCTCTACTGTCCCAATTTTCATCATCATTAACAATTACCAGCGAATATTAATATATGTATCCGAAATTTAGTTTAACTTAATACATTATTGAATCAAAATCTATGGCTTGAAAAATTAGAAATTGTTTTAAGATAATTCACTAAAGAGGATGTAAATTGATTTGGAAATTTTTTTAATTAAAATTTGGCTAAATTCTTCAAAAAAGTGTGTGTTCAGTGTTTTAACTCTAACAGCCAACTTATTTCTTGGAAATTGCAACTGATTACTGCTGTGATTGCAAATATTCCTGATTAATATTCAATTCGTTTTGCTCAAAACAATTCATTTGATAAATGGTTAAAATCACAATTTCTTATCTGTTTTATTTAGAGTTTAATCCTGATAAAATTACCTGAACTGATTGGAATGACATTTTTCTCATTAAATACGAGAATTCATTTCCCATTACTTCAGCATTTTCATTATCATTAAAATATGCATATTATTTTAATATTTATGTTTTTTTTCAAAAAGTGACTTGATATATATTTTCTGGTGTTGATAGATCATATTTGACTTTGGATTTACAGTAGCTGCGTTGCAGAATGTACTCAGTTCAACAGATGTAACAAATTTTTATCTTTCTCAGGAACTATAAATAAATTGCTTTATAAAGTCGCTCTGTTAATAATTGCATTGATCACGAAGGTTTGTCTTTCATCAAGTTACAAATTATCAAAGAATCATAGTAAAATATTAGATTGTTGTGAAAATAAATAACTATGTAAATGAGTTAATCTTTTGAATTTGGTTTTAGTGAATTTGAATTACTCATGATAGTTTTCTCTTGAATCCTGTCAAATGTCTTTTGTTTGAACTTAAGAATTTTGAAAGAGATTTTGTTGATTGGAAAAACAAAAATTATTTACATTTGCATTCTGAATACGGAAAAGACTGAATAAACGATTGGAAATATTTAAAAAAATTAAATTGATTTCTACATGTTAGCAGAAATATTTTTTTTAGCATATTTGTAGTAACATAATAAAAATAAAACAAAATACGGCAATAAATTTCATGAATTTATTTCCAGGTTTCACACATTTCCCCCCTTTATTTAATTTCTTAAATTAAAATTTTACACTTTATTTTTGGGATCTTTCCTAATTATCTGATTATTTGCTTTATTTTAAGCATATTTGAATGCAAACTTCTTTCTAAACTTAAAAATTCGATTCCTTACTCTAATTAAAAATTATACCTCTGAATAGTTAATATATGTAATATATATATAATCATTGTAAATTATTTTTTGAGGTCATTGGTAACTTCATTTATCAGATTAATTTGATTCGCTCATTTTTTGCAGTATTCAATTTGTTAATATTTTTCCCATTAACTACTTTAACAGATAAATGTAATTCCACGATGAACTGAACAGAGAGTCCTATGTACAATCCATAAACGCCTTCTTCTGAATTTTATATCTGATTAACTAAATTAAGTCTTTAAATATTAAGCATCATTTCTTGACTAGCTCCTACAAATTAGTTGTAAAAATATTTATAAAAATGAGGGACATGGTACAAGATAAAATTATATCAAAATGAACTGTCCAATAAATAAATTTGCTATAAGTCAGGTATTGTTATTGTTTTTTGACCAAGATTCTAAATCACTGTTGTTTTGAATCAACATTAGTAGGGATTCAACATTGTTAGTAACATCGATAATTTGAAATAGGCAATCATAAAAACAAGATATGAAAAGTTGTTAAAGTTGATTTTATGCACTCAAACACAAAATGATACTTGAACTAATGATTATGTGAGTGAAGTTTAGTTGATCGAACTTCACCGTAGTGCGGTTGAAAAATATGGACTATTTTAAGCTACTTATTCAAAGTTTGTTTGAATCTTGAATTTTTCTAATACATTTTTATATGAGAAATTGGCATTTTTTTGTTACAATTAATAAAGAAAAATGAATTGTCATGATATAGCAAATATCTATTTAAATGTTACGTCTAAAGTGCCTACCAGATTTTTAGTTCTAGTTCATCCAGTAAATTATTTTTTGAAAATGCTGAGAAAAGAAAGAAAAATGATTTTGTAATGTCATATAATGTCAAATTGCTTATAATTGTTTCAATTTAAGAAAAATATATTATTTTTGAAAAATAAAATTCTTTCGTAATTACATCTTTTTCATGCTATACAAATTTCAATGCTATTTCAGTTCCATATATATATATATATATATATATATATATATATATATATATATATATATATATATATATATATATATATATATATATATATATATATATATATATATATATATATATATATGTATATATATATATATATATATATATATATATGTATATATATATATATATATATATATATATATATATATATATATATACATATATATATATATATATATGTATATATATATATATATATATATATATATATATATATATATATATATGTATATATATATATATATATATATATATATATATATATATATATATATATATATATATATATATATATATATATATATATATATATATATATATATATATATATATATATATATATATATATATATATATATATATATATATATATATATATATATATATATATATATATACACCTTTATATGAAATATATTACATGAATTAGTTATATAAAATATTTTTTTTTTTTCATATCAATGATTATATATCTATTTTGTACACTGAATCTTACGGAAGTATCTTATTTTCTCCTTTTTTTTTTCTATTTGCAAATTCTATAACCAACGTTAGATTTCCATCTTTTTTTACGAATACTTCATTTAGTACAACGTACGTTAGCTGAATATACACAAAGTAGCCGTATTTTCTTTAAATAGCCCACGGATTATGAATTAAGTTTCGAATCTTGTTGTTCGTATTATACGCCACCACAAATAATTTGATAAACATCCTCCATCAGAAGAGAAGCTTTTCATCGATTTTTATTTGTTTAATATTGTATGTTATATTTTCATCATTTAAGTTTATTGTAACAAAATAAAATTCTAGAAATTTTTTTGTAAAGTAAATAACAGATGGTAGTGGAAGCTTTTATAGCTTGGCTGACGTACTGCAGCCATAGCCAGTGTCGTCCAATAACGTTCAAGAACGAATTCATTTGCTCTGAACGTTATTTATACATGTTTGCGGAAGAGGGTTTGCGTTATCATCAGAGTACCCGTGCCGGTGGCACACACTTCATATCTAAAGATTGGGGGAAGCTACTAATTTGGATGTTCTTAATATTAATGTGGGTGTGTGTCTTCTTCTTATTCTTTTTTTTTTCTTTCTTTTTTTAATATTAGAAAGTATGTGATTCCTAATCGGTTGATATTCGTGATTTGGTCGAGTTGCGGTACATTATCATGGTTGGCTAATTTTATTAGAAACACACACGAGGAAAATTTACAAGGGGTCTATGTAATGCACTTAACCGTAAATTGAAGGGTGTAGTAGTTCTCATTAGTGCAGAAGGGTTCAGTAGCTATTACAATAATTATTCACAAAATAATTTCATACGTGCTTACAATTAATATTCATTTGTACATTTTCTGATTGCAACACTCTTTAATAATGGACAATTTTTTTATTTTAAAGTAAATGTATTTACAGTTTCACAGTAATATTTTTATTGTACAATAATAAAATTATATACAATTTGTAGCAGACATTTTCTTAATGGCGCCATCTATCAATGAAATAAGTAAATACTGCCATTAGAAAATAAGTAATTTATCGAACTTAAATGTTCCCATTTTAGTACCATCTATTGGTGTAAGTAGTTATTAATTGATGTTTCCCCAGACCTGTTACTATTATACTTATCCATCATCACCTCGCATTTTTGTTTCTATTTCATTCTGAAAATATTGAAGTTCATAAACCTTCATGTGGAAGAGAAAACACTTCAGTTACAATGTGATTTTAAATTTAAAGTTATAGAGAAGGCAAAAAAAAGTTTAAAATGGTGATAAAAACGTGTTAATGTAATGGAAAAACAAATCATACGAAGAACAAAAGAAAAACTGTGTCCAAAATGCACTTCGTAAATAATCAGTTTCTTTCAATTAATTATTAATAAAAGGAATATATTTTATTTTTAAAATGCGTATAACTTCGTTTCTAAGTTATTAAGAAACCTTAAGTTTTACTAGAATTTTCTCGGAACAATGATGTGGATTTAAATGGGATCTAATTAAATGTTTTTCATAATAAATGTTTTTTCTGCTCTATTTATTATATTTTTATGCATACCGTTAATTTTTATGATATCTCATTATATAAGCTGAATATATGTTCAGTTATTCGTCGATATAATTGCTGCGGATTGTGCGACGCTTTTGTTTTTCTCTTTTACTCGAAAAAAGAGCTTGCGAATAATAAACGATATAGATTATATACAGGAAAATAAAATAAATTCAACAAAAATATGTACTTTGAGCAACATAGTATAAACTCAAAATAATTGCTGAGTTGACATATGAAATATAAAAATTATAGGAAGCAAAATGTGCCATCAGAGGTTATTTTGCAAAAAATGATATGTTTTATAAGCTCTCTAATTAGAAAAAGGTTGCTTAAAAGCATTTATGATTATTATTATTTTTTTTTCAATTTCACTTGTCGAACATTTTATGTATTATTGTTTTTTATTCCATACAAATATATATATATATATATATATAAATTAAAACATTTATTTTGTAAAATTTGGCAGACCTTTAGTTATAAGTGGCTCACAATACTAATTTTCAATTTCTATTGCTTAGAAGTTTTTAAATAACATATTTTGAGGTATCTTTTCAACACACACACATATATATATATATATATATATATATATATATATATATATATATATATATATATATATATATATATATATATATATAATATAAAAGGAAACCGAACTTAAATGTATGATCATTGTTTTACTTTGTATAAAATGTGTGGTTGTGTATACCATTGATTTTGCAATGCATAAAATGGATGTGTGTAAGAATTAATCCATTTTTTTAAATATTGCATATAAGTTGTAATATTTAGTTATTAATTGTGTTTCCTTAAATTTTTTATAAATCAAAATTTCAATTAAAAATAAAATGTAAAATAATTCATTCTAAAGTTTCTCAAGTGATTTTTCAATTTCCGTTACATAAAATACAGTCATTGCTTCAAAAAAAAAAAAACTTAATTTTGAAATATATTTCATATTTAAGATAGTATTAAAAAAAATATCAAATGTTGGAAATTAAATAATATTTATTAATATCCAAATATTAGGCTGTCACTAATTTCTTAAAAAATGTATGAATGAAATTCATAATTTTCATGAAATTATCATTTTATATTTTGGATCTCATTGTAAATCCATTGCAAATTATAGCTGTAAGAATATTTCATTCCAATTTTTGTTTCATTATCTCTCTCTCTCTCTCTCTCTCTCTCTCTCTCTCTCTCTCTCTCTCTCTCTCTCTCTCTCTCTCTGTTTGTGT
The DNA here is from genome assembly GCA_030067965.1 of Latrodectus elegans. Lineage (NCBI taxonomy): Eukaryota > Metazoa > Arthropoda > Arachnida > Araneae > Theridiidae > Latrodectus > Latrodectus elegans. The sequence goes on along the minus strand of CM057813.1, from coordinate 72,004,399 downwards.
GTGTGTGTTATCATCATACATCCTTTAAATTACGAAAGAGGATTTTTTTTTTATATTAATTAACCTTAGTAACTTTTGACACATTTATTGAAATGAATTTTAATTATGATTTTTTTTCATTGTTAGTTTTAAATGGATGAAATTTCATTTTGTTAATTTCAAATCATTTATTTATTTTTAACTTCATGTTTTTACAAATGAACAAATATACAAAAATATGTTGATGAAAATGCTCTATTAAAATGAATGTAAACATGTATTTTTCGTCAGCCATTCTCTTCTTTCTTCTTATTTATGAAAATTCGGGATAAAGTTATCAGTAATAAGCTACAAAATATGCACAATAAGGTTGAAACATAAAACACACCATCATAAGAACCTAAGTTTCCCTTGAAGTAACCTAGAGCAGAGAATAAGGATATGTTTTTACATATGGAAAAAAAGCATACTATTTTCAGAAAGCATAGTAAAAAATTGAGAAATTGTTTAATAATTACTATTCTTAAATTGGTAAACATAAATTTATTTTGATGCATTTCTGAATAATTTCACGACAAGAAGTGAAAGATTTCAGGAACGCCTCTTTTGAAAAAAATGTTTAATCATGGGTAAGTGGGTGGTTTGCAAATGATACAAAGAAATATTTAATGCAATACTAAAATCGAAAAATAATTCTTTTCTCCAAATCCTATTCATGATTGTACATCATTTTTATAACTGTACTTTTTTAAATGGAATTCTGCATTCGAAATGGAATTAGTAGAATAAAATGAAATTAAGAATTGCATTTCTCTGACTTGTATTTATATTGATTCGAGCAGTTCTAAGCAATTTTTCAGGCTTTGTGTTTTGAGACGTAGGAATACTATTTGTTGCAACTTTTTCTTTTTTTAATTTAATCACTTTAAAATAAAGGGCAAATGTCAAAGTTGTGATGCAATTGTTTTAAACTGTTTAGCAATTCATTAAGTGTTGAATAAATATTATTTATCACATGTCGCTGAATAAGGAAGTGAAAACTGAATTTAATATTATGTTGCAATTCTGTTAAGCGTTTTTAAGTTTTATCACGATAAATGCGGTTATCTTTTTTTTTCATTATTATTATTTTACTTCAATTCTTTAATCAGTTTCATTTGATAGGTAAATTATTTAGTTTTGTTAATAACTTTGTTTTGCTTGAAGCGAATTTTTTGCAATTGAATAACCAAGAAATAACTTAGCATTTCATTAAATTTAAAATAAATTATCTCTGAATTGTGTATTTTTTACAGGATTGTAAAATTAGATAATTTGCTATTTTTTTATAAAAGCAAATCAAAGGTTATCTTCAAAGAGATATCTATTTATCAAACATTTTGTTCAAGAATATGCATTGCAAACACTGTAGTTCCACTTGTTGTTATTTTTTGAAACTATAGCAAAACTTGAATGATGTATCTTTCATATTTACTGATTAACGAAATCATCCGAAAATATTGAGGAATGCAAAAGCATTCCTTTCCTCAATATGGATACAACTGGATAATTTGGGATCCTCTTTACTTTCAAAAATCTGATAACAAAATAGTATGATTTTCAAAAAGTATAATAAACAAGTAACTATTATTATATGAATTCGATGCTAATTTTTTTTTTTTTTTAGTTTAGATAGGGCAATATAGTTGTCTTGGGTAAAAAAACAAAAAACTAGAAAATGTGATGGGGGGGGGGGAATCGTATTAACGAGTAAAAACGATGATGAATAAAAATAAATGCAAAGTTAATTCGTATTTTATAACAATGAATTAACGAATTTATTATAAAGTGTTTAAAGAAACATAATAGGGCTGAAGGGATTTTGATAATTTATTTCGCATTGTAAAAGTAATGTATAAAATCTGAATCTGCTGTTATTATTCTGTTGTGTTAAGTAAGTTCATATTAAATTGCTTTTTATTTATTTTTTTTAATATTCATTCCATTATTATATTTTACGGAAAAACTAAAGGAATAAGCAAATGAATTATAAGATTATTCAGGTTTTGGAATATAAAGCTTATCTATCATAACGATATAAGTCGCATAGGAGGAAGAAATGAGAAAGATCTTATGACTTTTTTAGACGAAATAATCATCAGAAACTTGCAATGTTTCAATTCTAATCTTGTAAGCTTTATTCTAAATATTAAGCTTGATATCTAGCATTTCTGACCAAAATAAATTAAATTCGCAACCAAATTACTTTTAGATTACAATCCTCACATAATTCTAAATTCGGGCATCACGAAGATTAAAATAAGGTGAATTTTACAGCTAAGGGAGTAAGCACATTATAGTTAAATTCTTTGTCATTATCAGAAAAGATATTTAGCATAAGTTATATTGCATTAGAAATGTTGTTATTGTAGTTTCTAATCCAAGATGGCGTAGCTAAGCTAAACCATCTCCATAAAACCAAAAATTATTAAAAAATCTAAAAATAAAATAGGATTCTTCAAAACCTTGTTCACAGTAAAATTCAGATAGTCAAGAATAGGTCTTGGGGAGGCCTGATCAGCCTTGCAGTTGGAAAAGAGCATTTTTAATTGATCCAAGGACCTGGGGCACCAAAAGGAGAAGCCTGACATCCTTTTTGTAGCCCCGAGCGCCTGCTAGCTTTAGCTGGACATAATGGAATAGCCTTCACGCCTAGGGTGGCCCTACCTGAAGAATATTCTCCATACGAACTTCGCCCATTCCGTCCAGGAACACCCTCCTGCCGCAATGAGGCAGCTAGCAGGACTTAGCAGGGTGAAATGTTAATGCAAGGTATTACTAATAAAGTTTCTGACTATTTAGAAATTCTCATTCATTTAGCATTTGACAATGTGTTGTGTGTGTTAAGATCTTATTATATATTAACTATTTGAAAGTAAATAAAACAGTGGTAAATGTTACTATAAATCCGCGTGTAATACCCGTTATTGGAAAAGAAAATGCTTTCACAGTAAATAAACTGCTGTTCTTTACTCCATAATTTTGTATAATGTCAGTTTTTTTGGACAGAAACGACTTTTGGTATGCAAAAAAAGCTTCATGGCCATGATTAATTTCTGTTCTCCTCCCACCATCAAATTAAAGAAAAAGAAAGTTTATGGTATATTAGGACTGCTAGAAGAAATTTCTTAGTAAGTCTAAAGCTAAAACTAAGAGCTAATCTATTAATGTAACACCTATTTAACTTTAAATTGTTATTCTTTATGCTTTTCATATTACATAATAACTATAAAATTTAAATTAGAAATATAAAACATTTTATATGAAAATAAATTATTTATTATGTACAAATGAGACTTAAACTTAATATTTATTTTAAATTTTATACTATCTTCAGAAAAAAAAATTAATGTTTAAGTTTGCTCCTCTGAAAGAAACAGAAAACTTACCAATTAATGGAGACATTGTGAAGCTCATGGGTACATACAAAATGTCTCTGGATGCCATGGCCATTGTTCTTTTGTCTTTATCAAAAAATTTAGTTACTATGCCAGGCGTTCCAGTTGCATTTCCCCCAGACATCATACCAAAGAAACAGATGACAAACATAGTGGTGTAGAACCCTGAAACCCATGGCATCACAAGACAAGTTAAACCCATGAAGGAAAAGCAAAGAACACAAAAATTGGGTCTTGACATATATCCCTTGTCAGTAATAATTCCAAGAATGAAACGTCCCAAAGTGTCAAACAATGCCATAAATATCACGAAATATACTTCTGTGTCTCCGCTCATGTGCTTCTCTCGGACAACATCCACAATAACAGTCCACCATATATACACGACATAATAATATAAACTCTGGATTAAAGTTACTGCCAAGAAAATAGGACTCCAGAGAACTCTTAATAAATCGCACATTGATTTCGCTTTACTTATAGAAGTTTTTAAAGGATTTATTTGTATGAAATGATGCAATTTTTGACTACTTGTGCCCCTTAGCTTGTTTTCTTCATTCAGTTCGTGAGAATCTAAGATTATTGGTGTCCACTTGTCTCTTAAATCTTTATATTGTCCTAAGTTATTTTCCAGCTTTTCTTTAGATATTGATGATTTTGAAAAGGTAGATGTTTTGGATTCTATGTTAATGTTAATAAAATCATTTGGTGTGTGATTTATATTGTCTTTATTTGAATGGTTTGTTTCATCCCGAGAGATATGTTGTTTACTGTGGTTAAGAGAGCGATTTTCTGTCAAACATGTGCTTAAATTGCTTTTTGAAAGTCGTTTGTTACTCACAATTAAAATGTTTTCTTGTGCATTGCATTCTGATGGTGTTTTAATATCTTCCCCAACGTTATTCTTAACAGACTTTTCACCGTCATTTACTGCATCAACTTTTGTTGTGAATCTAGGTTTATGTATAAGCATGGCTGCTGGTATGCCGTTGAGAAGAATAGCACCTAAGATTAAGAATGAGCTTGATAATCCATAGTCTTTCATGAGCATTTCAAAAACAGGTGGAAACATAAATGCTCCCAATCCAGAAAAACCAAAATTGATGCCAACTGCTACGGCTCGATATTTTTCAAAATGCTGATTTAAAATTTCGGGAATTAGAGCAGTAGACCATCCACAGCCTGTGCCTGCAAAATCAAACATATTACACATGCTTTCAAATCAAAATATTAAACATTTTTGAATAATATTGTTTTGATATTTTTAGAAGTGAGATAATAAAAATTAAAAACATTTTAAGAATCATTTTTCAAGTATTATGATAGCTAATAATAAAAATGGTAACATTTAATTTTCAGCTCTCCTTTATTATTCAACCACATATAGCTCGTCATGTAAAATTTTCATTTATTAATGGAGCTAAATTTAAATAATACTCAATTTCTAATACCAATAAGTTTAATACTGAAAGATACCTATTATATATACGTGCAATAAAATATTTACTCTCCATTTAGGAATTTTGAAATAAATTTTAATCTGTAAGAATTTAACTGAAAACTAATTTCAAAGGTTTATAAAAGAAAAAATCAAAATATATATTCAGTTCAGGATTTAAATGAAATAACTTACTCAAGAATTAGAAATATAGCTGTTATATAATTCATTTTAAGATTTGATTTAAAATTTAAAATGCTAGATTGACTTATTAACTAATTTAATATAACAATTAGTTTAGTTTTAATGTTAGTTAATAAAACATTTTAATAAATTATTTTCTGAATCTGAATTATCAATAAATATGAATGCCTTGTTTGAAAATATTTATAGAATGCAAAACTGTTCTTTATTAAACAGAGGCATTTTTTACTTGATTATTTGTAAATACAAATGGGCTAGGCTGACTTATTATTGGGAGAATAGCACAAATTGATAGTAATCATGTTTATGAGTTTGATCACGTGTCAATTCATGTTGCTTGAAATAAAAGCACATGAATGATTATTAGAATGCATATGAATGTGAATAATGCATCGAAACGAATGATGAATTAATCATTTTGTCTATTGATCGGAATCTCAAAATGCTCCCATCGTTGAAAATTTTTAGATTGGAAGATGTATCTAATTAAGCAAGTACTTCTAAAAACTACATTTTAATTTTTTCACCTTTATAATTAATGCATTTATTATTAACCCAGTTAATTAATATTAACGTTAACACAAACTTATAAGAGTGACACCATGGCTTGAATTTCTTGTATCTACATGTTATATTTTTGGCCGTGGTAACCCATGGGTTACCTTCCATCCATGGGTGGGGTTTGATTCCCAATGCCGCCAAAGACCACCGAGTACATGTGATATACGTGCTACTTAAATTTGTGGAATCGAAAGTACTGTGGTCGGTCATTGAGCAGTCACCATGGGTACAATGGTCTGGAGATAATTTCCTAGTCCTTCAGATCAATGTCAAAATTGAGGGATTAGATCATATGGTGGTGCCATCTATCGGAGGATTTGATAAGCAAAGATGCACTTACAGCTTCCTGGTGCTCTGATTAAAACGAAAACCGCACTCTTTTCACTTAAATTCGCATGGCCAAGGCAAAGTGATCTTGGCTTGTCCAAGTGTCATAAGTAACAATAACAACATATCATATTTGAATAATTAAAGTAATTTGAAGACATTAGTATTTTGATAGTAATAAAAAGCCATATATATATTTACTTACCAAATATCAAGCCTAAGCATATATTTATAGCTACAATATCTTCAGCAAAGTAACAAAGTCCATTGCCTAAAGCGTATAACAAACACCCAAATAAAGTCACTTCTTGTAAGCCAAATTTGCTTCCAAAATATCCGGCAAACGGACCTGAAAGGTGAAAATTATTATTTTCTTTTGTATTTTGTTTTGGCAGATATGTGAAAATGTTGCTATTTTTCAGCGTAATTTCAAACAGTACATTTCCTAACATAATTGTCATTTTAAGAATTAAGAATAAGCACTAAAACATGAAACAGAATATAAATTGGGCATCAAAAAAGTAAAATATATTCTGAATATAATTTAACATTAACTATATTTATATGAGTAAATCACTTAATTGTACGAATTTGTAGGAAACTCTCTGAGTTTCCTTCAAATTTCATATATTTTTAGTAATTTTAGTATTTTTAGTAATTTCATATATTTTTAGTAATTTCATATATATTTTAAGTAAGTTTAGTAATTTATGTAAAAAAATAATTCAAATATTTTTTTACATAAATTACTAAAATTACTTATGTATAATCAAACTATACTGAATTCACAATGGGAAAATGCTAAAAATTTGTTTTTAAATAAGGATAATTAAAAAGGACTTCAAATATTATACGAGAAGAAAATTGTTTTTATGTTTTTGAAATCATTGACCATCATTGAAAAGAAAAAGAATGTAAACTAACAAATGGAAAGTAAATTATTAAAACATTATATATTTTATAGTACTTATATCGAAACTATAAAAGCCTTAAAATACGCATTATTGATTATGTAATATATTCTGAATGATCTATCAACGAATCAAACTTGCTGCTTTTCAATGAATTGTATGTTTGCAACTGTGATTTAAGTTCTCATAAATCATAACTCAAACAAACACTATGGCTTTGTAAATAATTAAAGTAAATAACATTCTGAAATTAATCACATCATATGATTCTTTATTTTCCCACAAATATAACTGTTTTTCTTTGTTTCAAACTACTCTTAGAAATATGAATGTGAATTAAGTATTTTAAGAGCAGCATTCATATAAAATGCCTAAAAATTTATGCACAACAAAAAGTTAATGGAAAAGAGCATTGAATTAAGCATTTTTAACCTTTTAGAGAAAGACACTTTATTGAGTGCTTATGCTTTGACGAGAGAAGCAGAAACTTTCAATAATAGTTTCGTAATAATTATTTATATTAAAGGGCAAAAGAGCTATATTTTGATTAATCATGTCGTGAGAAAAAGTTTCAACATGTTTTGATTTCGAAAATAAAATTTAAATTGTATAATTTTACATCTTTTAATTTTACACACACACACATTATGTTTCTAAAATGTCTTTTTATTTGCAAATTAACAACTATGATTTTTAGTAAACATTTTTACTGATTTCCTTGCCGATTTTCTCCAACAATGTACGTTAGTAAAGTTATGCTTCAAAATTATTGATTTACATTCAAGTTTAATATTTTCAAATCTGACGCATTTAAATAAGAAATAACATAAAAGAAAAGAATTAATGTATTTGCAACAAATCTAATATATAACGTAAGAGAAATGGCTTACATCGCTTATCTGTTCTAAATAAAATTTTGATTATTGTTACTCTCTATATAAAAATATTACATTTAAAAAAATATTTTCCTAATTTTTACAGTTGATTTCTATATCTAAAAAAGAACTATAGTTTTGTTATAAAAAATTCATATCCAGATTACCTTTTCAATCCTTACCATCAGCTGCACAATAACATTTTTAGTTTTCACGCGTAGACCCTAAGATGAACAAATAATGGAAAAGATAATTCTTAACTAAAATACTTACCTTAATCGTATGTTTTCCACATTCCTCCACAATTTCAATGCATTTTAGTGAGAGGATAAAATAAATAAGAGCAATTTATTTTAAAAATGAGTGAGCTTAATATTTTAGAAAATATAGAATTTAAATTGTGTGTGTGTCTTGTAGGTTTTTTTACTAATGTCCCTACGTCATGGTTTCCCTCGCAAAAATGCATGAGAATGTTCAGACAAAAGAAATTTTCAATATAAAAGAAGTATTAAGTTTTTTTCCTAAATTAACTAATGAATATTTTCAGAAATGAATTCAGGAATACATTTTTATTCTTGATCTATAGTACAAGTAAAAAATATTAAAATTGGTTATTTTTATTTTTCATAATCAAACTTTATCTAATTTTAAAATAAATAATGACTATGCTGTAACAAGGATTGTGTCAATAAATAAGTATACTTTTAATATAATCTCAACAAACTTATTAATTTCTAGGTTAAATGAAAATCCTCATATTATTTGTGATTTTCAACCTTTTCTAAATACTTATATATACTCCAATATTAAACATTATAGAGTTACAGTGATTTATCAGCTTTTGCAGATGTTTTGGTTATTGTTTAAATGCTGTTAAGCAAACAAAGAAATAATTTTATTTATGAATTAAAATTCATTCTACTATAAGTCAAATGTCAAAGCACTGCCAAAAACTATAAGCTTATTTTTGGCAGTGCTTTGATATAAAAAGCAATTTTGAAACATTACAAAATGCAACGCCAGAAATTGTAATTTATCTCATATTTGTATGCAGTATACCATAGTAATTTTTCATTACATTATTTACAAGAAAAGCATTGTGTTAAACTAAATTATAATTATGTTAACGTATGAGAAAGTATCAATAAATAACTGTTATTGAAAATATTCATTTTATTTATAAGCAAAAAAAATTATATTTTTGTATACTATTTTTACCTGATAAGCTCCGCATCATGTATGCCAAACCAAGAGGAAATGACGCTGCTTTCTGATCGATGTTGTAGCGATCAAGAAAAGCGACAAACATTTGTGCTCCCAGCCTTATAGGCAAAAGTGCCAACAGGGAAATTACACCGCAGGCAACGGCGATGACCCAGCTTTCCCTGCTGTCTGGTCCGTGGTATTTCATTCTGCTGTCGAATCCAACTAAGCAGAAACATATTCGTTAGCATCATACCCAATTTCTTAGGGACTTTGTACGAAATGTTAGTTAATAATGTTATATTTAAAAATATGATATTCTAACGTAACACTAATTATAACAATAAAACTTCAATCCCTATTGGAAAGAAATTGTATAGATTTTATGAGAAATAAAACTAAAATAAACTGTAAAAGTAAAATTAAATCAGGGTTTTTTTTTTTTTTTTTAACAAACTGAAAAATATGGAAAAAAATTGTATAGGTGAAACAAGTGCAAATTTTAAATTTAATTTTCAAATATAAACAAAATAGGATTTAGCATCTAAAATATAAAATAACTAGCTTATCAAGCAGACATTAGATCAGACTTAAATACATCTCAATAGAAATTTCATAGTTTATCACAATTATAAAGGGAAGTGAACAAAGAATTTATGTCTTGCTCTAAACTGTAACATTGCATCACTCGCCATTTTTTTAAATTTAATTGATTGGAAATTAAAACAAGTTACACACAATTATTAACCAGAGTGGAAAGTCAACATATATTTATAAATAATAATATTAATTACTGATTCATAATAAGTCTGCAAACTAGAGTTTGATAAAAATAAAAATCTATTATCTTGTGGAAAAGCTGACCAATGGAATAACTGAGGAATTTTCAAAAACAAACAGGATCATCGTTAAATATTTGATAGCAATTCAATGAAATTTTTGATTGAATAAAACTGTATTAGAACTCGAATTAGATGGAATTTTATATGTATGTAACCGGTTATATTTATGTATATATAATGGTTAAATTTAGCTACATGAAATTATTTATGATTATTGATAATTATAATCAGAATTTCCCTCGTTATAAATCATTCACAGTTAATAAAATGAAATTTATAATTATTAATGCAGTGAAAATAAATTATTATGAATAATTACTGTATGTTTTGTATAACTTTCTAATTCTAAAAAGGAAATAAATACCTATTTTTCTTTAGTTTAGCATTATTAAAATAATCGTTGCTTATAGATATGAATTTAAGAATTTTTTTTTCCACCTTAGGATTTAGCAAATCTGTTGCCGAAAATTTATTTTTCATGTTATTATCTACATTGAGTAGTAGATTTACTATTATTTTTAATGCATAGAGTCTATTAATTAAACAGTAAACTTTAAAATCCTTACATGCTACATTTTTTGCTCTGCAATAATTTTTTGATGAATTAGAGTTATTTACTTTAAAAATATAAATTTAGCAAAAAAAAAATCTAATGAATTATAAAATAAAAAAATTGGATTTTAAAATAAGGTACGAGGGTTACTCTGAAATTTTTGAGATACGCGCAAACGAGAATTTTCGCGCTATGATTTTCTATAATTAGCATTTGGTGATGAATTTCCAGCTCTTGCTACTTTATTCAGATGGTTTAGAGAATTTAGAAGAGGTCGCCATTTTCTTCAGGATGAAGAACACCCAGGAAGGCCGCCGTCGGCAGTAATCCCGGATAATGTGTTTGCCATGCGAAAAATGTTAATGGATGATAATCGCTGTATAATGTAAAGGATGATAATCACATTGGATCCGCAGCCATACACAAAATCATTCATGAAGAATTACATATGAAAAAAGGACTTTGCCTTTGGATTCCCAATAATCTAACTGAGCACCAAAAAGAGGAGCATGTCAGAATCAGTAAAGAATCTCTTAAATTTCTAACTGATGGTGGCCACCGCATCATTTCTAAAATTGTAACAGATGATGAAACGTACATACCGTTTTTTGACGTAAAGTGATGTATGCCGTTTTCTTCAGAAGTACGGAATTGGTCAAAGCCATCAAGTTGGAAGGATAGAAGACAGTAACAGCAAACTGATATACCATTAAATGTCTTCCAGAAATTCTACAACAGCTGAATGTTAGGGGGGCAAATGCTTCACAATGACAATTCATCTTCACATACAGCCGGATTAACAATTGAGTTTCTTAAACAAAACAAATTAAAGTGATCGAACATCCGCCGTATTCACCTGATCTCTAATCTATGTGCGACTTTTGGTTATTCTTTAATCTAAAAAAGAACTTACGTGGACGTCGTTTTCATTCAGAAGAAAAAATTGAGTTGGCTATAAATACATTTTTTTCATCTATTCCAAGAAATGAATGGCTTGAGGAATTTAATACGGGGAAAATTCGTCTACAAAAGTGCATTGATGCTGGAGGAGACTACTTTGAACACTCCTAAAATTTTGTAAGTATAACTTTAAAAACCTAGTTGTATCTCAAAAATTTCAGAGTGACCCTCGTATTTCATTTAAACAGACAATTTTGTTTAAAGAGTAAAAAAATTGTTTCCCTGAAGAATACATATTTGTTAAAGCAGCATATTATCTAAATAGTTGAAAAATGGCATTAGAATCTTAAAATTCTACGCTTGCAAATAATTAGTTAAAAGAACCTTCATAAAGTGTGTTTGCACAGTACAATAAATTCATTTGTTCTTTAAAATATTTTTTAAAATGATAAAAATTTAATGTCAGTAAATTTACAGAATATTTAATTGTTTTTTCCTTGAAAATATTACCTGCATAGTGTACTTAAAAAATAAAAGCATTTTTCTAGGAATGCATTATTTTAGTATTCAAATATTATTTAAAAAGTGTTAACGATTGTAAAATGTCAGATTACAAAAAATTACATTTGTTAAGGGTATGATTCAAACTCATCTTTCGAAATTTTGATAAAGTTTTAATTAACTTGATTTCCAACTTAGTGTTAATCTTAATGAATGGCCTTTATATGTTCATAACAATTTCTACATTTCATATTTAATTTTCAATCAGATTTCATTTTACTGCCAATTTTAATAGTTTTTCGTTCATTTATTTTGGAAAAATTTTGGCGAAATTTTTAAAAAAATGTAGAAAAAATACATTCTATTAAGTTTTTTCCTTTTCCACTCTTATCAATTCTTAAATATCATTACGAAAATAAACTTTAATCACTGTATTTTTAATAGTTACTCGAAGTTGGAAAAAAATCGATCAATTCACTTCCTAGAAATTCAGTTTCAGGGTTTTGTATCTTAATACTTAAGCTCGTCATTGATTAATACGAGCTTAAGTTATTTCAAATTAAATTATTCTTATAAAATCTTGAAATTATCTTGGTTGAAAACTTAAAAGAACACAGAAATAATACATACCAATAAACAAAGATTTTCTTTCTTCTTTTTTGTAAACTGTAAATCAATTCTCATATACGATTATGAAGAAAATAGTTCTTAAATTTTTACATTTTTGCATTTATGGTCATTCAAAGTTGGAAAATTTGAACAATTCATTTTCAAGAAATTCAATTTTAATGCAATGTTCGGTCATCAATAAGTATTGCAATTTTAAAGAAAGCTACCAACTCAATAGCTTCTATACTAAAAACAATGATTTAAAGTTAGATTTTTCTCAACCTTTGGTTAAATCTGTACTTTTATTAATGTTAATTCATTAGAAAATTTGTGTTGTCTATCATTGGGTAGAAATGAACGCTGTTGTGTTTTTCTAACTGATGATGCATCTACAGTACTTCATAGTTATATCTAATATTGTATATATAAAAAATATTATGCCAAGCAGCTGAATAAACCTTAGAGTGTCTAGTCACAAACTAACCTTAACTAAAGCCAACAAATTAGTTGAATAAATATTCCCAAATTACTTTATATTTTAAAATCAACAAAAAAGTTTACTTTTACTGACGCACATCATATTTCGAAGAAATTAACGTCATATTTTACGATAAAACATTTTTTAACTGTAATAATTTTAATAGAATGATATGATAATAATAAAATAAAAAATATTTTATTTTCACACAATTTAATCGCCTAAAGTCTAAATATAACTTGCATTTTCCATGGAATCTTTTAATAGTATTTTAACAGCAATGGGCATTATTTTTACTCTGCAAACTGAAAAAATATTTACTTGTAAAAATATAACTTTATAATACTTTCGCCATAAGTGTTCATAAAATATAATTTAAGATTAGGTAGGCTCTTTTTCTATAAATCTATTAAGCTCTTTTATTTTTGTCAAGAAATCCCTTTCATTTTCCGTAATTTCATATAATACTCTATATCTGATTATTTCCATATATCCTTCTACGAAATGGACTATACAATCAGGATTTGTAGAAACTGGTTGTGGAGAGAAGGCTCAAGATTGGAGACAGGCAAGCATCAAGTCTAAAACAGCAGTGATTACAAAAAAAGCAGAGGTGAGATTATACATACTTATATAACTGGGTAGGGAGACCCAAAACTGTACCTTAAGGTTAACAGGTGCCGTTTTCCCAACACCTAGAGTGCTCTACACCTCTACGAGGTTCGTGAGGATTCCACCATCGTGGCATTTAACAAGGAAAACGAATTGTGCTAACAATTGGTAGCAAGAAGTTACAAAACTTTTAAGAGGCTTTAAGCCCGGTTGAACATCAGGCAATAACATTCAATATTTTCTCTGAATTAAAAATAAAATTTAACATGATGACATATACAACAAACAATGGAGAAACAATTTACAATGAATGAAAAGACAGTTCACAATTTCTAGGGTAATTATGGCATTAAAAACATTATATACATTGAAAGTAATATTATAAATAGTATGAACACTTAATTATGAAGAGGAGAAAAAATGACATGATATGAAAGTTGATAACTATATACAGACAACCAGTTTATACAAGTTTATTAAGCACTTTAGCTTTTAAAAGCATTTTAAGTTCAAAAAAGTTTTTAAAAGTTTTCTAAGATATTGAAAGGGAATAGGATTCAAAGAGATTCTAAAGTTCATAATGTTCTAGAAGTTCAAACAATTTGAAACATATAGTTCATAAATTTCATTAAGTTCATAAAAAATTTGTATACACCATTACTAGTTGTGGAAGCTAGTTAACTTTAAGAATTGTTTTCTGGCTAGTCTGTGGAGCCATAAAGATCGTCTGAAGGAGCGTGGCCTAAATTCTGACAAAGTTCCAATCCTTGTTTGTTGAGATGAATCATCAGCTTTGTGAGGAGTATACTCCTCACAAAGCTGATGATTTTGCTTGAAAGTACGTCACCGCAGATTATAATCTGCGGTGACGTACTTTCAAGCAAAATCTCAGGAATTCTATGCTGGTCTGTGTGGAGTTCTTTTTTAGATGGTATTTCTCAGTCTCTGGGCACTCTAGGACATAGTGGAAAGGATTCTTTTGGGCTCCACAGATACAGGTGGATGAAACTGCCTTTTCGAATATTTGGAAATACTGTGGAAATGGGTCGTGAAATGTTGTCAGCTGGTTGAGGTATGGATATACGTTTTCTTGCTGGAGACTTCTGGGAGTATATGTTTGGTCATTTGACCTGTTGATGCATTGTCCCATAGAGACTGTCATTTCTGAAGTGTGAAGTGCGTCAGTTGTTTGATAACTGAATATCTTGGATATAGAATCATTAATGTTTCGGATTTATCAATTTTTTGGCTTCCTTTGCAGCGATGTCTGCGCACTCATTTCCAACATTTTGATGCGCTTTAATCCAACTTAGCTTGATGTTGAAGTTTCAGCTGTTAGTTTTTCCTGTATGGCATGCATAATTGGTGATATGGGAAGTGGGTTAAGTAGCGCATGCAAAGTTAATGAGCTATCAGACCAAATGGTTACAGATCTGAGGCCTTGTGCATCAATGATGTTGATAGCTTTGAAAAGGGCTATGGTCTCTGCCTGAAAGACTGAGTTCTTATTCCTCAACTTAATTTTGTATTCTTGAAGTTATTTGTTTTTATGGTAAATTATTAGGGCTGCACCTGTTTTATCGTCAATATGTGGTACATCTGTATAGATATTGTAAGGTGTGATTGATTTGATTTTATCTTGTGCTGGAGAGGAGGGTTTGGAAAGCAGATTGTGGATGTGAATCCCCTTAAGTCTTCTCGACGGATGGACACAGCCCTTATGCACAGAATATTCATAGTCAGACGCACTGAGGGTTTGGTCTCCCACCACATTAGTTTCCTGCAGTTGCAGTACCCTAGTTTTGTGTGCTAGCTTGACGCAAGTAAGATGAAATGATGGCATGCCTGCCGGTGTGTTGAGGGCAATTGTGGACGTGGTCCTGAAGCTTCTCATGATTCATAATGTGAAATAGCGCTGTAGACTCTCTAACTGCCGCTCTTCCTAACAGTCGTGGGTAAAATCGACAAGGATGAGCCATAAGTAACCATTTTCTCCATGACAGAAAGGTAAATTGCTTTAGTTATTTTACTTTTAATGCCCCAATCTCAAGCGATCATGGAGCGGAATCGCTGAACTATTGGTATCATTTTTGTCTTTAGCTGCCTGATATGTTGTAGGAAGGACATTTTGCTGTCTATTGTTACTTCGAGATATTTTGGTGTTTCAGTATGTTTTAGGCTATTATTTTCTAAGGTTATTCTGGGATTTGATTTTAAGTGTTTTCTTTTCTGGTGCAGGGTAAGGATTTGTGATTTAGGATGAGAAATTGTGAGCTTCAAGTTGCTACAGTATTTAGAAAAATGTTGCAAAGATTCATTGCAATGTGATTGCGGGGATGCTTTTGTATTACCTTCAACTACTAATAATGTGTCGTCGACAAAGGCAATTAATTTGGTATATTCCGGCCAGGATGATGTTAATAATTCATTAAAGAAGATGTTCCACAGGGTGGGTCCGCCAACAGATCCCTGTGGGCATCCCCTGGTGTGAGCAATCGTGACGCATCCTCAATCGTGAACCGTGATGAGCGATCTGTTTTCCAGAAAGCTGAAGATCAAGGATGTTATATTACTTGTACATCTAGTTTGTAACAGTGCTTGACGCAGCCCCGGCCACCAAAGTGAGTCAAAAGCCTGCTGGATATCCAGCGCAATCAGTGCCAGGTAGTTCTTATGGTGTGATTCGTCAATTAGGTTTCTAAGTTTTTGGAAGGTGTGTTTTGTCGATCTGTTGCTTCGAAATCCATATTGGTGATTACTAAGGAAATTCGTTTTATGCAGGTGATATTTGAGCCTTCCTATGGTCAATTTCTCCAAAACCTTCCCAAGGGTTAATAATAAGCAGATTGGCCAATATGAGGTCTGATAACTAGGATTTTCACTCTTCTTTAGAAGGTAAATAACCTGGCCCTGTTTGAATGGTTTGGGGAAAGTTTTAAGCGTAATGCAAAGATTGAAATATTGCAGGACGAAAGTTGCATTTGCTCGAAAGAGAAGCTTGACAATCACATTGTCTATCCCATCTAGGCCTGGAGCTTTTGAATTGACAAGATTCTTGATAATATCATTTAATTCATTGAATGCAAAGGGTGGGTCCATTATGGTTGTGGAATTTAGGGACTGACTTCTGAATCTGTTGTGGTGATTCAGTTGCAATGTCATCTGCTGGAAAATTAGATTTCAAAAGGTCTTGGAATATGGTTAACGTGACCATTTATTTTTGACTCAAAACGGGACATTACCATTTATTTTTTGACTCAAAACGGAACATTGGTTTATTTAGGTTAATTAACAGGTAGTCCATAAAAAAACCACTTTTTTAAAGTTATTTATTCAGAAAAAGTCAGTTAGCTTAAAATTTACGAATTAAAAAATATATGTATACCCGAAATGTTTAGTTATATTTATATTTATCAGAGGAACAAATTCGCATTAATATAGCTGGTGATGATTTGAAGTAAAAATGAAACTCTTGGCACGTTTTTTTTTTTTTTTTTTTTTTGTATTCACCTTAATTATTAACATTGCCTTTAGAACTGAAATTTATAACTGGGTCTTCTCAGATGTCCACAATTTGTTCATCATAGAAAATACTCTTTCTACTGGAGCATTTGTAGCAAGCAAACATAAAATATATTCAATTAAAATAAAAAAGTTTTCATGCTGAAGATTGTTGGCTTGAAAGTGTTTGAATACTTCTACCCGTTTCGGTGGAAACATTTAGATTATTCTATTCGGTTACTTTCTGCGATGTAATGTAGTTACAAATTAACGAAAATTCGTCAAAAACTTCTGCATCTTTATTGCAGTCAATATATTCCTTTTCAATTAATACATCCAGATATTTTTGAACGTCTTCCCATAAGAGGACCTTTTTTAAATTTGCCCAATAAAATATCTCCATTTCTTTGGTAAGAAAGCAAGTCCACTGCTCCAGATATTCACGGCTTGTTTGATAAAATTCTGTAGCCACCCTTTTCACAAACTCTTCATCTATATCAATAACATTATCTTTCGATTTCACTATTAATTGACGAACCATAAATGGAAGAAACTGATTGGTCTGTTTCTGAGTCAAATTGTCTTTTAGTTGATTGATTTCTTTTGCAGCTTCAATTGCCGATACAGTCTGTCTGACCTTCCAGTTTCAATACAGCTTGATGAAAAGTTGCTGACTGAGCGTGTAAAAAATAAAGCCACAATTCGGATGTGGGATCTTCAAAAAAAATTTTCAGTAACAGGGGACGTTTTTCAATACTCAAAAAGTAGTTTTTTAATGGCTGATACAATTTTATAACCCTTTCCAAGGCAGGCATAAGAGCAAGCCATCTTGTTTCGCTATAGCAAGCATTTGTTGATTTTCCGTTACAATTTCGGCGCAAAACTCCTTTAGAGTTTCAACTCGAATCCTGTTAATATAAAAAAATGAATATATCTTCATAAAAATGTTTTCGTAATCTAAGGATAGCCTGTCTGCAGCAGATTTTATTGCATTGTGAAATACATGTGCTCCATATCCAATACCTATCAATGGCTTTTCAGTGATGATTGTATTTTCGTTAACACATTGTTAGTTCTTCTCCTAGCCGCACCTCCGAAATTGACGTTGGCATTGTCTCCGCAAAATGCAGCGAATTTTGCTGTCAAATTATTATCTGTCAACACTTGGGTTAAATAATCGACTATGATGTCAGAAGTCTCTCCTGGTTGGTCTAGGAGATCTAAAATTTTACTTACACACCTACGTAAGGTTGAAAAAAGTGCACTAGAATAGAGTGTATTTTCTTGTTACCGTGGTTTGAAGCATCGTTTATTATTGTAATACAATTGGACTTATCAAGATCATCTTTTAATTCTTTCATTGCTGTAGGCGTCAAAACATTTACTGCAATTGCAATAGATTCTGCTTTCGTACGCGCGCATGTAAATTTCGGATCAAAACATGATTGAATTAATTATGACGCACAATCATTAGAGCGAAAACTGTGGTTTTCTTGTATCGTGTGATAAGTCCAGACGTCTTCTGCTGCGGCGATATCCGAATCCTTTAAAGTTGGTTCGTCCGATATCTTGAAAAAAGTTAATATCAAAGAACACGATCGGCTTTTTTATGTTTTTCAGACTTTTAATACTGTTCAATATAACTGGCACCACCATGGGAAACGCTAAATTCTATACGACACTTTTCACATCTGACACCTGAGGGAGAATTTATTTGCTTGATAAACGGATATTTTGCTTGTAAGTTAACATTGAACGTACATTTGCGTTTCGGCATTTTAACTTATGATTCCAAAACAAAAGAAGTTTAAGTTGTTTACTAGGTTCACGAGTATCAAACAACAACAAAACAAATATCGAGAAGTGGGCGAACGAAAAATACGTTCATCTGCAGACCACCCCGTAGAACAAAACCAAGTCTGAAAGAACAGAACTGCGCATGCTCAGGAGAAAAATTGGCGAGTTACGAGATCTTATCTTTGTACCATATTTGGCAGGTTTTCGCGTTACTTTTAGTAATAAAATATTTTATCATTTAGTACTTTTTCTTCGCATCAAAGGTTTTATTTTAGAAAAGAAGCGGAGGGCAAAGAATGGATGGTGAGGGCAATCGTTCAATAATGCAAACTTTAGAAACATTTTTATATGCAAACTTCAGAGACATTTTTTCGAGACGGCGGACCGACCGGCTCGACTACTCAAATTTTCGCGCGGTTTCAGAAAACGGGACAGTCCTAGAGTTAATTTCGGGGACACCGGGACTCGTAACTTTAAAAAGGGACAGTCCCGTTCAAAACGGGACGTCTGATCACATTAAGTATGGTGGTAGTAGTCTGGTTAATATTGGTTGTAGTCGTGAGAGTATGAAACTGTGTGGACTGGAAAGTGTTGTCGGTAACAATTCGTTGAATAATGCCATATTCTTTATTATTCGTAGTGCTAAACCGTGACCAGCTCTGTAATTTTGCTCCTAAAATTTATCTTTTATAGATGGTCAGGTATAGATGATCTCTAATAGCTGGTAAAGGAGCTTTTTTCATAAATCTTGTTTTTTCTTTTGGCTCCTCAGGCTGGTTGTCCACCAAGACAGGTTCGTTTTCTTAACTGGATGTCGGATACTGAAGACCTCTTCTGATGTTGATTTTATAACATCCATAAGTTGGATGGTTATTTGTTCTAAATCGTTAGGGGTATTGGCACGTTGAAGTTCTATTTTAAGTTGATTTAGTTTGGGCTTGATTTTTTGAATAAACTTGTGTTAACTTTTGTAGGTTTTGTATCGTCTATTGAAAGTGATGATGAATTTCGAAGAAATGTTATATATTTATGATCAGAGCATGCAACATCGTCATTCACTGCCCACTGATGTATTAGGCTGGAGGCAAAATCGCTTACTATGGTCAAGTCTGGATATTCGATTCCATAAAAGGTCTTCGAACGTTGGTGGGTTACCCTGGTCGTTAGCAATACAGAGATGGTGCTGTGGAATGAAATCTTCCAAAAGTAATCCTCTATTGTCATTAGAAGTATAGCCCCACAGTATGTAATACGCATTAAATTCTCTTCCAATAATTATGGGCATTCCCGGATAGCTTACTAAGATGTTATGTAACTGCTGAAGAGCAGTTTCAAACCTTTCATAGGGTGAGGCATACATGCTGGCAAGAAGTAAAAGACGTGGTTGCAGATCCAGCTGAATCACTACGAGATCTCTTGTTGATTGAACTATTGTGTGATTAACGGAGGCACTGACAATTATGGCCGTTCGTGGGTTGTTCGGTCCTATTGTATGAAATACTTTTCATCTAAGAGGAATTCCCCTGATGCTTCCTTTCAATGTATACGGTTCTTGTATTAAACTAATATCGATGTTGTTGGTGACTATGTATTGTGAAAATTGGGCATTTGCCGATTTGCTGCGTTGTAAGTTAGCTTGGAGACAAGTTATATTGTTACAGGTTAGACTAGTTAAATTTTTATCAGTTGGGTTCTATACAATTGGTACTGATGGTGCATTGTTTAAGTTGTGATTACTAATAATTGAGGTTCCATTACTGTTATGAGTGGGCATTTTAGTTAAAGTAATTGGCTGATCAGTCAATCGAATTATGAGGAGCTTTAGCCCCAATGGTCTTGGGAGTTAAAAGATCCAGTTCCACAAACTGAATTTACTTAGGGTTTTCCTAGTTTGGATAATCCTAATATCCTGTGTATTTTTCAGACTTAAGTCCTCCTGAATCGCGTTAAGGATTGATTCGTTAGTGGGGGTTTCTGGAGTGTTAAGAAGAATTAGCCGTATTTTCGGTATTTCATTTGAGACCGCAGTAATTTTTTTATTGTTAAGAATTGTTGATAGCTGTGTTATGTCCTTATGGTTCCTGTGCTTTGGATTTCGACATGGGTTTTTCTCATGTAAATACCTTTAGCTCTGGCATCACTTTAAGTTTGTGGCAATATTTGTCCGATGTTGTCTGCTGGAGCTCTTTTTATTTTTAGGCATGGCTAAGATTTTACTGCTTGACAATAAGTTTTTAGTTTCTCTTGTTTAATTCTTCTTGAATTCCTCTTTTAATGAGAGTGAGGGTTTTATTGCGATTCTTGGTCGGGAAAATGAATCTGCCCTTATTTTTGATAAGAAGGAAAAGAATAGAAAAATAGATGATACAAGCGGTTAACTCAAAAAAGATTTCTCAGTATTCAAGTTAATTTTGGATGAATTATATCATTATGAAAGATGCAAACTGATACGAAAATTCAAACATCTAGCTAATAATCTATATCCAACAAAGCTTTCTTTTTAAATAATGATTCTGGTCAATTTACTATGCATTGAAAAATCTTCCTATTCTCTATAATTTGAAGATGGTAATGCATTGCTTTTAATGCTATATTTTGTATTAATTTATATTTCATTATTAATATGTGATTTGTGGGATTTTTTTTATCAATACTGTGTCATTAGTGAAGATAGTGAATCATGTGGAATTGAATATAAAGTGTTCATGTATGATTAAAAAATTTTGGCATTATTTATTAAAAGACTGTGTAACAGATCAGGTTAACTAATAAAATAGAGTATCATATGGTTTTATGATTGAAACTTGTCGATAAGCTTAAACCGATTCTCGGAAAAATAAAATAATTCCTCATGTCAGCATGAATACTTTGTGATTCCTTGAAAAGTTTCAAAATTTAAACTACAGCCTTAGAAATCAGAAAACAATATTCTATCGAAAACCTTATGATCGACTTCACTTTTTTCGAATGTAAGTCGGCATCGGCAGGATGATTTTGTAATGTATAGGTTAGGAAACGATACCAAGAATTTGTATTTTTTTAAAGGAAAAAAAATCTTGTTTTAAAACTGATAAAGCTAATCTGTGAGATGGTTATATGAAGTTCTACCTATAGTTTGATAAAGTGCGCTTGAAAAGTGAATGTTGACTGCTAGCAAGTGGTCAATATCGATTGCCAACAAAAATCTGATAGAATTCATTTTCTAAAATCTCACGTGATACTGACCTCACAGACAAGCTGCTAGGTATTTAAGTCATTTAAGTAACTTAGCGATATTTTCGAATATTTTTGAGGAACATAGTATTTATCAAGTTAGCAAACATTTATTATTATCATTATATTTATCGAAACAGAGATTATATAATCAAAAATGATTTACGTATTGTAATTTAAATTTATTTAACTTTTTGAAAAGTATAACTCTAATTTATAATTATAATAGAAAAGAAAAAATATCTGGTTGTTTTGTGTGTGTGTTCTTTTTTTAAATAATTTATTCATTATAAAATGCTCTAATTCTCGGTAACTACTAATTATTGTTCTTTGGTTTTACAAAACATTCTTTTCTGTTACAATTTGTACTTTTAAAAGGTTTTTCTTTTTCCTTTATTAATTTTTTTTTTTTAAAAAGGGGTGTTTCATTAACATGTTCCGAATAAAAATTTAATCCAACATTACAGAAATATATACTCATACTTTTTCAAATTTCTTGTTGCTTATACTCAATTAGTTAATATAATAGGAAACCTTCTAAGACAATTGCCTCAGGTTTTTTTTTTATCTATAATTAATTTCAATTAAAAATTTAATTTCAGGTAACATAATTTTAATAGTAAGCTTCCTTCTTTCATTTCTTAATTTTAATTTATATTTCTGAATCCTTATTAATCTGCTGATTTTGATGTGTAAATATTTTATAATGATAATTCATTTATAATTGAGACATAGCCAAAAGTCCATTTTTAGATTTTAGAGCTTTGTATCCGTTAACTAGAAATTTAACTTCAGTATATTTAGTTTTATTGTGCATATTTTCCTTTTTAAATTTTAAATTTTTCTGTGAAAAAATACTTAATTACTCAACTTAATACATTCGATTCAATTTTTCTAATATTTAGACAAATAATTTCTTTCTAAAAATTGAATATATTTTATACGCTACGTTCAATTATATGTGGGAATAGTGCAATCTCTCTTTATCAACAATCCAAACACTCTCTTTTCTGAATACCATTGTTGCTTATTATAGTAACATCAATAAAATTGAAACTATCACATGTTGTTTCTAAAAACATTATGCCGTGAACAAACATCTCTTACGTCTATCTTGTAAAAACACCTTTGAGGTCAAAGCAATTGAACTACTCTCTTGAACTTGATTTAAACTTTTCTGGTATTAAATGAAGTTTAACGCATTTTTTTAAAATTTCTGATGGAATTCAAAATATTCTGTAGGAAAGCAAGAATAAATGACAATATTTCACTTTATCTCATGTTATCAATTTTCAAAATATCAAGATTTTATTAAGAGTATGGGAAAGTTGTTCTGCTAGGTATAACATTCGCCATATATGCAATCAGTATTTATTTTTTTTTTAACTTCTCTTTAATGGATACTTTAATTCCTGAAATATTCATTCAACGTCTCTTTTAATAATCTTTTATTTAATTTTCCATTGATAAATCCAACAATTAGACCTAAAATTTTCCACTTCATGTACATATATTCTGTTCAGAATAGAATAAATTAGCTGAATACATAGGTAATCAAATATAAAGAATAATAATTTTCACAATTTTTTTATTTGTTTTAAATTTTGTATCAGTCAAAAATCTTATAAACAGTTTCATAATATTTCGTTGAGTGCTTATAATTATTAGACAAATACATTATTAAAACTGTTTTAAAAATTATAGAAATCTTGGAGTTTTGAAATTGTTTTAACTTTATAAATTAATACAAAATATAGCATTAGTGAGTGAGTGAGTGAGTGAAGAAATGAATTAATTTCGGATTAGCTCACTTTTCAAGTATTGTATTTCTAACAATTTTGCATGAAATATTTTCTTACATGATAGTATATTGATTTCTTTATTTACATGGATAAAACTGATACGATGAGATTTTTCGATTTGGATTGCGCACAGTGACACATACACATACAAACTTTGAGCTTAATTTTGGCGTTTACGTTTATAATTTTCTATAAATATGTATAGTTAAAAATTTTCCTTCCAGTTGTATTAAAATTTCATGCTCATATCCATTTGACATTTTTTATGTGAATATCACAATCACAAGAATTATTATCACCCTTTCCCAAAAGAATTTGTAAAACACAGGGTTATAAATTGTTGAGTAAAAAATTAAAAATGTTTTTGCTATTAAATTTCTTATTTTTTGTTCATTGTGGAATAAATTAATTTTAATTTTGTTTAATTACAACAAATATGAATTCAACATTCAATAAACATATATGATTATTATAAAGAAAAGTTAGCATTTATACTGAGTAACAGAAATTAAATAAACCAATTAAGATAAAAAAATTAAAAATTCTGTGATTTTAATCAAAATAAAATTTTTATATTAAAAATGTTTAGTATTTTGAAAACTTTCTTGCACATTTAAAGTAAAAATGCGAAATGGAAATGAATAGAAAAATAGTAAAGTTAAAAAATTTCATTTAAAAAAGTCATTTAAATTTCTCTTATAAAGAACAGACAAAGAGGTGATCTCTAATATTTTTATTTATAATTAAAAATAGATGACACATATACATTAAAAAAATTCTCTTATGTTTATCTTCAAATAAATGCTGTAAATAATAACTATTTGGAAGCATGATAGTTAATTAATTATTTTTAATTGACCATTTTTATTTATTTTAATGATTTTAAATATAATTCTAAATTTTATTTATTCTGAAAATGGACATTTGAAATAATGTACATTTGCTATAGCTTTCTTGCTAACTCTGTATCATTCTGATCAATAAAACTGCAGATTGTGAGCCTCCTTGTTAAAGAATACAAGGATATCACTTCTGTTTGTATGAAACTCAGTTAACTCCAACTACCGTGAGGAGAAGTACTGAAATGGTAGTCTCTTGAAATTCATATTAACTGTTGTGTTCTGTCCCTATCAAAATACTTTTTAACTATTCTCATGCCATGTTCTGTTACTGAGAACATTTTGATAACTAATTTGCAGAGCTAGCTGCCGTTGTATTGTAGATTTTATGAATAACTGCACTTTCATATAAAATTTGTCATTTTATCAAATAATACTTAATTAAATAAAATAAAGGTATACACTACCCGAAATTGAAAATGCAACATCATAAAGGAGGGGCCAGCAAATTATGTAAACTTCCAGGTAGCCGTTACTAAATTATGTAAATGATGTGAAATACACATCTTTCCAGATCACGTAAAATAAGATATATGATGGGGAAATGCGCAGAGTGGCAATATTCGTGACGTTATTACTGCTTGTAAAATAATCACTGAACGTTTGCTTTTGTTTCAGTACCCTACCATTGCAGAGAATTCCAGGCTATTGTCAATGGAATCAGTTAAAGCAGATGGACGAGTTTACGAGTGGCACGGGGATCGGGATGAGAAGGGCAGGTTGGTCCTTACAGCAAAACACAGCTGACAGACACTTGGACGCGTCCACAGGGCACCTTTTGTGGTGAAGATAGTTGCAACAAGGAACTATGAAGCGTTTGCAGGACGCCGGTGCAGCCAGAGTGACATAGGCAGTTTGACGTGAAGCAGTGGCTGACCTACAAAACATGTATACCGAAATTCGGCAGCAAGACACTCAGGATGCTTCCATATAGAGTGCAATCATTTGTCATCGATTGGTTGCTAGTGGCCTGCTCTCATGGCGTCCGTTAAAGAAAACTGCCACTAACCTCACAGCATAGATGCCATCTGCAGTGGTGCCGGATTCGAGCTATATGACGACGGAGTGGCACAAGATAAGATGCTCTTCTGTTTCTTCAGTGATAATCACCACGTACAAGTATGGTGTCGACAGGTACACAAATCCACTGCTGCAGTAATTTGAAAAGCCTCACTGCGCGACAACTCAGTATAATTGTTTGAGATGACATTCCGTATGTTTCTAGGTTACCTGTAGTTTCTATTTATGACACTATAACAGACCAATGTTATATTGATGATGTGGTTTGGCAGATGACACTCTCCTACCTTCAAGGGGTACACAATTCCCTTTATCAGCAGGATAACGCCTGACCGCATATTGCTAGCATCAGCCAACATGCCCTGCAAGGTCTACACCTGTCCCTGGGCACCATGCTCGAGAGATCTCTCACCAATCGAACACGTTTAGAATATGATTGGACACCATTGGCATACTCTGCCACTGCTTCCTTCAGAAGAAGTGCTTTGGAAAATGATTAACAGGGAATGGAGAGTCATTACTCAGGATGTCATCTATACTCTCAATGACTCTGTTTCGAGATATATTGCTTCGTGTGTCACCGTCCACGGTGGTCTTACAACTTGCTTTTCTTCCTGTAATTACTTCTACTTTATCTTAATATTCTTTTATATTTTCACTAAAATTTATAATAATTAGTTTGTAATTATTGTGATACAACAATCATGTAAGTGAAATGTGATGCAAATACCTATTGCGCTATGTTGTCTACAGGCTTTCAGGTCACACTAATGTGAATAGAATTTTAAATAAACTCCAAACGGGTTCGCAAGTGAACCCTCGTAAAAGTTACGGACGGCTCTCTGAGATGATGGGGAGATAAAAGAGGGATGATAATAGATAATAGAGGGAGATAATAGATAATAGAGGGAGATAATAGATAATAGAGGGAGATAATAGATAATAGAGGGAGATAATAGAGATGGGGAGATAATAATGGGGAGACCCGATAACCAGTTGAAAAAGTACGAGGCCCTGCCACTTTGCTATGTTAACCTACTGACCCAACCCTGTTCTCGTTATGTATTATGCTTATCATTTCAAAATACAGATCACTTGTTCGTTGATTATCGCTCTGTATGTCGAGTTTCGTCACTTTCTGGCTACTTCTTCTTAGTCTTGTATTTTAGCGTCGGGCTGTATATAAAATGAACTTAATTTTTTAAAAAAATAGATTTATTTTTTAATTTCTTTTATAAATTACGTAAATGATAATAAATTTAAAATCTTAAGTGTTTTTGATAGTAAATTTAAAAATCATTCATTCTATGTATACTATTTATTTTAACATAATTCTAAAACAATTTTGAAACCATACGTGAATACTTTAAATTAAGATTTTGATATTAATTTAAATTATTATTATATGTGTACGTAATGAGAAAACATAGTTTTTTTTTTACTAAGCACAGAAATTTTATAGTTTGTGAATGCTTATACATTAGAGAACTGAATGGCTAATTCATTAAAGATAATTCATTTACACTATGTTGCCTATCCCCTGAAATTCCTACCAACAAAACCTTATCAGCAGGAATTCGTTACGGCATGAATTCTATTAGCTTAAATGCATTGTTCCATGGATCCATTATCCATGTGAATGCAACTGCTGCTACCAGTTGATACTTATTGGATGATGGGGGATCCATGCTTTGAAGAAACCATTCTACCTCGCAACAAATATCGATCAAATCCTGGGACTATGGTGGCCAGTGAAGTTTGTTGAATTCATCGTTGTATTTTTGAAATTATTCTATGATGATACTAGCTTTGACTCGGGATTTCATCTAGCTGAATGTACCATTCCGATAGTTCGAAAGCAGTAGCCAAGAAGAAATAAATCTGATCAACAACAAAATTGACCTATCCCTTATAGTCAAAACATTGTATGCATGTATCAGTGAATCGAGAGCATACTTACAGAATATTTCCCGTATCATTATATTGTCCCTACCAGACTGAATTGAGAGATCTTAACAAAAGGGCTGCATCGTTTCATATTGTTGGCCTATTTGCAAAATGCAATAAGAACCTGAATACACCTTGACATTATACCTTCTTCTCGTCGACGGTCCAATTTTGGTAGAATGAATTTTTGTCAATGAACTGGAAACTTTTTTTTGTAATTTTGGGTAGACATAAAAATTACTCGAATTAGAAGTTTGCTTTTGTAGCCAGTCTACAACAATATATTTAGAGATGTTATACTGTTCAAGGCTGTAGTCTAAGGTTAGTTGAAGAGTTAAAACATTTCTCTTTGCCGATTCCCATCGTTAGCTCATTCCATGGATGGTGGAGTCATTTATGACCAAAATTTTAACTTTGGCTGATTGTTTTTTTGTTAACCAATTTCTTGAAACTAGACCTCTTTAACACTGGAAATGGTTGTGTGGGTGAAGTCTTGTGGAGCACTCTATCATGCTGCGCTCGTAATCTTTCAGACCATGATGAAGGGTGAAAGAATTACAAACAATTATCACTCTACAGATGTATTAAATGTTTTATATGGGTACCAAATCCCTGGTGATTACTTGTTATGTAACAATTTCTTAGCCAACACCTTTTACAAAGTTTTGAGTACTGCTATTAAACTGGCCATTTTTTTCATATGTAGTACATATTGAATGCATTTACTTAAAATTGAATTTTTTCTTAGCATAAATTATATATTTTTAAATCTCCAAAGAAGTTATTGTAATTTATTATTTATCTTAACAGTTACACCATAAAATAAAATGTTTAATATTTAATTAGAAATTATATATTTGATTTTACAACTGATGTGATATTTAAATTTTATAATTTTTGTGTGAGTGCGTAATTTAATTTTATTAATGTAAAATTTTGTAAAAAAAGAGAGAGAGATTTATGGAAATTTCATTTTCAAATGTATATTCTTCTAAATGAAAAACCAGACAGAACAAATTGTTTTTAAGCTTTTATTTAAATGAATGAAGTCTGGGTGAAACTGTTTTTGGTAATTCCTTCCTTTTTATTTCTAAAAATTATTGATGAAGTTAATAAATAATGCACTGCAAAGTATGCACATCGCAGTAAAGACGTAGAATACGCCATCGTATGAACCTAAATTTCCCTTGAAGTAACCTACAGAATAAAATAAAACAAAAAATGTATTTTTATGTAAATGGAATTAAAAAGTATACTATTCTCAAACAACGTAAATAATATTACTATACATCGTTATTATTACTAACCTAAAATTTATTTTCGTACGTAGTGTAATCTCAAGCCAACTGAAATTAAGTGAATATTGTTATAAATTGTTTGCTTTTGATATATTTGAAATAAAGTTTTTATGAGTTTTAATTTAGAATTTTTAATAAAATGTTTTATTTGAAGTTTGTTCCTCTTCACACTATAATAATAGCAACAAAATTATCCTGCGCTAAACGAAAAAAAAAAATTGGAAGCTTTTAAATTTTTTGTTGTTTTTCATTGAAAAGTATTTAATTATCTAATAAATAACTAGTGGTATATTTGCAAGTGTATATGTAATTTCTTATATACAGATTGAAAATGTATGATTATCGTAGTATACACTTCCAACATACGGAATTTCACTGTCGTATATTACATATTCATAGTATGAATAAATATGATGAATTTAAATACAACTGCGAGATAGTGAAACTACGAATGTGCATAATCTAAATTACTATGAACTCATAATCAGAAAATTATAAAATTACAAAGTAGATGGAGTGCTTCCTGCAGTTGAAGACATCAGTAAAGCAATTATACAAACAGAAGTATAATGTAATAAATCTGGAAAACAAACAATATTCGTATTGGCTCAAATGGCTAGAATAATTTTTTGATAATTTTTGAAATTTGATTTTTCGCGAAGGTCGAGTTACATCCAACAGCAAATTGCAAGATATACACAGTTATCCATACAATTTCAGAAATTATTTATACATATGATGTAAAGCATGTTGGATTTTGGGAAAAAGTTGACTGTGCTGGCAGTTTAAGGTTAGATTTGAGGCCTTAGGCTCAAGAGTTTGTGGTTTTGAATCCCACCTTGAGCTTGAATGTTTGTAGTGATTTGGAATCCACTTTAAACCATAAACCTTGGTCAAATTTGACCCTCGGGTGCAAAAAAAACCTTGAAAAGAGTTGAAGCAAAATAAATGATTAGAAAATGTATTACACTATCATCCCGAATTTTCTTTTAAAACCTTTTCTATACCAGAAAAAGTGTTTCATAGTGAGAATACCAGGGCTCGCAGATTAAGGTACTTGCAGCAGTTACTATTATACTAGGAATATGCTAATAGGAGTGAAAGAATCATGTTGGCCAGTCAATCGAATTGAGGCAAAGAGGCACTTCCATTATACACTCATTGTGACAAAGGCTATTGGAAGAAAGCAATGGGATACGCTTCAAAAATGATGTTGCTATCTGAGTGAAATAAGAAAGGAGGAACTATGCATTAGCAGGTTTGGGTTATTATTAGTTTTTTAGCATTTTGGGAATACTGATGATGCACCTATATCAAACTTAAACTATGATTCGCCCACTGGTATCTCAAAGCATACATTCATAGTGTCAATTAACGGAATGGTCAATGAATTAAAAGCATGACAGCTGTATTTGTAACGATGTCGAGATAGAATCCCATGGACTTAGTAGTGTCATGGTTTAGTATGTACATATGATATACGCTTTTGTTTAAGCAACAAATGCTGTTGTAGGATCGAGAACTATATATTAAAGACTTCATGACGAGGCTCCAAATTAGGATAGGCCAGAAAGTGAAATAACGCGACACCATGACTTGGGTTCCATCATCTAAGATTTCACACTCCTATTAGTCTCCATAATTGGCAATATGGTGGCCTGATTCATTTGTTAATGCTAACTTTATTCGGAAGATTCCGAATGACATTTATTTTCGGCTTTAAATATAATTCATAATATTTCAAGAAAACACATACATACGAAAAAATTAGTAAAAGTTTTTGGAAGAATTGATTGCTTGAGTCCAAATAAATTGCGTGATACAGAAAATCAATGCGCGACGGTGATATTAAATATCTTAAATGCAGTGAATATTTATAAAATTGGAAGAAATCAAAAAATAGAATATTATGTGCAGAAAATACTGTGAAATCCATTAAAAATGTGAAAAAATAAATATAAGCTCAATTACAATATTCATCAAATCAACAAAGGATGCTTTCAAGCAAAATATAAACAGGAATAAAACTACTTCAAAAAGAGAATATTAAACACAAGAAAATGAGGATAACACTGATCAAGAAGAGAGAAGAAAACTTTTTTTCTTTCACAAGGATTAAACGAACTAAATCTTATTAACTTTTCCTCACTAATTTAAAATATGTACTCAGATTTACTATATTAGGTAGGGTTTTTTTGTGATACATTTTTAAAGTTCTAGAAGAATTCATACTTAAGAAACATTTAATGAAAAATATATTCAATCAATTCCAATTTACCTAAGAAGTTGCATATTTTGATTTTTTGTAATTTTTTGCATTAGGGGTGCCACTCTTCATAGTCTATCAGCTGTCGGCCGGCATACTGGGCTCTTCAATATGAGCTTGGTCGGAGTTTTTATTAATGGTCATAAAATCTGGATTCTTTGGTACTGGATATTGTTGCAATATGAGGCACAGTTCTCATTGCCTATATCAAATTGGGATACTTTACTGCAAATTTTGTTTTGGACGTTTTTCCTCTACTGTTTGTAATGCAAAAGTAACAGTACTTGAATGGTCCTTTTGTTCTCTCCAAATCATAAGGACTGAAAACAGTATATGATTACATTTTCCAATTTCATAAGACCTGTAACACATGAAACGCAGCATATATCTGGATTCCAGTCCTTATCGAAATCACAAGTTTGCAACCGGAGTACAGTTTTTCACAAGTGGTCTGAAATTTTGTCTGTAGACTTGAATTTCGGTTCTCTATAGATGCAGTAGAAATTGTTTAGTTTGTTTAAGCACTTATTTATCACAATCGATCGATGGCAACACCGGTGTCCAAAATTTAAGCTTAATCGAATCGTATGTGGACAGCTTAATCGAAATGTATGCAAGGATGAAAAAGTGAAGGGAAAGTTACAAAATCAAAACAATTGGTATTGCTGAAAAATTTACAGTTTTTACTGTAGTAAGTAGTACTGATGTTATTTCAATATAATTTTACCTTTCCTTCCTTAATGCCAAATAGTAAAGGATGAAAAATTGCTTAAATTCGTACTCATTTCTCAATAATTCATAAATTTTGTATATTGTGCTCAGATGAAAAATATCCTAAAAAATTTAATTTATAATCTGAGACTTTGCTTAAATATTTATATATCGTTAAAACATTTACTTTGATTTTAAATCACTAATTCTTTGTTTCTTTATAACAATTGGTATTAGAGTAAGTAAATAAGACACTAATGCCGAAATTTTAGGTATCGTGTACAATGCTGGCCACCATAAATGCAACACCCTGAAGGAATCATGCAAATAACATGAAATTTACAACATGCATTTGCGGAGGTGAGATGTGTAAACAATTAAAATTTCAGCGCAGACGCACATCACGCGTGATGTTTCGCCACTTTAAAGCGCTTTTTGAGGTCCCCTTTCCTTTCCGGCTCTCCCTTTGGATCTTTCGCCGATAGAAAAAATGTGGTCCATAGTTGCTCAACGATTGATCCAGATTACATCCCCAGCTGCCACACCAGATCAACTTTGGCAACGTGTTGAAGCTGCTTGGTTTGCTGCACCTCACGAACACATCTAAAGTCTCTTTGAATCAATACCAAGGCGTATGGCAGCGGTGATCTCCAACAATGGCAACTGCTCTGGCTACTGATTTTGGCTGGAACCACACTTCATAGAGTCTATAAATTTAATCATTTTATACTTGGTCAACATTTAATGTAAAAAATAAATTTTTCGTAATATCTCTTGTTTTTCGTGGTGTTGCAATTTGGGTGGCCAACAGTGTAATATCTACTATTTAAATCATAATCGAATTAAATTATAAAGTAATTAAAATGCTTCATTTGTATACCTTTAGCTTTTCCAATAAAAAAAACGTTTTATACAAATTGCTCACAAAAATTTCATATTTCTACTTTATCATATACTTCAGTAATACGAATTGATAATTCATATTTTTGATTATTTCAAAAGCATTTCTAATATAAAGTTTTTAAACATAGCAAATATATTTTAATCGTCATGTCTAAGAATTCTGCATTGTTTTAAATGTGGCTTCCCGAAAAGCAGCTTAAACTATATTCTGTAAATAATATTTATAAACTACATGAATACTGCATGTCATCGAAATATGCTTTTAAAAATGACATATCTGAACTTACTAGTTTCACGCAAATATTTACTTTTAAATTTCTGCAGGTATCAAGACTTAAATGAAAATTTGAAAAATATTTTTAGTTAAAAAGTAATAAAAATTATTTCTTCTTAAATCGCTTAGTAATTGCTTAAGAATACAATAGTTTGATTTATTTCTGAAGAAGGAACATTTTGCGAAATAAATATCACTTTAAAATGTGATTACCTTTTCTTTACTAATGTTATAGATTTCAATGTAATACTATCAATGTCACAAAAATTAAATTGTTCTTAAAAACTATCGAAAGAGGCTTGATGTTTTTGACTTCCTAAAATTCTTCAGAATTTATATTATTAAACCTATATGAAAATTCTTTATTATCATTTTCCATCAAACCTTATTTTACCAAAATTAATTTTGTAGATTTAACGTTTAATTTTGATAATGGTCTAGTGTTTCGTTACAAAGCTTGATGTTAAATTGTTAAAAATATACTCCTATGAGTTCTTCAATACCTATTCGAAAAATGAATTTAAAAAAAATAAGAAATATATTACATAAAATAACATGATATAATACAAAATTTTTCATTATAAAAAATGGGATTATTTAACCGCATTTATGTAATTTTGATATTTAAGCAAATTTTAAATTTTGAAGTAGTATTTAAGCAATGAATTTAGAGGACAGTTAGTCACGCATATTTGTTCTGTTGCATTCAATACATTTTTAATCCTAAATTTTTTTTCTATGAATATTCTAAGCGTAAACAATGTGCAAGAGGTGCATTTATTTCAATTTTTGAAACCTCAGAGTATTTAAAATTAGCTAAACAAATATTAGGTTCATTTGTTTCTACTTCTTTTTTCCTTATTTACTTTTAATTTCTGATTCTATCTTCTTCTGTATTATATTTCTTGTTAACACTTCATCGAAATTAAGTTATTACACTACCCTGATAAAAATACAATATGTTTAGGCAATGAAACGAAGATGAAAGTTCTCCTTGCGAAACATTCCGAGTTAAATTTTTATCATAGTGATCTCTAACCACATTAGTCAACCTTATATATTCCGTCGATCAAGATTTTGTTGACTGACGATAAGTAGTCGATCATTGATGTTGAATACAATTGATTGAATTCGAGTGTTGTTTACTGACAAGTCCTGGTTCAACTTGGAATGCGATTTCTAATGTATACAGAGGAAAATGGATATTTCAAGCACTCTCACTTTTATGAGAGAAAGAACGTGATGGATTAATGGCACTGGCTGAAATAAACATGATTGAACACATGGATTTCCTAATTATTTCAAACGACAATAACTTGCTGGTTTGTTGCTTAGAATTAATTTGATCGGTATCGAAAATTTAGAATGGATTCTGAACTATTAAGAACATTTCTGCCCATGGTGAAGTTGAGTGTATGAATTTTTAAACCGAAGGCCCGAGCACTAACCTTATGGCTGCCAGTTCGGGTTGAAATGACAAATAGTTTAAAGCTCTCTCTCTATCGGACAAAATACTTAAAACTCGTATCATATCTTATGCTGCTGCCCTTGTTGATTTCTTTTAGTGCAAGGTAATGCCTTATCAATTATAATTCATTTGTAGAAAATGTTTTTAAAACTGAAAAAGTATAGCAAATGAAATTGTCTCGGCACATATAATCATTGTTTAAATATGAAATTTGAGTAACACTCAACTTTACTGATGGACCTCTGTTACAGGTTTCCTCTGCAAGAGCTCATTTTACTCTCCTTGATTTAAGGGTTTCATGTATTCGCAAATGGGATAATATTCTCTAGAACTTTTTTAATAATAGCATCATATCAGTGATAAAAATAATTTAACTTTGAAAGAGGACCAAATGTCATATTTAGCATTTTTAAACAATATTTTTTGCATAATTTAATGGAGTAAATTTTTTTTTCCTAAAGGGTCTTTGCCCAGGATTTAAATCTTCTATACAATTATTTTTTGCTTATTTTTATGCATTGTATTCTTTTTATATCTGAAGTCATACATAACTACCACGAAACTTTTCCTTCGCTTTTTT
This sequence comes from Latrodectus elegans, assembly GCA_030067965.1. Lineage (NCBI taxonomy): Eukaryota > Metazoa > Arthropoda > Arachnida > Araneae > Theridiidae > Latrodectus > Latrodectus elegans. The sequence continues at coordinate 71,969,290 of CM057813.1, read as the reverse complement.
TAACCTTAATATTTTGTGAGTAATTTAGTATTAATTTACTATGAAATTATTATTTAGGTTTAAAACTATAATTTAAATAATAAAAAAATGTTCTTCAAATTTTTAAATAGTTATTTTAAGGTATTATATGTATTCATTAATTATTTGTAATATTTCAAACTCTAAATTTTGAATCTTCGATTAATAACTGTAACTCTTAGATGTTAATTAATAATTAATTTAATTGAAGTTATTTTATTGAAAAAATTTTAATGTAATGATTTTTTTCTTGTTCCAAATCCAGTCAACTCGAAAACTTGAGATTAACTTATTTTCACATCATTGCTCCTTTATAAAGAAGAAACCAAACTAGAAGAAAATACTGATTCAGATACATCAATCAGTTTAATTTTTTTTTAAAAAAAAATTAAATAGTTTCAATTTTACTAAGCAATATCTTAAAAACAACTATTTTAGGGTTTAAAAACAGATATTGTTACTATAAAGAAGTAAGAAATAACAATGTGACTCATGTTCCATACTCACTTCTCAACATGAGTAAACATTGGTCATTGAATTTAAAATTATGGACTTAGCATGATTCACAAAATCTCGCAATAAACAGTTCCATTCTCTTTTGAAAAACACTTTTGTCAAAATGCTGATATCAAACTTGATAAAAATGTTAAATATCTATAATTCTATAACATTTATTTTATTTTAAATTATTTATTACTTATATAAAATAAGTTAAAATTTTCCATCTTATATTTTAATAAGTGAATTACATACTTGTTTGATGATGCTATTTATTTGCAAAAAATCTGAGCGAAAATTTCTTAGTATCGTTTTTGTGAAACTGATTTTATGAAAGAAACCAAAAGAAATTCTAACATCCTTTTTTTTTTTTTTCAATAATCATATCGAGTTTCAACAAGAAAAAAATGTCAAGCATTGATAAGCGTATTATACTACACTACTAGCCATTAAAATTGCTACACCAAGAAGAAATGCAGATAACAAAATGATATTTATTGGACAAATGTATTATACAAGAAATAACAAGTGATTAAATTTTCAAAAAAATTTGGCTGGATAGATCCTGAGAAATCAGTACCCAGAACAACAACCTCTGGCAGTAATAACAGCAGTTACACGCCTGGGCATTGAGTCAAACAGAGATTGGATTGCATTTACAGGTACAGATGCCCATGCAGCTTCAACACGATGCCACAGTTCATCAACCGTAGTGACTGGCGTTTGGTGACGAGCCAGTCGCTCGGTAACCATTGACCAAACGTTTTCTATTAATGAAAGATCTGGAAAATGTGCTGGCCAGGGTAACAGCCGAACATGTTCCGTATCAAGGAAGGTCCGTACAATACCGGCAACATGCGGTCAGGCATTATCCTGCTGAAACGTAGGGTTTCTCAGGGCTCGAATAAAGGGTAGAGCCACGGGTCGTAACACACCAGAAATGTAACGTGCACTGTTCAAAGCACCGTCAATGCGAACAAGAGGTGACCGAGACGTGTATCCAATGGCCCCCCATACCATCACGCTAGATGATGGGCCAGTATGCGATGACAAATGCACGCTGCCAGTATGCGTTCACCACGATGCCACCAAACACGGATGCGACTATCATGATGCTGTACACAGAACCTGGATTCATCTGAAAAGATGACGTCTCGCCATTCATTCCAATTTCTACACAAAACATAAAGTTTAATACGGAACTCAGAGGACTTACGCACAAGAAGAGCTCATGGTAATTACTGCTGTAAAACTACACTATATATACTGACTTTTTGAAAATTAAGTTAAAATAATACCATGGAAATAAGCTTCATTAATTCATAAAACATTGTCATCAACAAGCTCATAGGTGGAAATATAAGGAGCCTTACTTATATTAATGGACAGAAATATAATCTTGAATGTACAAAGTGCACTTCTGCACAAGCCTCTCGTGAACATCTCCCAAATTGCGTAAAGCTTTTGCATGAAAATCTTATAACTTCATCTATTGTTGTGCATGACTTTTTGAGGATTTTCGTACTCCTGGACATGGTCTAGCTTGCAGTTAGACCATGAGGAATAAACCATAACAACAACACAACAATATAACATTATAACGTCTTGAATTGTTCACTGCCATCTAAGCTAAAAATTAAAGCAAAATCATTCCGCATTGGCATACCTCCAAAAACCATCTAATGAACATGTGTAATTTTGAAAGAAAAACGTAGAAGGATATTTTGTAAAATTTCCTGTATAGTAATGTCAGGCATTTTAAATATTATATCATGATCAGACATTAGAAATTCCCTAAGCATTTCTTGTTCTTCCTTTAGATTATATGATCCTACACATTAGAACTGTTGAAAAAGTTGCTTTATTCTCTCTTTTACAATTCAGATTAAATGGAACCATCTTCTTTAATTTGTAATCATTTTTCTCTTACTGACTGGAGACATCGATCAAAGTTTCTTTATATATATATCTTAATTCTTGGAGTTTATTCAATTTTCATGATGTACTACCAATGTTCTTGTAAGAAGCGAGACAAAGAGATACTGATCATGAAAAATGTATGAATAACTATTTTTTCAGTTACAAAACGAGTTTTAGTGGGCGTTCCTCACTTTTTCATCATACTTACGATGTGCATGTCACATTTTCTCAACTGATATCCTGAAATCTATTAACATTAGAGAGTTTTAGCATTTAATGAATATTTAAGACATCTTTGAACATTTTTCTTTTACTAGGCAAATTTTCATTATTCAATACGTATGAAAATATAAAATTAAATAAGAAACTCCGAGGTCTGTAAAAAATTATCTTTTATTTTGATAAAGGATTCTTTTTAACAGACCTTTGAAACGTAAACTTTAGTTGTAATCATTATAAATATTTTCGCATTACGTTAAAAAGTGGCAAAAATTAAAATTATCAGATCGTGATATTTTTTCAGTAAATAAACTTTATATGTAAAATGTTATCTAACTTCTTTCAATGAATCTGTTTCCATTGTTCTATACGCTTTAATGCAACATATTGATGAAAATTGTTTATGATAAGATAGTTTAACCGATATATTGACAAGTGTTATCGTATGATGATATTCTTTTTGTAATGTAAAAAGTACAATAAAATGTTAATTGCACATAATTTTATATGCATTATTTCTCATTCAAAAATAAAACTTGGCATATTTTCGGCATTTACTGTATAGAATTACAAGTATATTCAGAAATTATCTGTTTATGAAAATTTTGCATATGTTTGATGGAAGCTGCAATTTTATAATTTACGGTGTTAAATTGACATAAAATATACTACAAACATTTTAGCTGAATTTATTTTAAAAAATTTAATATGGGTTTCTTTCTGTTAATAATTTTTAATTGTTTGTAAACTTTATATTTTTGAGATTTATTTTTAAAATTGTTGGCTTTAAAAAATATCACTTCATGCAATATAGGAATTCGTTAGATTAGATTCATAATTTTATATATTAAAATTTAATTTAATTTTTAAGTGAATTTTCAAATGTTCTTTTATTTTTAAAATCTGTAAAATTATTCACAATATTGTCAAATGGATTTCAGCATTTTTCTTTATTCACTTGTGCTTCCAAGGAACTAAATAAGTATTACTGATTTATTATTTTAAAGATTACTTATGAAATTTTGCATAAAATATAATTTCGTATTAAAGCATGTTTTCAAATTTCATGAAATTTAAAATGCTAAAAGATTTATCGTACTACACTGCTGGCCACCGTAAATGTAACATCCAGATGGAAACATGCAAATAACATGAAATTTAGAACATGCATTAGCGGAGGGGAAATATTCAATTGATTTGCTCAGACGCACATCACGCGCGCCTGTTGCGCCACTTCAAAGCGCTATTTAAGGCTTGGAAATTTCAACGATTTCAAATTCGGCAATTATGTATTTCTTGTAGTTTTTCATAATAAAACAATCAACTATGGCCTGTAGAAAACAGCGATCTTTTTTTGACTAAGTATCCGAGCTCGACAGAGGAAGGATAGTGACCTACCAAGATTGTGAATTATCTTTCAGGGAAATCGGTAATCGTATTAGAAGAAACCAAACTGTAACGCAGATATGTAATCGTTGGATGCAGGAGAATACGTCAGATCGAAGTTTGCTGTCGCATCCACCTCAGTGCATCACTTCACGTGATGAAAGGCAAATTGTGCGCATGGCAGTAACGGATCACGAACCATATCACAGTACATTAAGTCTGTAGCGCTTCATCCAGTGCACTATTCGACGCCGTTTACAAAGCGGTTGGTCCTCAAGACGTCCATTGCTTCGTATATCCCTGACACAGAATCCCAGACATCTCCGCCGCCTATGCTGTGATGAAAATAAGGTGTGGACTGCAGAATAGAATGAAATTGTCTTTACTGATGAGTCATGCTGTTGTCTTCAATACCATGATGGTTGCATTCGAGTCTGGAGAAACCTTGGAGAAATAATGCTGAACAGCTGTGTTATGACCCGGCACGGGTATTGTGGTATGGGGTGGTATTGGATATCACTCTCGCACTCCTCTAGTACGCATTGTAGGTACTTTAAACAGCAAGAGCTACATCTCCGGGTTGTAAGGTGCCTTCGACACAGCTTCTTAAAACTCAATCAAACATGCTGTTGAAAGGAAAAACTGCCCCACAATTCTGAAAAACATCCTCTTAAGCAACCTGACGGACAGAATGATCGCGATTAATACAAATCAAGGGCTTGCGACAAACATCAGGCAATAGGATGCCCTCAGAGTTCTTTTAGTGGCACATTGATGTGGAATCTTCTTGCAGATGAGCCACTCCAATACAATTGGCCCACAATGGCGAAATCTCATGATCCTCACTCCAGCATCACTATACAAGCTTTCTCTGATGACTTCACTTTCGTTATTGCAGCCAGCAGCGAAACGAAGCTGGGAAAAGTAGCCTCTGAAGCCTTTATTATCTTCCGTCAATGGACCGTCAAGCGTCACTTGGAAATCACTGTGGAAAAGTCCTGTTATATGTTGTTTATAAAGTTACAATGTGGCCCACAAATTTTCTGGGACAACCTGAAAATAAGAGGGTCTAAGTCCATTAAGCTGCTAGGAGTAAATTTTGATGAAAAATTCAACTGGTCCAAACATATAAAAATGTAAGGTGCCAAAGCTCCCTGGGTGCACCAACAGCTTCTTAGGCTCGCGGGAACAACATGGGGCTTCTCACAGAAGCAAACAGTTATCCTGTTCAAAACAGTTGCAGAACGTATTATTGCACACGGAGCTCAGATCTGGGGTAGGGACCTCCACGTTAAAAACGAACTTCTCCTCAATAAGATTCAAAGAAAATTCCTGCTAAATATAACTGGAGCATTTAACAACACAGTCACAGCTGCTCAACAAGCTATTGCTGGGATACTGCCATTGCATCTCTTTATCAAAATGGAGGAAAATGTTAAGTACAGCCTGAAAGACACCGCCAACGTTCAAATAGAGGAAAGAGTCACCAAATTGTCCATCCATCCAGGTGATTTTAATTTGGATAACCGTATAATCCTCAACCATTCGATGCACTATAATGAAGACCAAGACTCCTTCCAAATTTTTACGGATGGGTCTAAGCTGGAGGTCAGAGTAGGAGCGATATTTGTTTCAATACATCACAACTCTCAAATCCACTCTCAGAAATTCAAGCTTAGTGAACATAACACCGTCTTTCAAGCTGAGCTCTATTAAATACAGCAGGCAACAAAATTGGCAATACAAATTAACAGCCCATGTCACATCTGGTCTGACAGACAAGCTGGGCTTAAGGCAATTGGTAACCCAACTACCACTAGTCCCCTGGCAAGGAAGATCCAAGCTGACCTAAACAAAGCCACTTCAATCACCCTAAGGTTGTATAAAAGCCCATGTTGGAATTACAGGGAATAAACTAACAGACTCCCTAGCCAAGGAGGATACTACATTGAATAATGAGCAAACTACTGTCCCACCCCCACGCTCCTAGCTCAAAAAGAAGCTGAAAGATGAGATTCACCTAGAGTGGCAAACACTATGGGATCAGGGCACAACGGGACGCCTAGTCTATATTATTATTCCAAAGGTGAAGCGCTACACTCCTTGTTGGCCACGACAAATCACTCTCTTCGTCACCGAACTCGGGCCCTTTCCCACGTATCTCCACCGGATTGGAGCCCTCTCAAGTAACAACTGTGTTTATGGAGACGCTGGAAGCCCGTACCACTACGTCACCATCTAACCACTTACTAACTCGTGGCACTTTAACAGACCAACTGAACATCTCCGTCTAGAATGGATTCGGAACATCGTTAGCAACTACTATGCCAGACCAAGGCTAATCGCCCTCATTTCATTCCTTCTCAATCATAGAGACTTAATTATACCAAACGAGAACGGAGATGGTGATGAAGAATCAATCGATAGCCAAGTGGACCTGTTTTACTCGGATACGGAGTATTAGGAGCCAATCTTCCTCAACATCTATCTAACCAGTGCTCAACCTCATTCGTACTCTTCTCGTAGTACTCATTCGTAGGATTGTATCACTTGTATATACTATCATAGCTTATTTTCCTACTCACAGAACATTTGCCCGCAGTACATCTACTGCTCTTATTTAATCAAGACTTTCACTTGAATTCTCTTTTCCTTGTATGTTACTTTTATCCCATTATATTATGTTTTTATTGTCTTTACTCCGCAATTCTACATACCCTTTTTCTACTTATATTCAATAATTTTGTTTTCTAAATTGCGCAACATGCGTAACTGTCTCCCCCATTCTTCCAACCTATCCTCCTATTGTTTCTTCCTTCCAGCAACTCCTATCCAAACTTTTAGAAACCTTCTTGGATTAAGACCTTGCTGGTGTAAACGTAAGCATCTCCGAGTTGTTGGAGCCAGTTGTCCTTCCTTACTTTTATGACATACTCATGGCCATATTTTAACAGAATAATGCGCAACCACACGTGGGATTCATTGTCCAGGGATTCTTCGTCAACCATTAGATTGAATTGCTTCCCTGCTTTGCCTTTCAGTAAATGCTTTCAAACATATTCAGCTATTCACAAGTCTCAATAATAAAAACCCAAAAGTTATTAAAAAACCTTAAAAAATTATTAAAATTTTTATGGCAAAAAAGTTTAACGGTATAATTTGTAAGTACCCATTTAAATTTCTCGTATAGTAAGCGCTAACTTCATTCTTTGTTTTATTCAAAGCTATGAATAGTTTAATTTATGGTTTAAATTGCGTATGAATAGTATAAAAGATTTTATCATTAAATTTATAGCATTTCAGAATCTGACTCGTGTTGCTTCCTTGAACATCTTATGGAAAATAAATCATATTCATATCGCAAAGGATTCTGTCGGAAATGCATTTTAAAATTCAAAGGAGAAACAAACCATCTCCAATAATTCAATATGGTGGCTAAATATAAATTTTGAATACTTCATTAACATAATTCACGTATTAAAACGCAATTCCCCTGCCTGTATTGTATGTGTGTAAATAGGTATTTAAATTAATGTTGTCATGTGTATACTGTAGCAAATAAAAAAATTTGAAGTGATTTCATTTTTAATTTAAGATTTTATTGGAATAAAACAATCATACACACACATTTAATTAGAGCTTTCTTTTTATTTGTAAGAATGAACAGCTTGTTAGCTCTTTAAATATATTTTCAATTCCTAATTTTTTTTTTCATATTTCTCTATCTCTTATAGTTACTGTATATATTAGTGTTAAATCGCGATAATTTATGATTCATTTTATCAATAATCCAAGAATTGAAAAATACTTGAAGCACTTTGTTGAATCGTATTGATTTAAAATTATATTAAAAATTGTCGACATTTGTTTGCAAACAAAGAAGAAATATCTTTTTGAAATATATAAAAACGAAAATTGATGTATATATATTTTTTAATATTTATCCAAATTTGTCTGTTTTCTGTTCTTACCTATACCTTCAATCATCCTATTAATCATAAACATGAAAATAAATTCTAATGTTAAAAAAAGGATTTTCTAATGAATTATTATTAATTAAAATACTATTGTTAAATACGTGGTCATTGGTCATACTAACACTAAAAGTTAAAACTATTGAACTAGTAAAAAGTAATAATTTAAATTCTACAATTTTAGTTTTTCCTTAAAACAAGTAAAAAATGTATGCAGAAAAATGTATACAATTATATCATACATGTATCATTGAAATCTACTGCACTTAAATATAAAATGTAGAAAGTTTATATCTGCTGTTGAAAACTTCCAGTTGCTTTTATATTTTTAATCTATACAAGCCAGATGCTAAAAATGCCTCTCGTTACCACGGAAAAATAGATTCATTTGATATTAAAAGCTCACCAAAATAAATCAAGAATTCTCAAAAATCATAAGCAACTTCGTATTGCTGGATTTTCTCTATAGCTGTATCATATTCAGTTATCTTTATTAAACTGACGACCGATGGCGGAGGAAGAGTTCGAAGCAGTATGTCCCTGGTTCTAATCGTGGTTAGGGCATAGATGTTCCTTTCTCGCACTGTTTGTGTTTCTTTAGCCTTTCACTTCGGAATAAAGATGGCACATTCACTGGGTTCCTCACTGTATAAAATGCCATCATCTTCACCCCTTATACCACCATTCAATGGATTAAATCCTGAGATCAGCAGGACATTAGAAAGGAAAATCTATATTATACTATGCATAACTCCTACTAAATAAATAAATTTTAAAAAGAAAGTGAGAAATTGTTTCAAAACGCTTTCTTTTTTAAAAAAAAATATATATATATACATACTATCAATTTAATTCAGTATATTTTACAACAGGCCCTGAGAGAAAATAACGAAATATATGAATAATTACCATAAATTATTCTGATTAGAGCTGAAAATACAACATAAAATGTAAAATTATAACAAACAAAAAATATAAAAATAGGATATTTTTATATAATATATAAAAATATCGATGTGTCTTAATGAAGATTAAAAATATCCTCTTATTTATAAAAAAAATAATAAAGTATGACAACTATTCACATCGTGAGAAAATATTATTTTTAAAGCATTTTAATAATTCATAAGTTAACGGCATAATCCTAACGGCATAATAAAATTGCCCAAGATTACATTTGCATATTTAACTGTATGTTTCATAATTCACAAGAAAAATATCAATTATAAAAAAAATATTTTTCATTGCTGCTACTAATTTTAATCAATGTGTGTATTAATAAAGAGAATATAGTATTATATTATGAGTTAAAATATATTAATATTTTTAGATTAACATATTGGCACAATGTATACAGGATATATACACTAAATATAAGGAATGTATTTGAAGGCGTAGTTTTCTGTTCTTATCTTAAGTATTCTTTAATTAAAAAAGAAAACGATAAGAATTTTCCTAACTCATCATCTATCTTGACATTAACCTTGAACTAGTCTTTTATCTTGAACTTAAGATTAATATTTCATTTTTGTCAGCATTAATATCTGAGAGAGGAAATCCTTTGTTAAAACTCCTGGAGTGTAAGTTGGAAATTTGATTTCTATTCCTAGTTTTTCAAATCAATGAATGGACAGAAACAAAATTGCCTATTATGAAACAAACGAAAATGTTGTCTAAGTGCTTGTTTATCAATCATTCTCTTCTACTTTCTTGTTTCTAACTATTCGAGGCAAAATTATTAAAGTCACGCTGCAAAATATGCACATCGCTGCCATAACATAAAACACTCCTTCGTATGAGCCTAAGTTTCCCCGGAAGTAACCTATAACAGAAAATAAAATTAGAAATCATGTATTTACAAAACTATTTTAAAAAAATTAGGCTAAATGAATATATAATTAACTGTAAACCCTCATTTTAAGAGAAGAATGAATCCCTTGCTCTACATAATGTTAGCATATAATTATTACGATTAATCACATAATTACTAGGAAGCATCAATTGAAACAATTGACTTTGATTTTGAATTTTATATCAAGAAATCGGCTGCTGACTAATAAATCCTAGAATAAAGTCTCAAAATAGTATAAAATTAAATTTCAGGAAAATACTTCTTCTGTTTTCACTGGTTTTGGCCATAAGCCTTTATTTTAAGTAAAAATCTTTGAAATTAAGGATACGCGCGCGCGCGTTATCTTCCTTTTAATTATATTTAAGAGACTAAGCTTTTTTAGACATGATATTATCGTTTTTCATTTGATTCGATCAATATACAATGGGAATTGTTACTACCATGCTAGATATAGTTTCAAGTTAATGCTTATAAGTTGTTGATTTCATTTTCATATTTATTTCATAGCTTTTTTCATAATTTAATCCTAATGACAATTGTAATATTATAAAAGGCAATTAAAATAACTCAACATTGTAAGAAAAAAGAAAATATAAGTTACTTTTTTTTTTCGAAGTGTATGAAGTGTAGCAACAAATAAGTTTTTTCATTACAAATATAAATAGCATAAAAAAGTCCCAATCATTTTCTACAATTAAAGTTATATAACTGACTGTTTCAAAAAATAAATATTAACAAATTGTACACAATTAAATACAAAAAACATTGCAAAACAGTTATCTCTTGCAATACAGTAGAACAATATAAATACAGTGTAACTTAATGTCGATAAAAAATAGATTAAGAAAATTATATCTTAAAAAATAAATTTATGTAAGGAAATATGAAGTGTAATATAAATAATACTGCAGTTTTATTTAAAATATTTTAAAAAGAAACATTACTAATTTAAAAGCAATTTTATAAGTTTGTCAGTTAGTATATTTTTCTTATTTACGAAATATTTAAGCATATTTTTGATTTTAAATTTTCATTTGTAATGAAAAATGTGGCTTAGTACTTGAAATTTTTCATTTAAGATAAATCGAAAACATTAGAAAATAAAGTAGATTAACATTTAGTTATTTAACGCGGTTATCACCTCTTCTTGTTTTAAGCATAAATTACGTAATTGTAAAACTAAGAAGAAACTTTGTTTTAATTTTATAGTATTTACCTAAAAACCATAAAACTCTTAAAAAATAAAAATTAAGTGATTTATTTCCGATAGAATAGATTATAAACTTGATAAAAAAAATCTTGATTTTGCTTGCACTTGTCAATATAATATTAAAATATTCACTTGATTTTCAAAAAACTTAAAATATGAACTAGTAAAATATATGAAAATGTATTTTGAAAAATACATTTTTAAATTACAATATATGCTTAAAAAGCCTTAAAATTCAATAAAGTTCATTAAAATAATAAATACTGTTCAAGCTTATAACTATTCCTAGCCTATAACAAGTCTATAGCTATTCATTATTCAAATTTGGGAGATTTTTAGGGATTTGTTACATCTTTACAGTAGTATTTCCAGTGAATTAATGAATTGAAATAAAAAATCTTACAGAATTAATCAATTAAAAGAAATTGGAAATTTCAGAACGAACATTCATTCTTATGAAAAAATATATTTTTTATTATTCTAAATTATAAATTTTTTTACAAAAAATTCTGATTGAGAAATATTTTAAAATATATTTACAAATTTGTATTACATTAGAACAAAATACGCATTACCTATATACTATAATATAATGTCCCAAATCTTTCTTTTTTTTTACATCTTTTTATGATACGTATTAACCCTATGGGCTTAGTTAAAAAAGGATATGTAAAAGTACTCAGACTGAGCAGAAATACTTTAACACGTATTTATATTAAAATTTTATTTTCACGTTACTCATTTTATACTTCTTTGAGTTATATCCTGTAAACAAATATGCAGATTTTAACTATATATTTTAACGATATAGGAAACTTACCAATCAATGGAGACATTGTGAAGCTCATGGGTGCATACATGAGGAGCCTTGATGCCATGGCCATTGTTCTTTTGTCTTTTGCAATAAATTTAGTAACGATTCCTGGTAATCCAGTTGTATTTCCCCCGCACATCAAACCGCAGACACAGATGACAAACATAGTGATATAGAAACTTGATACCCATGGCATCAACAAGCTCGTCAAACCCATGAAAGAAAAGCAGAGGGCACAAAAATGTGACCTGGTCATATATCCCCAGTCAGTGACAAATCCAAGACCAAAGCGTCCAAAGGAATCAAACAGTGCCATTGCTACAACGAAATAGACTTCTTTGTCTTCTTCTACGTTCTTATCACGGACAACGTCCACGATAATGGTCCACCACAAATATATGACATAAAAATGTGTACTTTGTATTAAGGTTACGATTAAAAAAATAGGACTCCAAAGAACATTAAAAGCGTTACACGTGGAAGTGTTTTCATTTCGAGGAGTTTCCAATGGGTTCTTTATTATGATGCAATCAATTTTGTGAGTACTTGGACGTCGTTGTTCGGTTTCATTATTCAGTTCGTGACAATCCAGAGGTACCGTTGTCCATTTAACTTTTAAATCTTGATACTGCTTTAGGTCGATTCCCAAATTTTCTTCTGCGCCTATTGATGATTTTAAAAAATCAGATTTTTTTTCTGCAATGATGTTGATGAAATTATCTGCTTTTTGATTTAAAATGTCTGTGTTTGATAATTTCAGTTCCTCACAGGGGACATGCTGTTCATTCTGCTTATGAGGAGCATTTTCTACCAAATTTGTGCTAGCAATACTTTTTGAGAGGTGATTGTTAGTCAAAACCAAAATATTTTTTGATGGATTACATTCTGTGGGTGATTCAACGTCCTTTCTGCTATTGGTTTGGAGAATATTTCCGTTAGTATTTTCTATATTAACTTGTTTAGTAAATCTTGGTTTGTGTATAAGCATGGATGCTGGTATACCATTGAGCAAGAAAGCACCTAAAATAAGAAATGAACCAGATAGTCCATAGTCTTTCATCACTACTTCTAAAATAGGCGGTATTGCAAATGCTCCTAGCCCACAACCACCACAGACAATACCATTGGCTATGGCTCTATGTTTGTCAAAATGTTGATTTATAATTTCAGGGATCAAGGAAGTAGCCCATCCGCACCCTATACCTGTAAAATAAAAATGTTAAATGTATATCATATTAATCTCAACCTCATAGAAAATGTGACAATCAATAGAAAATGTTTTAATGTCATTTCTTTATCGATAGTGAAAACTTAAATAAAAATAACAAAAATTTTAATACAAATAATACATTAAAATTTTCAAATCTCTTTACTGAACAGATCTTTTAATTTTAAACTAAGCATTTGGTTACATAACAGTTTTTAAATACCAGTATTTAAAATTTAGCTCCCTACAATAATGTTTTTAAATATCTCAATTATTATTCAAATCCCATTTTGAATGCTTCCTTTTCCATTATTAAATTAGAAGAAAATACCATACAATTATATTCTAATCTAATTGATTTCCAAGATTTTATTTAGTTTAGATGCTGAAAATTATACACTTAAAATTATTTTTAAAATTATCCACAAATAGGATTATGAAAATAGATTATTTAATCATATAACATTTAGAATTTCGCGTTAATCATGCAACTAAATTGACAATCGAAATAAAATATTATGTAGAATTAATCATTTTTTAATAATTGTATCTAAAAACAATGGATGGTTAAAACAAAAAATATGCTTCATTTTTATTGTACAAAATAACTACATAATATTTTTAGCATTTATTCTTCAATTATTCTATTTATTAATTCTGTTAATATTGAAATTATGTTCATAAATGTATGAAACATTTTTGACGTTATACAAAACTTAATTAAAAAATGATAAAAAAATTTAAACAAAAAATCAGATCCTTAAACAAAAACTTGGTATACGAATACTTTATGCTAATGTAAAGTAGAAATGTATATGAAGTATTTTTTTATTTTAATCTTTAATGCTTAGTCTATTGAAAAATGTGGTAGCTACTGTGTACAGCGTCCAAAGTTAACCTCTTTTTTTTTATGATTGTGACTGCAATTTTTATTCTCCCAAAAGAACCAATTTTAGTGCTTCGATGATCCTCAGAGGGGTTTGTTGACTTGCAATAGCTCTTCTTACAGAGGACTTGAAATATTCTATAAGAGTGTGTTCTGGAGACGCTGAATCACCTTTTTTTAAATAATCAAGAACAAGTACAATGTATTTGACCACTCAGAGCTACTTTTGCCATCGATTTCTGATATTTAAGGACCATACACCAAATCACCTCTGTGTGGTCCATAAATATCAGTTGGTCTCTCACATCATTTTGTAAAAGTTGCACATGTGATTTCGGCAGACCAAAATGATCCTTCCACACAGAAAGCGATCAGTTTATCTGACATCTACAGGATAATATCATCTTTCAGATTCTCTCCATAAGAAATATTTCGAGAATGATGTGAGATTTGAATCTTAGGTCATCACTGGAAAAATACCATGTTAATCTTACTCTTTATAAAAGTAATCTCTGCTCCAAAATAGGTGAATTCACCTATGAAACTATATGTTTAGAATACACATCACATACTTTCAAACGCAGAAGCGAGGTTTTAATAGCTGCTCAGCAATCATATCTTTATGGTGAAGTGCAAGAGGTGTAGCCAAGTTCCAAAATTTTTGTGACTTTAGGGTTATTTATTCTTTGGTCTTTAAAATATAAAAATCCACAAACAAATTTATTAGTTTCAGGATGTTTTCATTTCTCAACTGTACACAAATCCCAATTACACTTTTTTTAACATAATGATCTTCATCGTTAAACAAACACTTGGTACATAAATTCAAGTCCTTTCGTAAATTATATCAGATTTTCTTAAGCTAATAATAGTAAATATTTCTTTTTAATGAAAAAAAATATGCTTATACCTTTAATTTTAAACATTGGTCTGCATTACTGTTTCCTGTTTCATATTAATTATATTCATATTACTAATTAAAAAATAAAAGGAAAATTTCTTTAATATTTAACATTTCTAACAAAGCTAATTTAAATTTTAATAATATTTTTGATCTTAATAAATGCCATTTTACTACTTAATTAGGTACTTAAATAATTAAATTATATAATTTTTCATATATATATATATATATATATATATATATATATATATATATATATATATATATATATATATATATATATATATATATATATATATATATATATATATATATATATATATATATATATATATATATAAGAAAAATATGAAAATTTGAAATTGGAAAAACAGTGATATATAAATAAGATAAAACATGAAAAATATGGAAAAGCAATGAAATATATGAAACAGATGAAAATAAGAAAACATAGGGGCCACGTCTTCATCAGGAGGGAGATGGCCAGCTATGCAAAAAGAAAGAACACTCTTTTCTGACATGCTCGAAGGACAAATGTCTAAAGATCTTCTGAGCAATTCCCCAAAGAGTGTTCGTATTCAAAGAACCTAGGATAAAACATTTGAATAAATATAAATGCAGAAAATTAGAAATACCTATAAATTAAACACAAATGCAATTAGAGATACTCTTATAAATGAAACATACATACAGTAAAAAATTTAAATAAATAAATACATAAAGCCAAAGTCAGCAAATCAGATGGGATTTATACATGAAAATAGTATGAAAGTTGCCAAAAGTAATTTTAAAATTATAGTAAAGAAGCGTTGCCAGTTGTAATTAGATTAAATTTAAAATATAAATGTAGGTGTTTTAAGGATTCTTGTAATCACTTCAATGCTTGGGTGGCCCTTATGTAGTTATAAAAACTACGCATTACTTCAATCTTACAAGCGATTCCCTACTTTCTACATATTTTAAAATAAAATTAATTGGAATATTATTATTTTTTAAGTGATCTATCAGTCGTTTAATTTGATTTTTAGTAGATTCATGGTTTTTGCAAATATTATAAATGCGATTAAGTTCATTAATTATAACGTTTCTGTATATTTTTAAAGAAATATTTGAGTTCCAGGAAATTAACTTATTAACATGAAAATTAAATTGATTTGTTTTGTCGAAGACATCAATATATGTAGTAGAATTATGAATAGTGATAAATAAATCCAAAAATTCTGTTTTAGTATCAAATAAATTAGTTTTAATTAGAGAAAGCTCTTCAGGATAAATAGTTTTAGAAATATCTTGAAATTTTAAATTGTTAAAAATAATGAAATCATCTATGTATCTGAAAGCATAAGGATATTGATAAAAGAAGTTTTTTCGAAATAATGTAGAAATAAATTTGCTAGTGTGCTGGAAAAGTTTGATCCCTGTGGAATTCCACAATTTTGAATAAAAATATTTTCACCGTTAAATATATAATTGTTATAAATACACATTTTAACTAGATTATTCCAATATTCAAAATTAATATTTAATAATTTTCTATAGTCCTGATAATAAATGTGTAATACGTTATTTAGTTTATCAATAGGAATACTTGTAAAAAGGTCTTTAAAGTAAAAGGAATTAACACTATGAATTTTATTTTTTGATAAGAAATCCAAAATAGGTTTATTGTTATTAATGATTCAAGTAGTATCTGATTTAATAATATAGTCTAGTATAATATTAAGAATTTTAGCAAAAATGATTCCAGGTTTATTCATGTACGATTTAGTACCACAGGTGATAAATCTAAACTTTATAGGAATTTTGTGAAATTTAGGAATGACTGTTAAATAAGGAAACTCTAATTTATAGTTGTTAATGTTTAGAAGTTTATAAAATCCAAGGATTTTTTTATTAATGATGTTAACTGTGGAGTTTAAACGTTTATAAGTGCTGGAATTATAAATTTTTTTGCTTTATAATTATATATATATATATATATATATTATATATATATATATATATATATATATATATATGTATATACGTATATGTATATATATAATAGCCCCAGTGGCTTAGTGGTAGCCCCAAATATATGTATCTATGTATATATATATATATATATATATATATATATATATATATATATATATGGAGTCATTCTTGAAACACAAAATATATTTTCCATTTTAGAAATTAGTTAATCTTAACTTAAAAATTTTAAACGGAGTTAAAATAATGAACATAAACATAAAACAATTTTTTTTTTTTTTTTAATGAATTTATAGTTGTTTCAATGGATGATAGCGTCATATAACTGAGCTGGTATCCGAATGGTTAGCGTTCTGGTCTTCGGTTCGGAACACACTTTTGGGCATGGATATTTGTAATGGTTCGAAATCCATTTTAAACTGTAGATCCCGATCTAATTAACCCTCATATTCAAAAGTGACAAATAAACCAAGCTTAATTTCATATATTTGCAAAAACTCTATTGTTGGTATGATATTTGACTTTTAATTTATACATTATGCCTTTATTCTAATGAAAAAAATTGTTCGCCTGTGATTTTTCGCAGAATATGATAAACAAAAAATACATATTTACATTGATTTTAATTACAAGTAAAGATTTTAAATTTGATTTTTCGTAAATATTAAAAAAAATTTTTTTTTAAAGGTATAGAAAAGTCAAGAAAAAAGTAAAAACACACTAGTGTTTTGCAAAAGCTTGTGTGTGTAGACAGAATCATCAATACCATTTATGATTGTTCTTATTATTTTGCTTTTAAAGATGTTTTAAAGTTCTTTGGTATAATTTTTTTAAGTAATTTTGATAAGTCTTAAATTAATAAAATATGATCAGATTTTTAATTTTAAATAGTTTTTTCTCCTTTTTAATTTTTGGGAGTACATGTGATATTTTAATAAACTTTGTATAACAATCATACCATTAAATGTTTTCGCATGCAATCATATCAAGAAATGTAAAATAAGTATTTAGAAAGATAATGTAATGCATTTTACACTTATAATCTATCGATATATACTTAGGTATTCACATATATTAGTTTAAAGTAACTTAGTATCACTGCATTTTTGTGCTAACTAACTTCGTATCACTTAACAGATAACTAATAATCTCATATAGCCTTACCGAATATAAGTCCAAGACATATGTCTATAGCTATGATGTCTTCCGCAAAGTAACAAAGGCCATTGCCCAAAGCACATAACAAACAGCCTACCAGAGTCACTTCTTGCAGTCCAAATTTTTCTCCAAAGTATCCTGCAAATGGACCTGCAAATAGAAAACACATTCTTGTATTTTTCTAGAACACAAAAGTTTCAAAGTCAACTATCTTAATAGAAACAAAAGTGTAATAATTGTTAATTTCATATATTGGGATATTTATGACTGAAAAACTTTTAAAATGGAAGCATCTTTTCATATAATAAAATATCTTGCATATAATGAATAGTTTCCGCTTTTTGTCCTAGTAACCTGGGATTAATTATATGTTAAGAATATTCTTTGTAAAATTTATATAATGATAATAAAGTAACTTACATTGCAATGTAAATCTATATAAAAAATATCAGAAGTAAGAATTTATCCACAAAAATTTTACATGTGCATGTATTTAAAATTATTGATTATTGTTCATATTAATTTCGAACTATTAAATACTTAAACAAGAAATTTAAAAACTTATTTGTAAAAAAGGGTTTATGGTTAAATGCATGAGTGTGTGTTTTTCATATTCTTTTTTAGAAAAAAAAATTCTTTCTTGAAGCCCAGATAGATCTTGTCTGTATTATTTGAAATATGATACGCGTTGAATAATTAAGAACTTGTCTAAAATAGCAATCCCTCGAAACTAACAAACATTAAAGGTCAATGTTTTTTTGTAGCTATTAACAAAACAAAATTTATGAAGTCAGTGTTTGATTAAAACTATCAATTCAATCAAAATTTAAGATTAATTTTAATTTAATGTATATATATTTATTATTTATTTCAATTAGTTTCTGTTTCCATTTTCATTTTATTAATTTTTTCATATATTTGAATTGAGATAGTAATGCTCTGTTTGTAATCATATGATTATCTTAAAAATTTTAATCAAAATAAAATAGAAGTATATTACAAAAATTATTTATTAAATATATATTTAAAGCTTCCAATGTTTGCTTTTCTTTCTTTTAAATATGTACTCACACAGTGAAAAATGCACAGTTTTACTGCATTTTGAAATATTGATTTTTAGGATTATTTTCTGGCTCATTTAAAATATTTTAATGAAGTTTTATGTATTTTATACTGAAAAATATAATCAAGCATAAGAAAAATAAATTTCAATACAAAAAAATGTAAGGTAAATAAAATTAAGATGATCTTAAGATAATATTCTGATGTATATGAGTGTGTATATTTCTACATATATAGTTTCTTCTTAAATTTTATATATGCTAAATAAAAATAATATATATACCGTAACTCTTTATTATTATACATTAAATTTACTCACATTATTGTTTCTTTATTTAAACAATACGCATTGGTATGTTATGAAATTAACCTGAGAACTATTGTGCAGCTTATTAAAGATTTAGTGTCTGTCTGTGTGGTATTTCTTGTAACATACTTAATGAATTGCATAACATTTTATTTCCTTAAGAGGTGCGTTTAGAAACAAGAGATACTTTCAAACAACCTATTAATTAATTTACATGTTGATCGATAAATAATTCTTTAGCAGCTAATAACTATATTTATAATTATAACATCGAAATAAAATTTTCACAAAAGCAAGTTTTTGTAAATTATTTACAAAAACCTTATTTAAATAAGTTTGATATCAATTAATCAACAATGGCTCTACAACCCTGTGCGGTTCCTGGCCTTCTCAATGAGCTTATTCCATCTTGGCCTGTACTCAGCAGCACTCTTCCAATTAGATGCTCCAATAGTATTAAAGTCCCTATCAAGACAATCAATCCATCCTTTTAGGCCTACCTCTGGAACGCTTTCCCATTGGCCTTGCAAGAAAGATTTTTTAAGGGGGGCGTTCAGTTGGCAAATAAGTTTGATACCTTGTATTAAAATGTAAATTTTCGCTTCAAATATCTCTAAAGCTAAAACATGTGAGAGGTTTGAGAATATCTTAGTAAGAATGGACAAAAATTTATTTTAAAATGTGCTTATCCTACTCTACTCTTACATTTTTTCATATAGTTTATGTAGCATATCGGTTATATATATTTCAATTTCTCTTTTAAATTAAAATTCAAAATTTTTGGCGAGGGCATAAAATTTTTGGATAGTTAATAAAAAGTAAATTTCATTATTCGTACAATTTTGTTTTTAAAAAATTTGCCTCGTTGCAAATTTTATTTAGAAGTTTTGTATTTTTAAGTTTATTAAATCATTTGTAATGATGTTATCTGTTCATTCTTAGAAATGCAATTAATTCACGTACCTGATGCGCTTCTTAACAGGTACGCTAAAGCAAAAGGAAATGATGCTGTTTTCCGATCAGTGTTATATCGATCAAGCATAGACACGAATAATTGTCCTCCCAACCTTAGAGGCAGCAGGGCCAACAAAAAAATGACACTACTTGCAACAGCAACTACCCAACTGTCTTTGCTGTCCAGTCCTTGAGACTGCATCTGGATGGTATATATAACTAGGAAAAAAGTATGAATACATATAATATACGCATAAATTATATTCATTTTAAATTTCATTAATATAAAATTTTAAGTTACTTTAGTTGAGTTTAAAGAGTATTTTAGTTGAATTGATAGAAAAAATACACAATGATTCCATTCAAATAAAATTCGTTTAAGTTACAAGAATGTGAAAAATAGGACAATTAAATTTTTAATTATAAGAAATTAAGCACACATAACTTTTAATGAATTTGTACAATTTCATTTCGTATCCATTTGAAAAATGTATAAATAAATTTAGGAAACATAAAAATCACAACATATTTCTTTATATCAAGCCAATTTTTTAAATAAATATGGGATAAATCCCGATCGAAAATCAATTCAGGATTCAAATATTATTGTTAAATATTCACAATTTAAAAATTACTTAGAAAAAAATTTACTGATTTTTAAATTTTCATGTTAAGTGAAACGTATGTAAAGTTTTTCCTTTAAGTTGCATATGTATGCGATTTCTTATCAAGACATCTTCAATCCAATTAAATTAAATAAAAAATGGCAAATTAAAGTTTGTCTATATTAATTTGTTATAAATGCATTCTTTTGTGATGTATTAAAAATAAAAACGTCTTAAATACCAATGTTCATCAATTTTTGCAATTAGATTTTAGTGTGGGAGAAGAGATACGAAATAGAAATCTATATTAGCTTTCATTGAATTTTAAATAAGGTACTTTATTTTTGAGTATAATTACTTTATAATAAATTACTTTTGAGTTAATTATTGTCTTATGAAGTAAATCCTAAAAGATTTTTTGTATATTAACTGTCATATAATAACGAGATTTAATTCGTATAAAATTTATTTTGGTGTAAAATAAAATTGTTTTGATATTGCAGTTATTGTTCTTAAAATTTAAAACAAATTTTTGTGGAATTAAAATTATCTAACATGAAAGTATTAAAAAAAATTAATTATTTATCCGTTTTCTTAAAATTAATTTAAGTTTTTCAATCAGAGTGATATTTTTATAAAAATATATAAATACACACAGGAACATTTTAAATGTTAAGTTATTTGTTAATTATATCAATAGTCCTTAATTGAAACTGGATTTTTTGCATAGAATTTGAAGGAAACTAAAGTAAAAATAGTATGTATGAATAATGCATTATTTTGTAAAATTAATTCAAACTGAACACACAAACTGTGTCATTATAAAAATATATATATATTACTTACTATTTTGTTAACTTAAATAATTCTGCACAAAAACTGAATTTTTTATAATTAAATTCCATTTTGACTACAAAATTTGTTTTTAAAAGTGACATTCTGCTTTGATGTACTTAAAACTATACTGAAAAAAAAATCGTTATGAGATGTAAGTAATGACAAGTTATAGAATTGTACAAAAAGAGTTATTTTTTAAAAGAGCATTTTTTTTCATATCTCTCATGTTATTACTTCAAAATTTGTGATAAAACTACAAAGTATTTTTTATTAAAATTAAAATGTTTGTAAAACAACTTTGGCATCAAATTATCGCTGATTATTTACTATAATTTTTTTTTTGCTATTATAAAGTAAGATAATATTTTCTATTATTATTTATTTAAGGATTTGAGCTGGTGAGAAATATTTCTTTGCATTAATTATTATCTTTGGATTAATTTCATAAAAATTCATGTCATTTTATTGAAACTTGAGAAGTTTCAGTTGATATAAAACTGAATTACTTTTCACCCACAAGAAGCAAAAATGTACTTTCTTATGACATCAAAAATAAACAATTATGATGAAAACAATTTTACTCATTTATTTTTTTTATTAAAAATAGGAATTTCTTTTTTTATTTCTTCTATTTTTAATTTTCATATTTTTAATTTTCACTGATATACATTTAACTATATTAGTGAAGATTAAAAACTACACAAAACTTTTTTTAAGAATAGGCAAGTTTGATTTCTTAATTTTTTTCATATTTATTACAAGCTTTTCCAATTTATATTTATCTGTTAAAATAATCATTTAAACGTTTTAAAATTTATAATTTACTTTTGAAATGTATAATCAATTTTATTTTTATTCAACTATAAATTGTTTTAATTGGAAAATTTAAGTATAATTTATAAAGTACAACATATTTGCATTGCGTTTTTAGTTACTTCCTTTTCTTGACTCACTTAATAAACTCATAAAACATATAAATATATATCCACTAATTGTTGAAAAACAATTTGAAAATATAATTTGAATCTTTTAAAAGGCATTTAACTTTAAATTAATGAAATAATTTTAAAATTTCACTAATTCATTAAATAGTTAATTTAATTTATTCAGTTTCACCTTTAAAAAATTACACATTTTTAAACTATTTCTAAAACACACTTGATGCAGTTAATATTTTTGGATTAAACATCCACATACTATTTTAAGTAGTTTTCCATGCCTATTTTATCCCATTGTCAAAGCTTTTCGGTAACAGAAGTATATATGTATGAATAGATATAATCTTCAAAAATAAAAAAAACATTTGAAAGAAAAGAATACATACCAAAAGAATTTAAATTATTTCTTTACGCTCTTCTTTCTTTATAAAAGCTTGATTTGTTTCAATTATTTGCACTAAAATTCTATCTAACATATGATATTTTCATTTAAATTTTCATTGAAATTTAGGAAAAAATTTGGAAATATTTGACCATTAAGAGCAAATTTAAAATTGTTTTCAATTGCAAGTCTAAACATCGCAAACTCATCATCAGTAACTGTTGGTAACTTAGAAAATTGCCAAATCTAATTCAGAGAAGGATTTCTTTCTAATCCAAGAATTTTGAACAATTTGATTCTCTCTACCCCATAAAAAAAACTTGTACTTTATTTGATTAAAAATTATTATTATCTGATAACAGATTCAAATACAGTGATACGTTTCCTTTCTGGATGTATATAAAAAATCTTTCAAAAGTTATGTACTACAAAATAAAAAAATATGATTAACTTCTTATCCTTTCCTCGGACACTCGGGCAAAGTATCTTATCAATCAAGCGCGATGTTATAAATTTTTGACATTGACCCATATCTAGTCATCAAAACCAAATCGGTTTCTTATCAAAAAAATGTAACGTCTTATTTTTCTGCATATACTTATCTCATTTCTTATTTTCTTTGATAGAGTATATATCCATGATGA
Source organism: Latrodectus elegans (assembly GCA_030067965.1). Taxonomy (NCBI): domain Eukaryota; kingdom Metazoa; phylum Arthropoda; class Arachnida; order Araneae; family Theridiidae; genus Latrodectus; species Latrodectus elegans. The sequence continues at coordinate 71,945,541 of CM057813.1, read as the reverse complement.
TCTTTCAACAGTTTTTATAAAAACAGTATTTTAACTGCGATTAAATGTGCATATATCTAATAAATTATTATTAGATTTAAGTTTAAAACTACATGAATCAACAAGGCATGAATATTTTTAATTGATTAGGGGTATGAATATCATTAAGATTTTAAGACCCTTTTATAAATTTTTGATAATAATTTATTAAATAAGTATTTGTAAGGTTTTAATTTTACAAATTTGGAGTATATGTGTGTGTGAATTCTATTTACTTTAAAAATTAATTTTATACTAATCATGTGGTTTTGCAGCAGATTTTTTAATTTAATTAAATAATATATTACTTCCGCCGTTTATTTTAATAAAAACTGAGTTTTTTTTATCCTATATGCTGTGTTAATCTGCTTACATATATCCTTTTAATTTTATGTTATTTTTTAAACTTACACAGTATTTATTATTCATATTTCCATCTTGTTTAAAAATTAAATGTATGTATGCACTAAGTATTTGATCTTCTATGCAAATCCAAATACAAATGGTGCTCTTCCACGTCACACACCTTCTATACTATACCGTTTAGGAAACAGCATTGTTATTGGTCTCATGAAAGATTCCATGAAACTCAGAGGTGTTTGACTTTGAGAAATGCGTAATTGTCGGATATTATAGAAATATCCAGTTAATTAAAGACATGTTTACAGTTAATTAAAGTGAATTACTCTAGATATGTCTTTAATGAACTGGAAATAGTACAAACAGAATTACAGAATTGACAATAGCTTTTGTGATTTGTGAAGAAGTAGAAAGTGAAAGGTGATTGTCGAAATGGGCTTCGACCTGTCTGACGCATGAAAATCGATCGAAAGATCAACGAGTTCTGTCAAATTCGGAATAAACTTATCGCAAAAAATAGCTTCTATTTCCAAAACTTTATTCACCAAACCAATGACCCATATACTTGCAAAGCTCAAAAATAATTCCGTAGCTATTTTTTCGATAAATACCATCCTCAAGGAAGCACATTTGCTTGGTTTCTATGGTCGCGCTGCCTCTCCATATAAGCCTTTGATTACAAAATCCAATCGTGTTGCTCGGTTGAGGTGACGAAAGTCACATCAAAAAAGAACCGTTGATAAGTAAAATCAAATTGTGTGGAGTGATGAATTCAGGTTCAAGCTCTACCAGTCAGAAGATAGAATCTGGATATGAGGTATGATGTTTGGAGAACACCTTTAACAAGAATCCATTATGCCATATATAATAAAGTTTAATAAAAGTGGAATTATGGTCTAAAGATCTTTCTCGTGTTATGGATCCTTTGATTCCAGTTCCTGAAAAACTGAACAGCAAGCCAAATTTCATTACTATAGATAATAATGATCTTCCTCTCTATAGTATCTCACTGTTACTTCAAAAATTACAAAACCACTTGTCTTAATGCGAATTTAATCATGGATTGCTATGCTATATGGGATGAACCAATCAAATTAGTCTATCTAGAACCCAGGCTGGAATCCAATGGAAAAATTTTGGGATGATTCAGAATGTCGAATTAAGGAAGGCAGCAACCATCCAAAATAGGTGAAAAAACTTATATTTTGAATTAGTGAAGGAACGTGGCCTGGAGTGTTGAGGCAAAACATTACCAGGCTTCACGTATTGCTCTACCAAGTATTTAATATAAATAAACTGTGTTTATCCCTTTAATCACAGGTGTCGAAATGCTTATTGATAGATAAAGTTCAAAATCTACAAAGGGTTATCAAAACAGTAAAAACACTCTAAATTTAAAATTTATAACAATTATTTTGTTAGTACAAGCGTAAAGCTTCTTTTATAATGAAATAAGCTTCAATTCATCTGAAAATTGTATCGTGATAGTTCTGAATTGTTTTGAGAAATTTTGCACTATTCTTAATGAATACATTGTAAAAATGTCTGATAAGATTTTAGTGAAGAATGTGGCTTCCGGATTGTAAGTTTTAAAATAGACATCAGTTTTTCCATTATATTGAAGTCAAGAGACTGGCTGACAAATTTAGATTTTTCTTTCTTTCTTGTGTTCATCAAACCAAATAATAATCAGGTGGAGAATTTCATCTGTTGCAGGAAACAAAATTTGAATTAAACCTTGGCCCACCACATCAATTAAAATTTCTTTATTCTGCTCTCAGATTATCTTTCTTTTACATATACAGTTATCTTTTACATTCATTTTAGGGTTACAACTAGGCCAGCAAGAAAGCAAGGCATGACCGCAAATAACATGACAGATTCACCCCCAACCTTGGCATTTAAAAGGAAGCAATTACACTTCTGTTGTTATCATATAGCTCAAACATAGATATATTGCTGCCATAATTGCTTCAGTGTACAATTAGTTATCAAAAGAAATGAAACACTTGTGAATAAAAGTAACATAAAAGAATGTAGTTCGCTAGTATTAAAATATAATCCTTTTTCTAACATAAAAATCATACTAATATGATGTAGTTTCCATCAAGCTATATAATTCTTCAATTTTTGTCAAAAGAGTAAAATATTGAGCCTCACAAGCTTTCAACGAAAACAAAATTTTAGAAGCCTCTTTGACCATTTTCTAGGGTGTTAATATTGAGTGATCAGTTGGAGATACTATGACAGAAATATTCAAGATAGTTCTAAGAGGTACGGTTTTGAAGCAATAACAGGTTACACAAATAGTCAATGTAAGCTCTGAGCTACAAAGTAGTTTACAGAAGTAGAAGCTGCACTTGAAGCTAATATTTAAGGGAATTATTGTTTCTATAAAAGAAAAAACTAGCCAAATTAATTACAAAGCTTTGTCAGCCTTCAGTTGCTCAATGTTGTCAATGTTCTTCAAAGAAGTTCGAAAAATTTCTTTAACAGCACCAGGTTTAATAAAATGTTTAGGTTACAACAGCAATTTCCAATCCACTTGTCACATTTGTAATTACTAAACTTTCCCCACAATGGCACTACAACAAAGAAACCTTGTCAATTGATAAGTGAAATACATGTTCAGATCAATCATTTTTTTATATTTTTCTTCACAATAGTTCTCATTTGAAGAACCAGCGCACAACGGTATGATTGTTATTGTTCTCCCATCAACTATCAAGAATGTTTATGGACTTGTCATAATATGTACTGCTGTTATAAGCCATCTAAAAGGAAGAGGAATATATATATTTTACTGGCCAGTTTTGTCTTATGATACAGATTCCATTTACCATAGATAAAAATTTTTCAGGATGAAAATGCATTTTTTTTTCATGCAATTTTATTTGCCAGTTAATATTTGATGAATACCGACATAAAGTAAAATATCCAGCTTGGCAAAGACAACACTCTAATCTTAATATGAGGAAATAGTTATGGTCTATTTTATTGCGTCAGTCTGAAATCAATAACTTCCGATGGTATCTTATGTAGGTCTTCCACATTTATCCATGGAAAATAGTACAATATTGTCCTAAACACTTTTCAGTTTTCATATATGTTTAACTAGAAAAATCTGAGCAATGTTAAATGCAAAGGATGCTTTATGCCACGTTGTAAAGGTTCCTTATACGTATTGCTATTATTCTAAAAATCACCTTCAGTTAGGCTTATGCAATATTACCTTTTTGAACGAGTTCGAAAAAATACGTTTTAGACAAAGTATTCCCCTTTCAAGTAAGCTAGCAACTACGATTAAATTTTAGCATTTGCGGTATACTTTCTTAAATGCCCCATGTACATTCATAAGTGTTTCCATTATTTTAATAAGCACCTATATGATAATGGAATCCAAATGGCTTTTACAAAATAAGAAAACTGATAATGTGATAATTCTTATAATTGAGTAATAATTACCACTGAGCACAAAGAGTAAAAAAAAAGAATGAAAATCAGAATTGCTATCTGAGCTTACAACAATGTTGAGAAAGTACTTAAAATATTCCGAAAATTATACACTCTGATTTATTTTTCACAGATAACCTAACAGCACTTGTCACTTCTGGCAAGTGCTATCAGGTTATCTGTTATATACGGCTACAAAGATAATCTTTACAAGTTCATCAGCGAAGTCCATAAGCTTCTCGTAGAACGAAGATTTCATGTGTTCCTTGAAAAAAAAATAATAGTGAGCTGAAGTCAAGTGAGTAAGAAGACCTTGACACATTCTGTATATCATGTGGGTTATGCGGCACTCAAGAATTTATATGCAGGATAAAATATTATGAAAATACATGTTATGTTCCATTGTGCTTACATAACATGTTCTTATAGAAAAACAGCCGAAGAGATTCAAGTAAACAAGGAGGCAATGTTCCCAGAAAACATGGATTATTATATTGATCAATCAATTTGGTGTAAAGTCTTTCTATGTGATTATTAAAAAATAACCAAGCCAGATGTATATTGAAACTTTTTATCAATATTTACAATGGAAAATATAATGGATATTCATTATCATTTAAAATGTTTTCTTTACTGAATGTTACCGCAATACTTAATGATACTGGTGAAGGAAATCATACATCACACATTATTCATCATCGCAAATATCCACTATACAAAAACTTGCTATCGGAGTTAATTCCTGCATGTAAATATTATACTTTTTCACGTGTTAGGTGTATCGCTTTCATTTTTTAAATTATACCATACTATTTTCTGATAAATACACATTTCGTATGTTAATGCTAATATTTAAGCAAGGATTTGTTACAATTCTCGCTAAATCCTGCTTTTTTATTTCTGAAGTCCAGTATTTTTAAATGCCTTGCATTGCTCTTTGAGATGGCAAATGAAATGGTTTTTTACTGTTGTTGACTAATGCTGAGGAAAGTAGGATACCTTGGTATACTTATGATGAAAATTACTCCTCTTAAGCCTCCCTGCTACGCATCCATTCCCATTTGAAATGCATATCTATTAATTTCGCGCAACGTATTCCTTTTTTTTCCTTCATGAAATGTTTTAGAAAGTTTTATCTAATAATACAATAGATAGTTGATGCTGTACTGTCCTAAAAGGATATTAAGGTTAATTGCTCTCTATGGAAGCTTCTAAGAGAAAAATAATTATTCATTTCTATGTAAATTTTTGATAAAAGAAGTTTAAATTCTTTTTAAAGCTGTTCAATTCCTGTATTTCTGCAGGTGTCT